>JARQSW010000602.1:36530-48660 GCA_030142375.1 Calameuta pallipes | reverse complement strand
CGACCAATCAAAAACGTGGGTATGGTTCGACGGCCCTCCGCTCAGGTGGCGCGTTTACTCCAAAGTAAAATTGGTTTCAAGAATATCGGCCCATTGGCAATCTCCCTACTCATCTCTGGTATCGTTTTATTTCGTGACTGTTCGTGACAGTTGATCCAAGTTGATCCGAAAACACGTGATTGCACTAATTACATGCAGTAATGGTGTATTATTTTATAAGCGATGGTGAGATAGTTTACCTGCAGATCGTAGTGTAAAAAACAGATGTAACAAATTTTTAAGGAATAATAATTGTGGTTAGTATATGAAATGTTCTTTTCATTTTACAGTGGTTCAGCCACCAGTCACACTGTTTATGGGAGTCGACAAATATGAAAGTAAGCAAATATAATACTGATGACTATAAAATTCTTATTGTTTATTTAGAGAAATCTAAATATTTCATTAATCAATATGAAATTATTAATCAATTTTATAATTGTACAAAAGCCTTTTTCTAAGCTGTTTATTGCTTCAGACGAAAATCTTATTAAATGGGGATGGCCAGAAGATGTTTGGTTTCATGTGGACAAATATTCATCAGCCCATGTATATTTACGGTTACAACATGTAAGTAATTTATATTTTAAAGTGTTCAGTTTCTATACATATATTGCCTATTTAACAAGATAAACATTACTTTTAGGGTCAAACAATAGATGATATACCCAGCACAGTTTTAGAAGATGCTGCACAGCTGGTAAAAGCAAATAGTATCGAAGGGAATAAAATGAATGATATTGATGTGATATATACAATGTGGTCCAATTTAAAGAAAACACAAGGTATGGAAGTTGGGCGGGTTGGTTTTCATAAGGAAAAAGATGTACGTAAAATACATTTGACTAAGCGTGTAAATGCTGTTATCAATCGGCTAAATAAAACGAAGAGATCAGTGGAACAAGTAAATTTAAGACTAGAAAGAGAAGAACGAGATAGAAGTGAAAGAGAAAATAAGAAACAAATATTAAGAGAGCAAAAGGAACGTGAGAAAACAGAAGAAAAGAGGAAACAAGAAGAAGCTGAGATCAGGTAAAATCTGTTGCTATGCTATTAACTCTTTGTTAGACACATAATATGTGATCGTAACTAGCTGTTTGAGAGAATTTGTATTCGAGCCATCCATATAACTTATTTTAACTCACTGATCAACCAAATATTAAATACAAATACAGTTTAACAAATGTATCAGTTCAATTACCTAGATTCAAAAAAAATCAAATTTTAGTTTATTCCATAATTGGTCTAGAAATGTAGATGACGCCTCAAAACTTGTTACTAAAATACTCAAGAACTAGATTTTTCATCATTCAGTTTCAAGTTTTCTAACATGTACAACTAGTCTAACGAAACAATGAAGGTGCCATAAAAGTCATTTTACAATGAAATAATGTTGTATACTGACGTTTATTAAAAGAATATGCTTCTCACTATTTCGATAAGAGAAGGTGAGACAGATAGATTCTAATTTAGATATTGAACTTCAGTGTAAACCATGGCCAGCAGAATATTTGGTAGGAGTGCTTAGCGTGAATCGTTTTTGCAAGTTAATTGATACAGCCCTGAATCAAAAGAAATGATTCCTGTAGCCTTGTAAAAAATTTAAGGATTTATTGTGCATATGATCCAGTTAGGCAAATGTAAAACTAATCAAATATTTAATGGCTATTAATAAGCCTAAATATACAAAGAACAATGTATTCTTAATACAGATAAAAATTTATAACAATATATTTTTAACAATCACTTTGTTATACTTTTTTCAGAGAATCATTTTTTAAATAGTTTTTTTTTTCTAGAATATTCACACATTAAGCCGATTTCAATATTTCGGAAGCTTTAATTTTATTTTTAGAAGATTCTATATGAATTAACTAAACCACATTTTTCGTTTATAGCTTCTTTGACCATTTGATATTTCTTGTTGTATGTACATACATACAGTACTACCTTGTTATAAGCGAATTTCTTCTTCGTTCCACTCGGCTGAATTTTAGTCAAATTGTGCGCCAGGCGCACGTAACTGATACGGTCTCTCGTTATAAGCAACAAGCAATTGCGTGAAATCTTACGTGTATAAACCCCTTTTTTTATTTTTCTGCACAAAGAGAGAGACAATTCAGCAAGGTTTTATATTCCTACTATTACTGTCACGTATATATATATACACACTTAAGAAGCGAAAGTAAAAGCAGAAGGGAATCAAAATATCGCGTGTATATGCTTTTTCACATAATATTTAATAGATTCAAGTTATTTTACACTTTAAACAAAATTTAGAAAAAAATTACATTACACTAAGAATAGATGTAGCGGAATCTTTATTTTTTATTACTTACCATAATATTGCAGCTACGCTGCAAGTCGTCCGTTTCTCAAGTGGTAAGTGTGGTTCGCTTAAAACGACGAGTGGCGATGCTCGCGGGCATCGTTCATATACACGCGCCATTCCAGATCTTTTACCACCGCGCAGTAGTTAACGCTCGAGCGACAAATTTCTTAAAATCCTATTCCTTTGACCGCCCTGACATTTGCTTATAACGAGGTGATTCTGAACATAAGCTCTTTTATTTATTGGACAATACATTTTTTTAAATCTTGATTTAGTGTGTATCACGTGTAAAAATTATTTTGAAAATTGGTTCTCTGAAAAAAGTATAATAGAGCGATTGTATATACTGTATTCGTGATTGTTAATTTTTTTTTTTTATATTACAATGTACGTTTACGCTCGTTCACTTTTACGTTTGTTTGACTGGATTTTACAACTCGTGCGTTTAAAAAATCACTATCCACAATCGTCCCGTTAAAGTCTAAAAGTTGCCACATCCAAAGATACGTTTGGTACAGTCCCGTCACGTAATCGTAAATATTATAAAAGGATTATTACAAGTGCAAGTATGACATCGACGTTAGCAAAGTTAAATTTGAGAAATAACAATATGCCTCTAAGATAAGAAGAAATAATAGATGTGACAATTATTTCTAGTGAAGCAACAAAAACGTATTTGTTCAGAGGTCATATTTTTTACCATTTTTCCACTTAAAAAAACATCGTTTATTTTATTTCAATGTTTTACAGCTTATTTTACTGTTTTAAAGATTTACTGTGGATCTAACAAAATAGGTCTTTAATGAAATGTATGGTTGATAAATATTTGTTTTTACTATGATGTCACAAAGAATGTTTTTAGCGACAAATTCTCAGTGAAAATAGAGCTAAACAAGAAATCTATTCTGACGGATCTCTAGAGAATCATTTAATGAATAAGATATAGGGTGACCACTAGTGAATGGACAGACTCCAGTAAATGGACAAGTTCACGTGAAGTATATCTATATATACCGTGATTTTAATACGGGTGTCCATTCGCTGGAGTCGCGGCGACCGCGCTTTTGTTGCTTAATTCTAAATAATTGTACAACTATTATTTTTGTGTTAGCAGCATATCGCTTCTTCTCAAACTTAGTTATCTCAGCGTCGGTTTCATGCTGGATATTTTTTAAATCTTGTTTTCATTATTACCCTTACATGAGGGGATTGTACCCAGCGAACTTCCTTTAACAATATGTTAACAATTGATGAAAAAGAACAACGGAAAACAAATTTTTAATGTAATTCTAGGAGTAGGAATAGTGTTAAGGGGCTATACCAGTGTGAACGCTGAAAATTTGGGTGATTTTCGGGAATTTTTTGGAAGAAAAGTACTCAATTAAATGTTCCGGAAAATGAAGAATCTATTTGCCTATATTACATAATTTTTTGATAGAAAAATATTGAAATCCAAGCGACTTATGCGCTGCTTTCGGAGGTGCAAAAAAAAATTTGAGTTGGCCGATTGAGTAGTTGAAACCGAAAAAGGAAAAAATGTTGTTAAACTGGAAGGTATTTCCTGTACCATGAGGTAGAATTTTCTAAAAATATCAAAATCTAACAAAATGGCGTAGTTATGAAAAAAAGCTGTTTTTTGCCTATAAAATGATCGTTTTTTTTTTCAATGCCAAATCGCCAATTTTCATCCAATCAAAAATATCCTACGTCAGGGTAGAGTAAATATATTCAAGAGTACTCAGTTCAAATTTCAAGTCAATCGGATGATTGCTCTTTGAGTTACAATAGCAGCAAATTTCAAAAATGTCATTTCGAGAAAAACGCGTTTAAAGATTTAACTATCAATTTTATACCTACGAGCGGTTGCTCTTTAGAAAGCTGCCATTCGGGGAGTATTAGAGATATGGCTTTGAAATTTTTACAGGATATTCTTGAAAGTATAAACTGTCAAAAAGGGCAAAAAAAATTTAATTTTTTGAAAGTGTCACACTGGTATAGCCCCTTAAGAAATGCATAGTCCATTCCAGTTATTCAAGTCTAGTCAATTAATTCTGTTAATTATATTATATTAATTTTTTAATTATAAAAGTGGAAGCGAAACTTTTCAAAAGTTCGATATTTTTTTATACACGTAATCGTCGGTCCGACATCAACTTTGTTTATTAAACAGCCTCATACATGAAAGGTGGATAAGCCTTGTGCTATATGAGTACATGACGAGTTTGATGTCGGAGGAGAAAGTATTAATGCCAGTGATAATGTTATCAAAAAGACTAGACTTTTTTTCATATTTTTTTCAGGAGCTATAATTCACTATTCAACAGCACGAACATGACTTCGAACACGGAAAATACAGGTTATGATTCAGATGACTTCATGTGATAAAGCTGAAATTTGATGTGTGCACCTAGTTAAAAATCTTGTCTAAAATAGGATTCATCCCTATTAAAATTGATATTGAAATGAAAATATAATGCCGGATAAATGATATCAAACTGTTTATTCTTTGTCTTATTTTTAAATGTTTTTGGGGTGCTATTTTTTTAATATTATGCGAATATGCAGGGTTAGTCAGTAGAAACGCACCAGCAGAAGTTGGCCGCAAGTGGCCGACACGGCAGTGTAGCCTATTAAAAAAAATGACAGTGCACTGACAGTTCGCATAGCAATAAGTTAGGTTTTTGAAATATTCCAATAGTTGTATTGCAGAATTGCAGTCGTGATCATTACTTGGAAAGTATATCAAAATTGTGAATGTTTTAAACTTTGCATTGTCTTAATTGCAGTCTGTTGCGAAAATAAATCTTAACCGATATTACATTTTGTCATTACAATATTAATTAATTATTTCAGTAACCTAACTATTGAAATATTAAAAAATCTAACTTCTCGCTATGCGAACTGTCAGTGTGCTATCATTTATGTGCAGCTGTCATTTTTTTTGAAGAGGCCGCACTGCCGTGTCGGCCACTTGCGGCCAACTTCTCCTGGTGCGTTTCTACTGACTAACCCTGTATATTATCCGTCTACGAGTAAAACATGTTTATTTGACAAATCCTAAACAATTTAATCGTTAGCAAGTCTATAAAAATTATACCTATAAAATCTATAAAACTATACCTTGTAACCAAAATTGGATGCAAAATGTGGGTTGCTGGACCTCATTGTTTTTGATCTGTTAAAAAAATACATGTTACTCTTGGACCAACTATATGTAAAATTATTGCGACTAATAAATTAGAAAAAAGTTGCAATTATTAATAATTTTAAAACTTGTGCTGAATTTATAAATACAATGATAATTTTGTTGACGTACGAAAGGATTAAAATAAAACGTTAAAATATTGCTTCAAATATTTTGACCCATTAAACATTATCCTCAATTATAATTGATGTAATTATCGATGTATTTTTCAAGCAGATTTGCGGTATAATAGAAAAATATCATGTCGTATCATTTTTAATAAATAAAAAATATCTTAATATTTATAGCATAACTTATATGTACATTTGCTCATTTAAAATGAATAAACACGTAAATATTTCAGATATATTCTTTCAATGAAATATATTATGCTCAGCTGTTCACCTTTCTTACAATAAATTTAAATATATACAACTATTGATAGAATATACTTTATGCTAAATGTATATTTACTGCCTGTAAAGCATCAACTATCCATGAAGGATACTTCTTTGTTGGATACACTTTTAACATAAACTGTTGAACAAACTGTGGAAACTCGCCTTTCTTTATACTCTCTCTAATGTTTTGCATTAATCTCATTTGAAATGCAATATTATGAATGCTTAATAAATGACAGGCCACCGTTTCCATGGTCACGATTTGATGAAGATACGCGCGAGAATATGTTTTACAAGTACTGCAATTACAGAACTCGTCTATCGGTGCTGTATCATTGCTATATTGACCTTGTTTCAAATTGAGTTGACCAGTTAGCACTAAAGCGCATCCAAATCGCTGAAAACAGTAATAATTCATTTATTAAGTTAGGAGCGATTGCATTTCATAACGCATCGTAGGCATGCTGTGATCCATCGATAGAACGAATGTGTGTAACAATAAAAAAGGGAAATTAGTCAGATTATAGAGTCCTGTTAAACATCATAGCTTTATAATAGGATAAACGTTTTGTAGACAATATATTTATAAGTGCTTCGGATTCTTACCGCAGTTCTTGTTGGAAATACGCAGTCGAACATATCCACACCTAGTGCACTGCAAACGATTAAATCGACAGCAAATCCTACGCCCATTAAATATCTAGGTTTATCCTTTGGAAGTATATTAGTTGAGACATTTACCATTTTCCAAAAATCGTCTTTACTTTCACCGCCACTGTAAAATTAATTTCATAATTTATTGTTCTTAATAACCTTCAGACTGCCACAAAGCCCTATTTGGGGCTCTGAATAATTTCGAGATTGTGAGCCACCAATATGTTATCGTCATGCATACATTTTTGTTAAAAAAAACACTATTTTGTATGAAAATTAGCTGCAGTCTAAAAGTTAATCAGATGTGGTACACAGTAAAAAAATATAGAATGATATGGCTGGATAAAATAATAAGTCAATTTTATCTTTTACGACATTCTCAAGACAAAACTTCCCATTTATATCATTTTTATTCAATAACTGAATACGAGAACTCTCTATGGAATTGTATTTTTATGTGTCCAATTTTTCTAGACCAGTGATATAATCGTGAATTGGATATACTAAGATAATGTTATACATATTGTATATTGAACATTTTTCCATATTCAAACATGACCGTAGCTTGCCTCATTCTAGAGAACTAATTTATTCTCTATTTATAATTAGTGCATGCATTCAACGTGTTTTTTTGGACAGATTGAAAGCAATGAAGTTTCTAGCCAGCTGCGCATGGCTCCGCAAAGTTATAATTGCAAAGTATGCATGTGCATGATTTTTCACTGTTAGCATACATTTGCGTCATTTTATAAAAGCCACGTGTGAATAGCTAAGATCGCATTGTTTGCTTGAATTGTCAAAAAACACAATGAGCTCATAGACTGACTATATGTTTCACTCTAGGTTGATCCAAAGTGCTTTGTTGCAAAGTACTTTTGATGTTAAATGTTAATACTTCCTCTGTTATATCAAATTATTAAGTAAAGATGAAAACATACCTTAATCCTCCTATTGCATAACCATTTACTTTTCGCTGTGTTAATTGAAGACCACTTTCTGATCTAAGTTCTCTGTTTAAGCCTCCCTGCATAATTGGAAATATACTTTGTTCATTTGGTTTTTGGTGTGCAGAGAGACATCGATCTAACCATCTTGTAGTTCTAAAATAAGTATACACTTCAATATTTAATTTTATTCTTTTATACCGATACACTGATAGTTTTTTGTACTTACCTATGCATTGCCTCTTCAACTCTTGTACCTGTTGTAGTTGTTTTAATGACATCATCAAGCTGCATTATTATATCAGCACCAATTACATTTTGAATTTTAATGGAGTATTCAGGTGTCAACATACATTCACTGTCTATAAAAGAAATAATTGTGAATTCGTTAAAGTCTGTAATGTTTGGGCGCGAGTGTTTTGCTATTTTATTAAATAATGAACTCTTGCACACAAGTTATGTACGTATATAAAAAAATATATAAAATTTAAAAAAATGATGTAATAAATTTCAAAGTACCATCGTACGGTGATGTGAACTTTACACCCTGTTCATTAATTTCAGCAAACTTTAGTAAAGACACCATTTGAAAACCACCAGAGTCAGTCAACAGAGCTCTATCCCAATTCATGAATTTATGTAAACCTCCTGCTTTCTGTAGAATTTCTATACCCTGAAATATTAATAATGACACGTATTGGTATATATCTACAAAAATATTAATGTTTAATGTTTTATTTCGATCTTTACATACCGGTCTGGTTCCCAGGTGATACGTATTACCAAGAATTATTTGACAATTTAATTGCTTCAATTGCTCAGGCAATATACCTTTTAAAGTACCCTAGAAATAAATTTAATATGCAATTAATAAATTTGGCGTTGTTGGTGGAAACCGTATATGTATAGATTTAACTAACCTTAGTTCCTACCGGCATAAAAACCGGTGTATCTACAGTATAATGTGGAACGATCATTTTACCAACTCTAGCTTTAGTTGTTTGACATTCAGTAATTACTTTGAAAATGAGAGCTGGTCGTTTTTCTGACATCTCAAATTTCTGAATTTAAGTGAGCGAGATAAGTTTCATATATTATTGTGTTAAGGCTGCTGTCTAGCTCGTTTAGCTATATATATATCGCGTGACGTCACAAGCGAGGAAACGTATTTTTCGTTTTTCTCCTTCATTTCTACATGATTTATCAAAATCTTTGATAAGCCTGCTTTATTACGTGATACGGCTGCTGGCTTTTCTCGATTTAGGTGCGAAAAATATTTCAATTTCTAGAAAAATTACGTAAAGAAGTCATGCATCTCTCATCTGTCAAAACAGCATGGGCGCCGCCATTACGACCGTTCACTAAAACACATTTTTCTTCCTTCCGTTCCTTATGGCTGTATCCCCAATGGGGGACATGTGCCAAACACATTTTTCTCGGAATCAGGATACTTAAGATCATCGACATACATATAGCGTGGACTACGCACAAGTATAGGAAAAATAGTCGGCTGATAGAAAAAGATAGCGACTAGTGGTGGCCAAGCCCTCTCTCTTTGACCTCTGTCAAGTTAGCCGGGCAAGTTTGACTTTTCGAATTTTTTTACTTGTACATCAGTTGTTAGTCATTTGTTATTAATTGTTAGAATAATTAAAACATTTGTTAGATAATAGTTTTTTTGCAATAACAAAAATAAATTTTAGTGATAAGTTAGCCGAAAAATATTGATTTTTTCACAGTTTTTGTTTCGAAACGGGTGCAATCGATGTGGAATCGTTTGTTAGTCCCGAATATATTAATTAAAACGTTTGTTAGATGACGATTTCGCTTAAAATAGGGAAAAACCACCTACCGTCTGGCTGGCCGGGAGTGGGGGTAAGGCATAGAATATGCGATATGAAGATAGTCGGAAATATAATTTTTCTTCACAGTTTTCGTTTCTAAACGGATGCATTCGATGTGGAATCGTTCGTTAGTCCCGAATAAACTAATAAAAATATTTGTTATATCACGATTTCAACTAAAATAGCAAAAAATCGGCTGCCGTCGGGTTGGCCGGTAATGGGAGTGAGATGTGGAATGTGGTGCAAAGATTGTCGGCAAATATGTATGTTGTTTTTTGTTTTATAGGGCTTAAATAATAAATCATAGCTATTTGTTGCAAAACGTATTTTAAGTACATTTTCATTAACGAATGTTCATCCCTGCTCCCCTCCCCATTACACAGTCGACATGACACGACGTAACGGCCATTTGTAGTCGGATTTCGGCCGACCAGACGGCAGCCGATTTTTCGCTATTTTAGTTGAAATCGTCATCTAACAAATGTTTTAATTAATATATTCAGGACTAGCAAACGATTCTACATCGAATGCACCCGTTTCGAAACAAAAACTGTGAAAAAATCAATATTTTTCGGCTAACTTAACACTAAAATTTATTTTCGTTATTGCAAAAAAACTATTATCTAACAAATGTTTTAATTAGTCTAACAATCAATAACAAATGACTAACAATTGATGTGCAAGTAAAAAAATTCGAAAAGTCAAAGTTGCCCGGCTAACTTGACAGAGGTCTTTGTATCAGGTCGTGTATCAGGTCGTGTATCAGTCTCGCACCGCGGACGTTTTATACCTGTCTATACCATCATTACAATTTCTTGTATTAATAAAAGAACTAACTGCAGTATGATTTGGCGAAAACTTGAAACCAGGGGGTCGATCGTGTAACTCAAATGTAGTGAAAATCATGGATATAGAGATATAGTGATGGAGTATAACTGTACGGGGAGAAAACGTTTAGGAGGTGGTGTCGAGTTACATTACGCCTACTTGCGATTGGTTACTATTGGGAGCAAGTGCAGTGATGTAAAAGTGCTACGCACTGAACTCTAAACATACTGAAATCCGTACGCTTGTATTCGGACGTGACCCGGCCAGCGCGGAGCTGTCTCACTTACATGATGGATGAAGTTCTCCTTTTCGAATTGAACTGCGCATGTGATGCACAAGCCCTACAAAAATGTTGTCTCGCAGACATATCAGTGCCTGCCGTGGTGTTCGGGTTCCCTAGTCCGAAAATGGAGAATAGCTTAGTTTCCACCGTGCAGAGTTTAAACAGAATTAACCAATCACGTATGGGAATTGAATGGAATTGACCAATGAGGTTACTTAACTCTATTTAAACTCTGCACGGTGGAAACTAACGGCCGCATTCAAAGTCGTTCCTTGAGGAATAAGGATCCCTTGTTCCTCGTTTCGCGTTTCATAGACCTTCCTTGACAGAATATGGAGCCTTATTGGCCTCCTTATTTCAAGGGAGGTCTCGAGCTTCCTTGAAGAAACCTTCTGCACTGTGATTGGCTGTTTCGTTTGATATGTCTAGCGCCACAAGTGGCCTGAGTTAACAGCTAGAACAGGCAGCAAATGGTGTATAATGGGAAACGAATTTTTAAATAATTCTGATAATGAGTTTGATGATGAATTTGACGAACGAGTGGATAGATTTCGATGGCGGCTAGCCAAAAGGTACATCCGAGACTTTCAAAATCCTATCGAATTGTACGAAGCTGTTCTTTTTTGGAGAAGATACAGATTTAGCAAAGGAGTACCAATTCTTTTGCAGCTAATGACATTTTCTTATGAAATTAGTTGAGCTAATAGCAGTCTTTCACGCTCTATGTAATGAATATTTTTTTCTTCATTCATTATTCGCACCATTGACATATAGCATGGACTACGCGATCCCTATTTCAAACTCCTAGAAAAAATTACCGCTTGAATAGACAAAGAGGGACTGAAATCTAAAAAACAATACAAATATTTAGAATTTAATTATAACATAATGATGCAAAAAACTTATTATGTCTAGGGTCCTCAAACACCTTACTACGCTGCTACTGATTAGAAAGAGACAGGGCTTGGCCGCCACGAGTCGCTATCTCTTTCTTTCAGCCGACCATGTTTTCACCTCAGTGAAGTTAGCCGAACAACTTTAACTTTTTAACTTTTTATCATGCCTAATCGATTGGTGGTCGTTTGGTGGTCATTGGTGGCCTAATTAAAACATTTGGTGGTCACTCAAGCAATGAAAATTTGACCGTGAAGTTAGCCGAAAAATATTTTTTTTTCAACGAATTATGTTTTTCGGGTGCTCAATCGATGCGTAATCGTTTGGTGGTAACGAATATCATAGTTAAAACATTTGGTGGTCGTTAGTTTTCGTACAAAATTAAAAAAACGATGCAGTCTAGGTGGGCTGGAAATGGGTGTATTTGATGCTCCACGTGCAGCGGAGATATGTTTATTCATACCTCGTGCATTAATTGATGAGCACCAAATGTTTTAATTAGACTACCAATAATCGGCTAGAGTTTTTGCTTCGAATAGGACCTTGCCGAGCAAGATCGGTTTAGAATTATAAGTTTTATCATGTAAAATGTGTTTCAATACGATACCCCTGTATTCATTTCTCAGCCAATCACAGCATTTGGTGCTCCCGTGCAGCGGAGATATGTTTATTCATACCTCGTGCATTAATTGATGACCACCAAATGTTTTAATTAGACTACCAATAA
>JARQSW010000602.1:0-18644 GCA_030142375.1 Calameuta pallipes | reverse complement strand
TTTATCCTGCGGATAAATCCCCAGCTAACCAATCATTTTCATGTTTTAGGAGTTTATCCGCAGGATAAATTTTATCCAAAGGTGAAGAAATTAGCCATAAAAAGTTCAGCTCTTCCGGAATCGTTCGACCTCCTTGACTGTGGGCTCCATGCTTCCCACGTTAATCAAAGTTTAAACTCTGGTTGCCATATCTTAAAAATATATTTCAAAAATTGAATCAGGCTTCAGTCATGTCGAAGGAAACGGGTATTATTTTCCACCGT
This sequence comes from Calameuta pallipes, assembly GCA_030142375.1. Classification (NCBI taxonomy): domain Eukaryota; kingdom Metazoa; phylum Arthropoda; class Insecta; order Hymenoptera; family Cephidae; genus Calameuta; species Calameuta pallipes. Next base: position 18,381 of record JARQSW010000602.1, on the reverse strand, counting down.
CGAGAGTTTAAATCGAGTGAAGCAACCTCATTGGTCAATTCCATTCAACTCCTATACGTGATTGGTTAACTCTGTTTAATCTCTTTACGGTGAAAACTAAGCCCATGTAGGAGCATTTAACCCCTGCAGTAGAAGTTTTGGTAGAATTGAGCGGGAACACGAAGTGTCTCATATTGTTTATAGTTTGCTTACATCTTTTCAATAGCTTTTGTGTGTAAATAAATAAGTAAGTAGAATTGCACATTTTTCTAAAGTATATCATTGATATTAATAATGTGAATACAGTAAATATTGTTATACTTCGTTATTCATATTTTCTGTAGGTATCGAAAATTAACCTCTTTCCGCATAAAGTTAAATGATAAAACAACTTGTTGATATGACTTAGCTAAATTTTCCAATCATTAAGCAGTTAGATATATTCCCTATTTACCTTTATTAGATATATTAAAGTGGAAGGCAATAGTACTTTTGTATCTTTTTCAATTTCAAGTCTACATTTAGCACGGCATTGCGAATATTTAGATTGACTGTGATATTTCTTGCTTTTATTGAACGATGTCATCTTTCTGTATTAATATATTTATTGATATTTTCAAGTGCTTATTATTTATGAAATTATAATAATAGAGTAAAATATTTTAAATAAATGTTTAAATTGTAAAACAGCAATTATGTCGTAAATATGTAAAGATTTTGAAGTATATTAAAACATGGATTGTATGTTTGATATAATTTATTACTTATATTTTAGGGATCAGAATGCAAAGCAGTTACTTAGGTAGCTGATTCTCACCCTTTGTCTTTAAAATTATGAGAATAAAGACATTCTTATTATTATTATAATATACATTATGAAATGTGGCTAAACTATAGAATACGACTCATTTTTGAAGTTCGCTGTGGATTGTTAGTTTTTTGCATGAGGCTCTTTAAGAAATAGTCCTGTTCTGCAGTTTTATTTGAAATTTACATAGGCTTTTAAATATTTTAGCAAGATTACTTCTCAATTAAAAGTATTAAGAAATTAGATCGGTAACTTAAAATAATAAAATATTGATGTAATTTTTGCTTGAATTACGAAAAATCGTTAATTTTTAGACTACCAGCAATTTTCATAAAAATAGTGGTTCTTTGTGTCCAAAAACATCTGTAGGATTTTCAAATTTGCTCCGAGCCCTAGAAGGGACTTTGTATCAGTCTAAAGGTTGAAAACCTTTTGGATGCTATTTAATGCAGTTACAAGTAATATATTTTGTATTCTGTTAGATCAAAGATATCAGACTTCTGTTTACTATTCATTTTTGAGCCCGTGACATAGGTAGGAATAATCAATTTTTTGTAAATGCCTTCTATTTAATAATCCTTTGTAGACATATTTTACCAGTGCTAATTATATTATATCAATTGCATATTAAATCTTTTACAGAAATGGAGCCATTGAAAATTCATTTAGATGCTCTAGAAACAGCTGGGAAGACAGTGGACAAATTTATTATTGCCGACAGTAATTTTCCATCTTTAATTAATCTTATGCGCTATAATGTACAAGGTGAGTATATAATATATAGGTAGTATTTCAGTTTCAATTAGATTAAAGACAGCATTACCTGCTTCTCTAAATCAAAATTTGTACTGTGTTTCCCTTTCTACTGTGTTCGGTGGGGGATCACTCAAGTGCCAGCAGTAACATCTGTAAAGGCTCTTATTTCATGAATAAAATAGTTTGTAATCGAAAATGGGAAGTAGCAAAAACCTTCATAGGTCACACTTAAAACTAAGGCAACTACATTTAAAACTATTTTAAAAAAGCCATATTGCGGTTAGTGTATGAATAAAAAGTAGTAAATTGAAAATAATACATAGATTAGACACGTTACACTTATTGCATAGCTTTCAGCAAGCACGAAAGTATTCTGATGTCGCGCAAATAACGTCCAATAATAATCGTTTATAATCACGCCAAAGAAAACATGGTAGCTATAAAGTTTAGACAAATGATATATAGATGTAAAACGAAAGAACTGTCAGACGAAATTAGTAATTCTAGAATTATTTGATCAAATTCAATCTTTTTTGAGGAAAAATGCATTAAAAAAGGCAACTATGAAAGGTTCTCGCCGTTGCTAGGCTACTTTTTAGTTACATGTAGACTTTTTGTAATACTGATTATATTTTACATTTCTTTATTTACGTAATAAGATAAGGAGGGAAGCAATATGGGATGTTCTGCAGGTACACTTGTTTTAATATACAGAACTAATTATAATGTCGTTTATCCTTTGCATGCGTTTATTACAAAAGAATAGGACCCGCCAAGTAATACTCGATAAGGAATCACCTAAAGTTTTATTAATTATTAAATCACTATTAAATCATAATTAAATACGGGAAGCAGTAGTAATGTGAAAGAGTAGCGAAAACGTTATAGGAAATTTTGAAAATACAATTACGGGCGCAAATGTGCGTCCAGCGGAAGCTATCACTGTGACCTATGGGCGCACATATGCGTCCGGCACAAGATGTCGATATAGCTATTGCCGGCCGCACGCCGTTCACGCGAAGCGCTACGGCTCAGAGTATTCAGCGGTCAAAGGGTTAAAATGATGGGCCAGTGCTAGATCATATAGTAGGAAAATACTTGGCCTCAATAACGACCTAGCCGAATTGCCCGATGCTGCTGTCAAGAACGGCCACCTGAATACGCTACTGTCGCATCAAATCCGGGCTATTATCATTACATCACCGGGTTTATTATTACATCGTTCGGTTAAGGAAGAGCTGAAAATTCTGGAAATGTCAGGGAAATAAAAAATGCCCAGGGAACTCAGGGTAAGGTCAGGAGATTTCTTATTAGTAAGAAAAACGAGTAGCGCTATGTAAAGAGGAAAACAAAGCTTCCTCCATAAAGAAGGAAAATTCAAAGAATAATTTTTTTCATATATTAGGAATCTTAATGAATCGGAATAAAGTATTGAAAATGGACATGATTATTAACCCGGAAGTAGGCGCGTGGGTGTCTGACATCACTTTAGTGTCCTTCTCCGATTTTGATGAAACTCAACTATGTTGTAGCGCATAAAATGAATTTTAGGGGGTGAAATCAACCCCCAAAGTTCGACATGTCGAGGGGTGATAATGCAGTTTCACCTAGAAGGGTGGACCGATTTCAGTGAAACAAAAACTGAAATGTTTCCCATCAAGAGTAACGAAAAGTACACCTAGACATTAGAAAGAAATTTTCACATGTAAATTAATAAAAACTGGAACTGTGGCGTAGTGGCTGGGGTACTTGCCTCTAGGCGGAAGCCTCGAGACTGGGGGAACAATTAAATTAATTGATATTGAAATTTTTAATAAATTTAAAGACAAACTCGAACAGGCCGTTTACCCCCTTAAAACCAGTATTTTAATATTTTACAACATTTTATTAAACATTTTAGTTTTTGTTTCATTGAAATCGGTTCATCCCTTCTAGATGAAACTGCATTATCACCGCTCGACATGCCAAACTTCAGGGTTTGATTTCACCCCCTAAAACCGTTTTACCGTCGATAAAAAAAATACGTGTCTCTTAGTGTTTCAAGCGCTACAGCATAGTTGGGTTTCATAAAAATCGGAGAGGGACACTAAAGCGATGTTCCTTGTACGCGTAAATAATTTCGGTATGCTGCGGGATAATAATGGATTGCTATGTGAAATATAGTTTTGTATTTCGACTTGAAAGTTATATAATTTGTTGTATACTTGCGTAAATTCAAAATATATGACAATTAAATAAATGTTACGTTCCGTTTTGAATATCTTAGTTAATTTTTAAAAGATAGTACTGAACAGGTAAACTGTGCAACAATTTATTTCCAGTACCCTCTCGTTGAGTATGCGACTAGAGGGCTGTGGAAGAGATCGATTCTGAGGAATCCTGATGTATCGGATACTGGTGCCTCTTTACACCCAACTATATGCTGGAAGCACTGTTGGGATGTAAGTGGAAGTTTAGAAGGGAAAGAAAACGCGTATCAGTGGGAACTGGATCCAGTAGGGGGAGAAAGAGTAACGCGTAGAGGAGACCAAAGCGCTGACTAGCCGAAGCGATAAAATTTCTGTTTTTAATGTTACATATACTTTTCGTTTGAAGGGAAACACTAGTCCAGTAAATTGAAAATTACATATAGATTGCACGAAGAAGTCAACGCGTAGATGAGGCTTAATTTAATACTATAGATGATTTATTTTACATAACGGAACTTTCTGTACATCATGTAATTTTATATCTTGACGGTTTAACATTTTTTTTTTTTTTATGAAATATTCCAAATTTAATGCCAACTATTATTACACAGGTGGCCCAACTGTCAGTGGATTGGATGATCACGATTATCCAAATTTAAACGGAGGAGCCTTAAGTTTGTCACATATTAATCAAATGAGAATGCGAGGGAAAATTCCCCTGCCATCTGAAGTAATGGAACATTTTGGCCGTATCCTTTTTTTTTATAACATTCAAACTACCTAAAAATGTATTTCATTAATATTCTATATAAAAGCTTCGTTATATTAGTAGATAATTTATAATTTATTCCCACTGAAACAATAAATGCTAGATATGAAATATATTCTTAGAAGTATAATCCTTAATAAAATATACAGATATGCAATGCCACTGTATGATGGGATTGTTTACAGACATTTCTAAGGCCTGGCTAACCATCGACAGCGATATCTACGTTTGGTCTTTCGAAAACGAGTGAGAATTTCGGTTTTTGTACCTTTTAGATAGCTAATTCATTAAATATTGCAATTAGACACATAATTCTTGCAATTATACGTTTCTCGGACGATAGTAAAACTTTTTCGCTTCTTTGAAAGCTATCGTTATGTATCAAAGCCAATAGATACGCAAGAGAAATGTTGATATAGAACAACGTAAAAGGAAGTCAGATTCTTTAAGGGAACATAATGAGAAACAGGATTATTCGACGCACGTTTATGAATTTACATTTCAACTTTAGGTCTCACAGACTTCGTCTTGCAAAGTTCGACTTGTGTAGTTAAGGGTTAAGGGGGCACGTTAGTCTAGACTGCGGAAAAAAGGGTTATTTTTCAGGTTTTTTCATTGTTGAAACCATTTACATATATTTTTGAAATGGGGGCTTACCCCGTATAAAGTACATAATTCTAGGTATAGATTGTATTTTTTTCAATTAAAAAATGTCAAAATTAAGTCAGTGGCAGCCGTTGTCATAGAAAGTGCCGCCGAAAAAATACTTGGCAATGAGTAATATATGCTAAATACGAGTTCGTCTAAAACAAAAAAACAAGACGGATTCCTAATTACTGATAGTACGCGCTCTTTTTATAAATACAATATATTTAAAAACTAGTTATTCACAAAACTGTGACTGCTCCAATTTGATTTTCGAGTTTTCATCAAAACCTTCGACATGTTTATTTTTAATAAAGAGGTAATAATAAAAAAGTAATGCGTGTTTGTCAGAAAGGGCTGAAAGTAATTCAAAATATCGTGTGCAAATTTGTTCACTAATTTCGAAAACTGTGTTTGGAGAAAATCGCGTTTAAAGTTTGAAACAGTTTTAAATCTGCTCCAAATTCTGGTGGTCCGCTTTGTTCAACGGTCGCGGCTAGATTAAATTTTAATTTTGCATTTCCGTCATTCTTTGAAAATTTAGGTTTGGCATTTCAATTCAATTTCAAGATGTCAAACTTTCAGAAAATGCAATTTAAAAAAAAAATCGATTTTTTGGTTATTAGTGTTGAATTGAACGGGACAAAATCTCGCGGCTCATTTATTATTTACCACTCTAGTCATTGCATCTTTTACTCGAATTTTCAACTTTTTAAAAATGATTAACACTCATTACTTACTTAGGTCCTATTGATGCGGCTTCTTAAAATTTATTAATTGTTTGCCTATTACTTCAGTCGATAATAAACATGCAGGCTACATGTAACATATGTTATAATATGTATATTTTAGCATTGCATCTCTGTAAAAACGGTTGTATTACGTTTGTTTCGCCGAACTATTTCTAGATCGGACGTAGCATACTTCGATGGATTAAATGAAACCATTATAAGCGTGGGACTAGTAAAACCAAAACCAGGAATATTTCAAAGCTACGTCAAATACTTGCTTATACTTACGACGACTGTTGAAATTACTGTTCTTGGGGTCATTTTATCTGACAATGAAAACGGTAATTATTTTTAATATAATTATATGTGCAGTACATTCCAATATATTTTTATATCTATTTAAATCTCTTTAATGTGAATTTCTTATCTATTTCGTTATCATCGCTAAACTATATTTACAGTCAATCCATTAGTCAAATGTAACGGCTGGGGGACTATTGAACGTTGTAGAAAGAGAGAGATAACTTTTCTGAAATGCTCGTTACTCGTGATCAAACTCTAGGAACTGGATACTTTGTAGATTTTAAGCGGTGTGTCAAACGATGTTCGCGTGATTTTTAGCGCATTGAAAATTCAATAGAATTAGATGGACATCAATATAAATAAATATTGTACATGAAAATGATTTTTACGTATGTTCACTTAATGCATTATCGATAACTAATTTTCGTGTTGTACTAGATTCACTTGGAGAAATGCAATTAGTACCAGAACCAATTTTTACTGTACCTACCGACGGTATAGCCATTACAACTATAGCGAACACAAGCACCGGTAGAATATTTCTTGGCGGCAGGGACGGATCCCTTTTTGAAATATATTATCAGGTATGACTCGTTATACACTACATTATCTATTCATTGTCATTTTGTATTCTCAATTAGTGCACCATATTGTTATTTTTTACAACGTAAAGTAACATAATATAAGATAACTGAAAAAGTATGGTATCTTGCTACACTGTAGAAATCTGGATCAAACTTGGAAAAGAAATCCTTGAGAGGCGTATGCGATTCAAACTTCACTATTGAGATTCGATTTTGCATGTAACCTTAAAATTCCAGGCGTGCTAGTCAGGTAATAGATGTCGTTAAATGCCCTTACTAGATTAATATGATGCTAAGATTTAATGACTCTGCGATTTCAGAGTCACCAGAGCAGTGAAATGTCGAATAAAATTAAATTTTCTTTTTATGGTGTAATAAATAATATGGTAGGATATTTCATGAAGCTATAACGACGTATTATCAAACATACGTGTTATTAATGGGGATTCGTTATGTCGTTAGGTCCTGTGCGTGAACGACCGTTTGCGGGAGTTTTAGGTCAAGGAAATGTGAGAGAATGTGGAGTATCATGTACGATCTAATAATTTCCCTTGTTATAATTTATAACTTCTAGTAGGCAACGCACGTTCGTCGAGGTTCAGTTAGAATTGTTTTGGCCTTTGACCTTTCGCTAGCAGCGGTACCAAAGGGCCGGCAGGGGGGGGGGGGGGTCGCGTCGGACGTAACAATTTCAGTTGATGTCATATTTACTTTAAATTAAACTCAAAAAAATGTCAACGCCGATAACGTAGTTGGTTGATTTATGACTTTTTTTTTGTAGTGTTAATAAGAATAATTTGACACAAATTAAGGTTGCACCTTGAACAAAAAAGTACACGAACAAAGAATAAACCAAGTTCGGCATTAGGAGTTGGGTTAACTGGCTTATACCCGGTTAGGACTCATATAAAATTTCTACCAGGGAATATAATAAGTTTTTTTTTTCCGAATTTCTCCAGGAACATAATACCAGGATTCATAAAATAAATATTGCAAGCAAACATTGCTTAACAGGAATTGGTGAAATTGTAAGAGAATAGTCGGAAGGTTTATCATAGAAGATAAGAATTTATTCAGAATTGATGTTCGCAGCATCCCGGTCGGAAGCGGACTGACTGGTCTTCACGTGTAACCTTACAGAGTCGTCTGGCGTCAATTTAAAATTTAGTATTTACACGTTTAATTCACATCTCAACACAAAATAATATTTCCCCCAGATCAGAATAGCATTTAAAAAATTACGTCATGTCGAAAAAACCCTCGATGATCAAACACGCGTAAAGAAGTTTTCAGCATAAAATTCTATAAAGTTTCTTGATTGTGCCTGATAATGTGCCTGAGAATCTGCTCCAGTGGAAGCTTCGCGAGGGCTCGGCCAAATATTCTCGTTAATAAATCAAATCAGGGCATCATCGAAAACTGCATTGAGAAAAGGTATCCGAGGATGCCCTATTTGACTCCTAGGTTCCTTGGAAATTGCTAAACTCACGCGACTCATAGAAAACGGTTTCTGTCTGATAAGAAAAAAGTGAAACGAAAATTACGTGTCCCGGAGACATGCATGCGATATGCTTGCGTTACGATTTTTATTATTATTCCTTGAAATTTAATTCACGTCACTTTTCTAAAACACAACGATCCCTTGTAAAATAATTTAATAACTATAATACATTACTATAGTTTGTTCGTATTGTATGATACAAAATTTATTTTCTGCGATATGTATATTATTTTTTAAATCCTTGAATATTTTAGTTGCAATGCTCGATATAAATTTCATTTTATTTTATAGGCCGAGAGCAGCTGGTTTGGAAAACGATGCAAGAAAGTTAATCATTCCGAAGGACCTTTATCATTTTTGGTTCCGTCATTTGTGACTGTTGCTTTGGTAGAGGAAGAAGCTATTGCACAAATTTCAGTAGATGATTCTCGAAATATATTATATACCCTTGGCGATAAAGGCACCATAACGGTGTGGGATATTGATAATGAAACTGCGTCAAAAGTTACATCAATATCCCAATCCTCCCTTATACAAAATGCAGTTCATGTCGTGAAGTATGCAATTACAAATACATACATGCAGGGTATTTACATCTAATCGTATGTGGATAAAACGGGGCAGGATTCGTTATAAAAAAAATTAAAAAATACGTATTTTTAAACGTTTTGCTTCCTCATAGAGGAAGCTACGTAACGATGGGAATTTTTTTTTTGAGATTTTCATGTCACCGTGTTTAGAATGTACCAAAATGTCCGGAAAACACATTTGCAGAAAATGTCCGGGTGCGCGCGCGCGCGTGTGTGTGTGTGTAATGGCCTCCCAAAATTCAGACGTGTATAACTCGAGAACGGTTATAGCTACAGCCCCCGAATTTTGCAGGCATGTACAGCTTTATAATCCCTTCATTGACTCTAAATTTCGTCATTATTCAAGCTACGATTCGGATTTTATGTTGTTTTCAAATTTCCAAAAAAAGGGCGTTATCGCTCTAGCGATCGCAAATTTTGTGATATTCGTCTAAATAGTTCTTGACGCAGAGATTTGTATCCAAGATCGGTTGGTATTGCATTTTGAATTTTTCGAAAAATTAAATTTATCAATATAAGTCCCGTCAACTTTGACCGATTTGGCTTCAACTTTCCAAAAGTATAGAACATCATTCAGCCGTGACATGTATCAAATTTGGCACTCACGTTAAACAAGCCGCAAGTTGAAACTTGCAATTTGCTTCCTCCGAATCGTAGGTAGTGTACGAAGACTGTATGAGGAAGCCAAAGATTAAAATTTTCCAATTTGCTTCCTCTAAATCGTCGGTAGTAAACAAAGATTCATCTATGATGAAGCTAAAGATTAAAAAAAAAAATAAAAATGCTTCCTCATATGGAGACTTCGTACACTACTTACGATTCGGAGGAAGCAAATTGCAAGTTTCAACTTGTGGCTTGTTTTTATTTCTTGGGTCTTAACTTCGAGATAATGAACAATAGAGTTTGTGATTATTAGTCTACAGGTGCTGAGTTGCGCGGGCTCTCAGATTTAATGCAAATAACCCAGTATCGTGTAAATTTAAATGCGGCGCGCTCGGACCTGAGCGCTGCCGAGTTGTACGAGAAATGCGGCGACGTGGACGGGAGCCAAGTAGGCGTCCCGTGGGTCGTGTGTTTTACCTTGTATTATACTTTTTTTTTTAGTAAGATTTTATAGTAATAGCGTTTTCTAGGGTTTTTTGGTAACTGATTACGAGTTTCGTGTAAAAATTCAAATTGGCGGTGAAAATTATAAAATAATTTGGGTTTACCACTCCGAGGTTTTTGGGGTTCCTAATTACGAATCTGGGGCTAATTTCAAAATTGAAAATAGCGCATCCAATATGTTTGTTTGACATTAAAAAAATTGATTGATTTAGGTGAATCTCCTAGTGTCGAGTGCCATGTAAATTGAATTTTTGCTATTTTGATCCATCGTCGGAACCGTCATTTTGAATTTTTCGAAATTGACCACAGATATGTAATCAGCCATTAATTTATCGATACATATTATCGGTTTAACGATTGTTATAGATTTGTCAGAATTATATTTACTCGATAAAAATACTGTACTTTCTAAATTTAATTATTTATATAATTAATTAGACTAAAATGAAAGTCTTCAAAATATTTTTTTTTTAATAGTAATTGGTGCCTAGGTGTCCTAGACCCGTGAAAGGGTTATACGTGTCTTTTACTTTAGATAAAAAATTCAACTCTGCTACCCACGTACGGTTAGATGCGATCACCCTGTATTTCTTGCACAAAAGTTTATAAAAAATATATAATGTGACGTTATCTCTGTGATTCATAGGACTTTGGATAGCAATAACTTCAGACCATTAGTGAGTATATCTGCAATAATGGAGTCAGAATGTGCGTATTTGAACTTGGTTGCTGTAGCAGCAACTGGGACACGTTTTTATTTAAGTTGTACATCCGGTACAAGCCCGTCGAATCGACCGCAAACGCTTCAATTGATCCACGTACGATTGCCACCGGGATATGCAGCGAATGCTCCGGTGATGAGACCAAGAAAGGTCCAAATGGCACATTACAGAAAGGGTACGCGAGTTTTTGCAGTTTTTGCAGTTTTTTCAACGTTTCTTCTTTTTTTGTGAAGGTTTTTCATAGGTTCAATTCAATCAAGAGTCTCAATTAAACCTCATAAAGCACAAGAGAATTCGCCATTCATATTTAATCGGAGACTATATATATCTTTCAGGTACATTATTTCTTGTTTGTGGAGGCGATACGGAAACTGTGTGGTGTCTTAGCAACGACGCTTATCCATTTGTAAGTTATTTGGCTGAATCACAGAGTATTTTACCACTCGATAGTCCAGTATGGGCCATGGCGGAGATTTCAATTGAAGCATCGGTTCATGTAGAGAAACAAAGTATCTCGCAAGGCGAACCACCGTTACTCGTTAGACAACATATGGAACCACCGAGGAAGTTCATATTCCTTACTGCGCAGGTACTGGTTTACGACAATTTATAGACAAGTTTTCGATATATTTATAAACAATCTTGTTTACTAGCGTTTTATTGATTAGTAATTATATTAAATTTTGTTCGTGGTGATGATTGTTTCAGGGAGTTATAAAATTGGAACAAGTACGTCCTGTAGATATTTTACATCAACTACTTTTGGAACAACGAGGTCCCGATACCGAACCTGTGCGTGCTTACTTTCAAACGCAATCTCCCGAACAAGCTTGTGCTACGTGTCTCATTTTGGCTACACAAGAAGTTTCCCCAAACACACAGGTAACTATTAATGGTTGTGGAACGAAAAGCCGTTCGCGAGACTCCGTCGTTAATAGACGATCAATCCAATTTCTCATGAACATCCATATGCCGTCTTCGTGATATTTGCGTTAACGACGGGATTCATTACGTAATCCTAGGACAACTTAAAATTGTTTTTATATATAACCTTAAATGAACGCGTTTTATTCGACGAACACTCGACTCCAGGCCTTTCGTTAGAAGCGCCTTTAGTCAACATTTAACAAAGTTCATAGACTTTTAGCTGATAACTGTTAATGCTAAACTGGTAGTTGATCCTCTAAGAGATATAAAGCTAACGGGAATAAGACGAACTACTAATGCTAAAAACTACTTGGTTAACTTATTAAATCCTGCAGCGTACGTGAGGTCGTTGTGCAAAGGTGACCTTTTCCGTGTAATTAAATTAACTGCCTACGATTCCCATCGTCATCAGGTCGAGGGAATTGATGGAGTTAAAATGGATGCCTCGATGTCTGCGGAAACGGCCTAGTGTTTTTGTTCGATTGTTTTTCCATAATAAATCTAGCTTCGGACAGGCCATACTCATCAGTTTTAATTTGATTATTAGCTTTAGATATCATAACTATTCGTGAATTCTACGAGTTATTACAAGCTATTACATACTCAGTTATTACAAAATTCCAGCTAAACTTTTTTACATAATTTTTCAAGTTCTGAAGTAAAGATATGTCAAAACACTCAAGACCCACGTTCAATTGCATAACGTGGAAAATACTAAATGAATATTTTAGCGTTGAAGTTTAAGTAATTTAGTTTAAGTTATAGATTTTCCTGCTATCACTTAAGATAAACTTTCCAGTGGGCGAATACCTGATTCGAGGCTGTCAGGCCCTGGATTTCCATATTTCTGGGACGTGTTCGACCATTGGGGGGTTTACTTTAACTAATATCTCGAACAGTTTCTTTGTATTTACTTTTTAATTTCAGCTAGTTCCCATTGACGTTGCCAATTGGTATACTTGGCCTAATTTTTATCGTATTTTCATGTGCTATTAATTTCATTTCTTGTTATGCTAACCACGAGACTCCATAAAAAAGTTTCCTGAAAATAAATATGTGAGCTAAAGCGTGTCTTACTTTTTTCAGTTATCCGAATGGGCAACGAGAGCATTTTTTCTATACGGTGGACAAAGATCATCTGCCACTGTATCTGGGATGGAAGTACACACTGGTTTGAGCAACGTCTGTACAGGTAGTGTATATTACAATTTAACAAAATCTAATGAAACAAAATATTTCCGTTAGTAAGCATATGACTTTCTGCAGGTAATTAAGAATCTCTATATTCCTTCGCGAAGTAAATATTTATATAGTTTATTGTAAAAAGTTTTGAACATTTATATAACTGCACATAGAAAATGTTGATAGTACTCTATTATAATATGATCTTATTAGAAATGTCGGCCGATGATTATTTAATGTAGTTTGATGGAAATGACGTGATAGCCACGGTGGCGAAATTGGTAACGCGCCAGGATAGATTTCTGGAGTTCCCGGTTCGAATCCGAGCTGTGGCGGAATTTTTTCACGATCCTAAAAACTTGGGTTAGTTTATTCCTAGACTGCTGAGAGGCTCGTGAGAGTCCTAGCCTAAAGTAAACTCCAAAAGAGATTACAATTTAATTGGGCCGCATAGAAGACATTTCCATCAAACTACAGTACTCTATTATTACAAGATTGCACAAAGAATATGTGGCAATATTACTTTTTACATCGCACCAATACGAATCTGACTTGGCACAGTGTACATTGTTCGACGTCACTTTGATCATCGTTTATTTAATTTGTTTGCATTTATATTAAAATTCAAAGGCATGCTCGTTAATTTCTTTTACAGCCCACTACAGTGACTAACGCTATGCTATATTTCGTCTGTGTGGGGTTTAAACGCAATTACCTAATCACGTACACATGTAGCTTTTAGTTTTGTATAATACATTAATTGAACATTTTATCGAAATTGAATATGCAGAATGTTAAGTAAAAAAGGCACTGGAGCAGTGCTACGCTCTCCGGCTGATTCGTATAGTTGCGCCGATGCTCTCGGAAGATTTCGTTATTGTTCAATTGAGGTTGAGGTGCTTGAATTTATCGTGGAGGGAAAGTCTCGTCGTACCGATTGACCAGGCAGAGGAGAGCACCCGACGGAGACGTCTCCACGGACCGGCAGAAGTCCGGCTGAGATACCGGCGCCCCACTGGAGAGAGGCAAAGGGCTGCAGAGCGGGCGGAGATAAGATTTCGATATGGTTAAGGGCTGGGGAGGATCAGCCTGACCCGTGTTAAGAATCCGCTGCCCAGCTGTCGCCCGATACTCTGGAGATGCGGCCGTGGAGAATCTCCTAGTGTTACGTACCGATTCGCTAAGGGCATATTCCGTAATCGAACCAAGGTTGCGGTTATTAAATTTCGGCCAATGACATCGATTGATTTTTGTTCACCAGTCGAAATCAATCGATGCAGGTGGCTGAAATTTAATAACCGCAACCGTGTTTTAATTACGGAATATGTCCTAAGGGACGCTCTCGATTTGGATTAAAGGAACGACTCGAGAGAAAGAAGGAGTTATCGGCTATAAGGATCTCGAGCAATCAGAATGATTAGTTCTCGAATTTGGCTATTGTCAAAGCAGTCTGTCTCGGGGCACCCACCGAGGTGTCACGAATCCGTTGATACTTTTTCTAGCTGCGTTTCGATGATACGGTATAGAACGTTCTCGCCTGTTTGGCTCTCACGATATCCAGGAAATTCTATGGATTTTCTGAGTGTGTTCCGGAGGTGTAGTGCTGTGCCCTAATGCAGTGCCCACCCGAGTGTCCTCTGGATACAGTTCTCGGGCTTCCTGGATCAGCTGCCCCAGCTCCTGCGAGCACTCGCAATTTATTAATTGGTCAACGGATTTCGGTTTGATAGTTCCTATTCGCTCTGTTACGTTCTCGATCAGTTGCTCCGTGAATCCCGGACTATTTGCCTGAGGCTTACTCCGAGCCTCTCTGCCTCAACCTGGCAACCTGAGCGACCGTGCATTTCCATAACCGGCCACTCTCGTTGGTGCCTCCAGTTTCGTTTACTGATTTTTGCGATCAGCACCTACGGTTGCGTTTCTCGATTTTACGCGTCCCCGAAAATCGACAGGATCCGTTAAGCTATAGTCTCTTTTGATCGGTTCCGACAGAGTTCTCGTTTTGGCGGAGCTGGGCCTGTTCCATCCCAACTCCCAGGTCAGATTGGCGCATCGGTTCCCGGTGGCAAAAGAATTGGTTGGCGCCCGCCTGGCCTGCGGATGCACGAGCGAAGGGTGGACGGCCGGAGGTTGGTTCTCGAGGATAGTTGGTTCTCGGGTTTTTCGTTATTGTTGAATTAAGAAAATACGTTACAAAACGTTGAAATCCTACGACTTTTCCAATTGATTCTCTCTTTCTGGTCCCCGCATCTAGTTTTTTTTTTTTTCAATATTAATCTTTTCTCTGATCTAGTCTCTCTGGTCTGGTCTAATTTTCTTGTTTTCTATATTTTTAGCTGTTTGGACGTCTTATTGTGTGATAAAGAAAGAAATTGTTGAAATAATAACACTAGTACTACTATCCCTATTACTACTAATGACCTGCTTTTTGATATTATATGCTGTTTATTTGCTTAGGTAAAGCAGGATGGCAGGGTCTAATGATCGCAGTAGATTGATTCAACTATAAACTTTATTGTCTGTTCTTTACACAAGGAGTAAACCGAGAGAGAAACCGGAAGGAAGTATATATAAGTAAGCAAAGAGCCGAGCTCAGAAATACAAGCAGCGGTGCGCGCTATTGGAATACGACCCAACTATAAGTCGAAGCTCTATTTTCAATATTATATTTCGCAGATGATGTTTTTAGAAATGTTTTAACAGTTTTAGGAAGTTTTGGTAAAAATTGTGGTCTCAAAATGGCAGATAATTTATAAACGTTATATTGAGAAATTTTTTTGTGAAATCGCCCATCGTCGCAGCTTCTCTACCTCGTCAAATTCTTCGTTGGAAATTCCACTATAATCTTTTTCATTTGCACTCAATTCGCCATCAAACCAATTATCATTATCTTTGTCATGCTGATCACTGTCACTGTTACACTGTTGGTTCGATACTGTTAAATCTTCACAGTCATTGATTATTGTCGACACGTCATTCCCAATATTTAAAAAAGTAACGTATGGAGCTAATAAATCGGAGGTGCACTTAATCTCTGTAATCTCTGTAGTTACAGATTCCGAATTGTCTGACTCACTACTGTTAGAGACGTTCATGTTCAATTCCTCATCTTTACTATTACCAGTTGATCATGGGATAGGCTTCAATTTCGACTCTCGTACAATTAAACTGCTGCGATGAACATTTCTCCTGCGTTCACGAAATCGCTTCCCTCGTAATCGAGTTGCTTCGAGTTTACGTTTACGGCAAATAATATCGACCATTCTTAAAAATACAGTCTATTAATTTTCTAACACTTCTACGTAACTACAAGGTTAATATTTGAGTCTTATAGGCAGAGCTCTACGGCGCGGAATTGAAATACCAATAAAAACAAATCGTAATATGTTTAGATGTTCGTAATCGCAACATAAGATCGGAGATCATACGTGGATCTATCCACGTGTAAAGAGACAAAAAATTTGCTACGGGCTGGAACATGAATATTTTTAGAAATCTCAGGATGGCTATTAAGACCTGCAGGATAACGTGAGTTATTACGAGACACCTTTATCGATTACAAAATTCTCAGTGCAATATTATGTAAACTCTTCCACTCGTTAACGCGTTATATACATGATACTTTTTATATGAAGCTCAAACAATAGGTACCATATATACATATATACATATATAGTCGATCTACGATTTCGGTGTGGTATTTTGACAGCTCGCAAATAATCCAGTCCTAAGCAGATCGCACATGATTTTTCATAAAATAACGTAAATATATGCTAAAATAGGAAAGTAAGACATGTTTATTTCAAAACCATGCATATTCCTTTCTTAAAAAAGTCATGTCACGCCTGAACTTGGCTGTGCGTATCGAAATTTTGTCACCGCTTTTCCGCAGTGCTGATTGGTTGACGAGGTGTGTGAAATTGTCGTCAATCGACAAGAGCGCTACAGCGCAAATAGGTCTGTGGGCGCGCGGCAGCGCGCGTGTTGCCCTAGTCATTTTTATAACAAACATTTTATGTAACGACGTCGTGTGCCTAGCTGGTGATCTCATTATTTTCGATCTATCAAAAACACATCGAATTCGTGAAGCGACTATATCTCGTTTACGAATTAATAGCATGTTAAAATAAAATATGTTGGAAAATACAAATAATGTGTTGATATTATCAACAATGACTGTTTAATTCTAAAAATACTTTGAAATTAGTATTGAATTAGTATTTGAATGTCAAATCAGGTCAAATCAGAATCCGGACTTAATTTCGGGAGAGTTGGGATATTACGATAAAAAGTAATTCAGGCATTTCCAATTATGACCGGGTAAGGAACAACAACATGGATGGTCGTGAGATGGTTGAAGCAGAGCACTCTGGGTCTGTACCTGTTTGGGATTGTTCTGATAGGTCAATACGTATAGGGACCTCTGATCAGGACTACGTGTAAATGCCTGACTAAGGCGAATCGTAGCAGAACCTGAATTGGCCCTGACGACGTTAAGGAGTAGCGTCGACCAGGCGGCGCGCGCCGCTCTTCTTGGGCCAGCTGATTCGTTGACGTAGCTTCAACCGATCGCCGTCCCTCCTCTGTGGCGCTAGCTGGCTTGTCTTCGTCGACGCGTAGGCTCCCACGCGCCAGATACAAAATTTGTGCTCGGCAGGAAAAGAAAAGGATAAGCAGAAATTATTATAAAAAGCAAATCATAAATCTAATATGCCCTTCGGGCAGATGAATACAGCTGCCTGGATAAATTTTCTAAATTTTATCCCGTACCCGCGAACAGCTCGGTTTCCGCCGAGGACTGCGACTGGTGAATTCGCCACGTGACAATTTGTATTTTAACCAAATTCAAAGGGGCAAGTAGGATGCGATATGCGGTTGATTGTTAAATATGCGGAGTTTTAATAACCAGACTCTACTGTACTAAGTTTCGTGCTAATTAAGTTATTTTTTGCATTTTGATTCCCCGTATTGGATCCGCGATTTTGAATTTTGACCTGGAATTTGTATTCAGCGACCTATAAAACCATTGGGTACCAGTTGCCATTAAAATCCAACATTTTTTTTCTTGTATATAGGGGGGCACAAACAGGTAAAAAGTCCAAAGTTTCAAATGTTTGTTCTGTCGTCTCTTGTAAAGTAGAAACTCAAAACTTTATATCGAGTGTCTCAATACACTTATGTTTGTTGCAGGTGATATTCGGACATCCACTCCAAGGATTCAGGCTTTTGATTCTTCGCTGCACGCGATTAGGCCTTTCACACAACCCTGTGTTACTTCGGATCAATCGCCGCAACAATTTTCTGCAAAACACGATGGCTTGTATCTATATGTAGGTAGAATATTCAGGCCCATATGGAATGTTCGGTGCGTCAAGCAAGAAAATGTCAACAACAAGATTCAGGTAAAATTTGAAGTTATTTTAAAAACATATTTGGGACAATCCGCGTCAACCGGATCAGAGCTGCGACCAAAATTCGAAACAACCAAAAAAATCGATCAAGGTCTCATTCTAAAGCTTAGACCATCTACTTTCAAATGCCGAGTGCGCCTTAGAAAAATCCAATATGGCGGCTTCATTATGGCGGCC
>JARQSW010000598.1:24710-38631 GCA_030142375.1 Calameuta pallipes | reverse complement strand
TCTGGCCTAGGTACGGATTAGTTATTACATACCCTAGGGAACAAGCTGGATCGGTTACCGGGCAAAATTGAGCTGCACAGACTAGTCTTTTCCAATTAAGTAACGCATAAGATTGATCATTTTTTGTTCCACAACATTTCTAATCGCCTTAACCTCACATACAGTCAGGTTTTGTAATTTAATATCACGATCTATATCTCGAATTTCTCATAACTCAAACACTGCAAGCTTGTTCGTGAACATAACAGATCAATCCGAAGCAGGAGCTGGTGCAGCTAATCCGCGAAGACCAAGATCTGTACCCAGAGGACACACCGACGGGCACTGCACTAGAGCACAGCACTGCACCTCCGGAACACTCACAGGAAATCCATAGAATTTCCTGGACATCGCGAAAACAGCGCAAGAACTACACAAACGAGAACTTTCTATACCGTACCGAAACGCAGCTAGAAAAATTATCAACAGATAGCACGGGAGCGCGAGCCGGTTCTTGACACCTCGGTCGGTGCCCCGAGACAGACTGATTTGACAATAGCCAAATTCGAGAATTAATCGTTCTGATTGGTCGAGATCCTTATAGTCGGTAACTCTTTTTTTCCCTCGAGTCGTTCCTTTAAATCATATCGAGAGCATTCCTTAGGCACCACGTCCTTAACTCGGGGGTTCCTCCCATTAACTTATCCAAACCTTAACTCGGATTAACGGTCAATGGGGAGAGGTATAGAGCGATGATGAAAGACTTTTTGTGGCCCCGTTTGCTTGATATGGATCTCGCAGACAAATTTTTTCAATAAAACGGCGCTACTTCCACATAAGTAATGAAACAATTGCTGTTTTGCAAGAAAAATTCTATGAGCGCGTAGTTTCACGAAACGGTGATGTGAACTGACTTTGGGGTTATTCGAACGCACTCGTTTACACCACCGATAAGTCAAGAACAATTCAAGAGCTGAAGGAGAATATATAACGCGAAGTAGCCGGTGTGGAGCCTCAACTATACCAAAATATCATTGTAAATTGAACTTATCGCATGCGAGCTGTGAATCGCAGCCGTGGTGGCCATCTCAATGATATTATTTTTTATTATTAATGTTTTTGATTGTACTTTCATCAGGTAATAAAACTTTGTCAAAATTCTAATTCGTTTGGTTTTCGTTAGTTTTAAAATCCAGACATCGAAAATGAAAAACCCTATATTATAAATAAACTATCGACAAAATCAAGACAATTTATATACTTATATAGAACACCCAAAAGTAAATTTCAGAATTTTTTGGATTTTTTTGTAGGTTAGTTGTTTTATTATAATTTTTTTTTCATCCAAATCAAGTATCTTTTTTCATTTTGGTGCGCCATATTGGATTCACCATTTTGAATTTTGGAATTTTCAATTCAGATTCGTGATCAGCAACCTAAAAAAACTCCCGAGCACCGAATTTTAAGAAAATCGTATAGGTAAAAAAAATTCATTACTCAAAGGGTTAATTCATAGGCTAATAATCGTAATTTTTCATATTAATTATAGATTTGAGGCTTTTGTGGCCTTTGTTCGTATGGATAGAATTGGCTTCCAGGTTGGAGCCGCATCTGGAAGTGTTAATGTCAATTATTTCGAAATCCAGATCTAAAAAATAAAAAATGCTTAACTCTTTGCCGTATATAAGGATATCCCTACATCAAGGGTGTATGTGCTGAGCGTGTGGCGACTGGGGAGTGTAGGAAGAAGAGAACGATTGCAGCAGGCCCGCGTAAATCAAGGGCTCTTCGTGGTTACCCAAAATAAACTGTAAAAAAATGCATCACACGGTTAGATAGCGAGATAAAACGATACACTCAAATTAATATACTGCCAATATTAATTAGCCAAACGCAAAATACATGTAACAAGGAGTCGAACTGCGGTAAGATTTGTTAAGTACGGCAATGTGGCGTCCCGCTACGCGCGCACGCACGCACCACTAGTAGCACAAGCGTACCGCGTTCACGGAGAAAATGACCAGAAATTTTGTCCAACTCGGTCAAATCTCGGCCATTTTCCTCTCTCCACACTGTCTAACGTATCTTATAGCCCGCTTACAGCCGGCAGATGAAGTTCGATCCCATACACCCTAATGCGTCACTTCAAACATCTCACAATTAGCAGTGACGTACAGCAGTACTGCGTTTTGTGAAAGTGAATTTTATTGAATAATGGAAAAAAAATTTCAAAATTGGAAGTAAGGTCATTATCTTCCGCAACGAAGAGTAATTTGTGCGCCGGGGTCTGAGCTTAGGATAATAACGCAATACAGCACTGAATATAGCGCTCGAGTTCTTGCACTTAACCTCTACCACTCTTCGGAAAGCTACGCGGAGCGTGGTCGCTCTTTCGGTGAACGCGATGTAGAATGCACCGACACGGCTGCCAGTTGTAACGTGAGTAGCTATTGCCCCACGTAGCTCATTGGAAGATTGCTGAAGCTTTTCTATACGGCACAGAGTTAAACATGTGTCTTTTTATTTTTTAAGAAAAATCCAATACTGCTATCCACGTATGGATAACCCTGAACACCCTGTAGAACATCTACAAGAAAGACAAATACTTACATTTTCATTTTCTGGTTTTTCGATTTTCTCCGATTTTTCCACCTCTTCGGCTTTCTCAAAAATTTCAATTGTCCCAACTTCCGTATCTTTTCCTTTATTAATCTTATCCTTTTGGAGTTGTTGAAGGATACCAGAAGTAGAATCCCTATCTGCTTGTCCACAGCGCAAAAGGACATTACTTATGACTTTGGGCTTTTTCGATTTGTTCGGTCCAGATGAACATTGTTTCGAGGTAATTTTTACTCCATTAAAATTTTTTCCATTTCCAAGACTGACAGCTGTTTTCAAGTTTGAATTGTTTGCTTGGTCATCAATATTTTTAATTACTGAAGGGCCCCGTAGAACTTCATAGCAACCATCAGAATTTTTTAAAATTTTTATAGGACTTTTAACCGAACATTTTGTTTCCATTCCGTCCTCTTGCACATTTTTACAAGAAGATAATCCATTGGTGATATTAGCAGAGGAAATGGCTGCATCATTATTAGTTTTATTACCTGATACAGCTTCATTCCTGAGCTCATTTGTACCAGTCCTTCCACAAACATCTGTTTTAGCAAATTCCTTGCACTCCAATTTATGAATATTAACACTTCCACTTGAGCTGATATCTTTCATTTGGCTGGTCACATCACTTCTTACGTTATCAACATCACCACCAGATGCTGATTTCTCAAGCTCATAGGCATCGACTTTTTCATTAATTGTTATATTTCTCTGAATGCTGTACGTTTCAGTATCTATTTTATCTGACAAATTGTGATTATCATTCAATACTGACGATTCTTCGAGGGCACTACCAATTACATTCTGTAATATATGGTTTATACTAGAAATATTTCTTTCTTCGCTAGAAATATTGCTATCATTCATACTGAGTTTCCGTATTTTTAAATCAGATTTCGTCAAATCTACATTAGATGAAATATTAGATAAGTTGTTAATATCTTCGGACTGTGTGGATACTTCTGTGGGTGGCAAACTCGCGCCAGGTCCAGGAGTCGATGGCCTATCATATGGAGGAGCTTCAAGACGTTGTTCTTCTTGAGCAACCCGATAAAAGAATCTCATTGGCGCATTCTGAAAATAATCAAAAGAATTCTTTTAAAAAATCTCATAAGAAATTAGAAAGCTTACAATTAACTTAAACGAAACTTTGCTTATCGCAATTTCACCAGTCCATTTATACCTATCTGTAAAGAAAATAAACCAATAAATACAATAATTATGCTCGTAATTTTATAATAGGTTTCATTTTAATTTTCTGTGGTGGCGATTAAAGCTTCATTGATGTAAGAAAAATTAAAATTCACAATGGAATTTTTAAAAAGTAAATGACTAATAAACGATAATAGTAATCTACCAATTATTATGGACATTAGGTGAAACCCGTTATAAATACTAATTTTTGTTATGGAAATTATCTATACGTTGCATGTGCACCGTATAATTAATATCTGCATGCTTTAACATTATGTTTGTGGCACATATAGCGTCAAATAAAATCTTATTACTCAAGTGTCAATTACTGAATTGTTACACATCACTAAAATCATCATACACCATTTTTAATATACAGAGTTTCTCGCAAGGATTTATACATTTTTCAGAGGCTGAAAGCGCGTGGAATTTTGAATTTTCTAACTGTTTTCATTCGTATCTACTTGTTTATTTATTCATTAATAACTCGCTAAATAATGGTCTGACACGAAAACGTAGGACCTCGATTTTATGAACGAGTCAGGGCCGGAATAAAGGAGTCCGGATGACTACAGAGTATGGTTACGGTATTAGCCGTGATGATGCAGATGAGCCCCACCACGCATGGTCAGGACTAACAAAGAAACCGCGCGAGGGGTTCCTGTCAGATTTTAATGAAACTTTGCAGAATCGTAGAGTGGATTAAAGTTATTCGACACATGATTTTTTGTTTTGGCGAAACCCCACTTTTAGAGGTGAAACGCACCCTTGAAAATTGCTGATTTTTTAGTTTTTTGATTATAACCCGTAAATAAGGTAAGATAGTTATGGCATTTTTCGCGTAGTACTCATCTTGGTGAGAACGATTAATAAATTAAAACATGTTGAATTATTTATTTAAAAATGTATTTTTCTCATGCATATCTAAGAGGGTTTTCCTTCTATTGGAATGTCACTTTATATATATGTAAAGCATGAAAAATCAGCTGATACACGTTTTTTGGTTGCTTCGGTATCTCGTATTGAAAAGGTGAAATCCACCCTTAACTTCTGCACTAGAATGTACGTATAAATATGTAATGCATTTTACGATATCTGGTTTCTTTCGTGTATCTGTAAATAATCGAATTATAATCGAACATTTACCAAAAAGAATTCGTCCCCACAGGGGATAAAGCATCCTCCAGAATAACAGTTTTTTCGTTTCTACACTGTAATTTGCAAAAAGGATGAGATAAAAGAATAGGTTTCAATGGCAAAAATATTTTTTTTCATGTACTATACTTTTTTGATGAGATAATTAATGTTTATTTTATATTTCGCATCTTCTGTGTAATTTTTTAAATGCATATTTTAAGGATTAACGATTGAGTACATGTACCTTTTGTGTTAAAAAAAATGTGATTAATTTTCACCAATCGTTTTTCAGAAAAAAATTCCAAATTTTAACATTTTTTCGGGCCTCTAGGTAGATTTAGTCCATTACCTTTATTGCTAAAATTGAAAAAATACATAAAAAATTCATTGTACAATACTGGACATATTTTTATGATTGAATTATATAATAAATATACTTTTTGCAGCAACGATAGTCGTAAAAAAATGTTTAAAAACCAATTTTTTGCACCATAAATAAATAATCATAGCTGCTTCGCTACAAATATCGCACGTTGGTGAATTTTGAGAAACAAAATTTTACTGTATTGTCGAACGCCGGTGGTTTGTTTCTGTATAGACGCTTTTATACTGTTGTATCCCACGGTCAGAGACTATAGTCACCGAGAGGTGTTATGTCCCTCAGGCAATCTTGAAGTATAAAAAGCCGAGAAAACGCTTACTACCGTCCGCCGTCGACGGTTTGGTCCTTATCGCAATACCGAGAACCACCTCGCACATAAAGAAGCTAGGAACCTTAGGTCCCTATGCTATCGTTGTTCTGGGAAATGCAAGGAACGTCGCCTTATAAGGGCATACGTTAAGGAACGTAAAAACGCTTATGCAGCAACTCCGACGGCACCAGCGTCGAGAGACGACGAGGTGCAGTCAGTCTGGGGAGAGTGAATCGATGAGTGACACGGGAAAGAATCGTGAGTTCGCGAGACATAATAGTAAAGAGCAAGTGCTCTCAAATAGAATAGGACAAGTGTCCAGCTTAGCTTTCAACGTAGAATAGAGCAAGTGCTCGCCATTAACCGAAATCGGGGCAAGAGCCTGTCAGATTTGTTCTGTAAAAAACGGGTACAGTGGATACACATCCTGTGTTTCCGTTGCATCATACTTTAAATAAATACCATTGCTGTTTTACTCTTCATGCACAGAGTCTTTACTCGAATAGCACCTTACCCACAACAATACCATAAATATTTAAAAAGGTTTGTGAACCTGGGAGAAGAAAACTGATTCTAAGTAAGTGTTACAAATAAGAATGTTAAAAGGAGCTCCATCTCGTTATAGTGTTACGTCCCGGTTGCGTTTACTGAGTATCTCGGCTTCTCGCGCCCGGCGTGTCTCACGCGGTTTTAGACGCCCCTTTCCCACTTCGGTCTTCTCCTCTATAGGAACCTGCCAGCGACGATCTTACTGGGCGAATTTCTTCACGCGCGGGATCACCCGACACCCGTACGCGTAGTGGACTTCGGACACGGTATTTTTTCCGAGACTTTAATACTCATGGTTTTCGGATTGAAGCCGCGTCTGTGTTCAGCTTTTTGCCTACGTTTCGCAAACGTTACAGTCTGCATCATCAGGGCTAGGAGGCTCCGATACTGAAGCTCCCTGATCAGCTGATCAACTAAACAACTCAGATCGGCTGAAGCACTGATCCGCATGAGCAATCATAGGTATATTAAGACTTCCTAACAACAGGGAGCTTCAGTATCGGAGCCTCCTAGCCCTCATGTACTTTCAACTGCGTTAGGAATCATTTGGAAAGACTCGGGTATATTCGATTATGTCGGGTAGTATTCGGTGGCATTCGGAAAGCGCGAACTTTATATTTGGTGAAAACTGCAGCCCTATTTGAAATTCGAAATTAAAGAATTCCCTTTCTTGAAGGCAAGCTATTAATATTCAATTAATTCGTTAAAAATATTATAAGACAGGCATGATTTGAAAATGAAAAAAAAAATAAGTGGTTGTAGGTCACCATGGAACGAAGGAGAATTTCACCCTTGAAGAAAAAGCATTAGTCGTACAATTTGTAAGCGACAATCGTGATATACTAGAGAGTAAAGCAAATAATGCTAGATTGCAAAAGAATAAAAGAAACAAATGAATGAAACTAACAGAGAAAATGGCAGCGACTAGAAAGATATAAGAGGTGCATAGCAGCGGTGGAAGCTCCCAGTAAAGAAGACTATTTTTTGCTGTCGCAAGCGTGCGAGTGGTATAAGTGGAGGTCCTGCCCTCTCAAAACCTTCGACGTCACGTACGAAACGAATCACATCTCTCTCGTAAAAGTTGCGGATTTTTTACTCTCATTTCATTAAACCTCGGCACTAGGCTCCATCTCTTCCACCATATTTAAGCTGACAATAAGAGATTGTAACTTAACAATATTGATTCTTAACTGCCGATCAGCCCAGCGGTCCAGCTAATCGCCAAGGCCCTGGAGGCCTACCGACGGAAATACCGAATACTGGAAACCGTGAAGATCTCTTCACTTCGAACCAGGTTGTGGAAACGTACAGAGTGATTTTTCGATAGCGTGTTGCGAAAGAGTGAGAGTGATACGTGAGAATTGAACTATTGTACCCCTTTGGCGGATTATTGTTAGTGGATTTAGTTTGAGTGAGTATTTAGCGTGTACAATTGAATTCCTTTTGCCCTTTTTCCTCATATCCCCTTCTATCTTGCGCCGTTTATATTCCGTAGGTCCCCTCTGGACATCGCAAGCCGTCCCACGTGGACCGGCCCCTTTTTGTAGCTTCTTTTTGTATTTTAGACTGTCCTTCCGCCCAAAAGCTCGAGGCTAGTGGTATATTGCGTGCGCCCTAATATTTAGTATTTTGCGCCCTTTTAAGGTACCTTCCTTCCCCCCGGTTGCCTTCTGAGTCATTGTAGTCACCGAGGTATTTATAAGCAGCCATTTTTGCATTCGGGAACCTTCTTTCCTGAGACCCCTCACCTCTTCCCCCGCTAGCCGTCCCATCGTGTCGAGCAAATATTCGAGAACCTTCCAAGGTCACTCGACGGTGCTACACCGTCATCGTAGCTGGCGCCCAGGTTTTGTTTTTATGTATCTAGTGCTCGTAAGCCATCACTGGCCCTCCTTTCCCCCTCGGCCATTGCACATCCCTCCGCCCCTCCGACTCCCCTTCCCGGCAAGTCAGTTTAAAGCCCTTCGGCACCGCGTGCTCCTGCGTGAGCCCCGAGCGTGATTGTTTTGTTTTCTATTCTAGTTTTGTATCGCGCAATATTTTTTCGGTTATCTTATTAGAAGCTTTATATTTTCTTTATCTTTTGTTTTCTTTTATTATTCCGGTTTTCTTTTTGTATCAGCACTTGTTTTATTAATTATATTTTGTTGCACCATACCGCGTGTTCCCTTTTCTTTTCGAGACCCCTCCTGTATTGATATAGCTGCATTTGCAAAGACCCTGGATCGACTCTAGTGGCCCAGTACATCGCAATAATTCTAAGTTAAATCCACTTTGATTGGACTTAGAGGTTCTTTCGGCTCCAACAATTCTCATATGCATTACGTCACCTTCGGCCGTCCACCCTTCATCCATACATTCACATGCTAGACGAGCGCCAACCAGTTCTTGTTTCGCCAGGAATTGACAACCCGGTATGACCTGTGACTTGAGATGGAACAGTCTCAACTCCGCCAAAACGAGAGCTCTGGTGGAACATATCGGAAGAGACGATAGTTTAACGGATCCTGTCGATTATTTGAGACGCGTGAAATCGAAAAACGCAACTTTTTGGTGCTGATCTTTGGGGTCGCATAAAATAAGCAAACGCAACTGGATGCACGATTGAGAACGAACATTTACGGAAATGTACGACCGCTCAGGCTACTAGCTTGAGGAAGAAGAGGATCGGAGTGTCAGAAAAGAGTGTAAATAGTGTCAGAAACAGAGAGCAATTGTTCGAAAACGTAACAGATCAAACCGGAGCTCTGAAATCGAAATTTCGTCATCAATTAATAAATTAGGAGTTTTCGCCGGAGCTGGTTCAACTAATCTGTGAAGGCCAAGAACAGTATCTAAAGGACACTCGGGTGGGCACTGCATTAGGACACGGCACTACACCTCCGGAAAAATCATAGAAAATCCATAGAATTTCCTGGATATCGCGAGAACTATACACACGAGAACTTTCTATACCATATCCAAACGCAGCTAGAAGGTTCTAGGTTCGTGACACCTCGGTCGGTGCCCCGGGACAGACTGATTTGACAATAGCCAAATTCGAAAACTAATCATTCTGATTGGTCGAGATCCTTATAGCCGATAACTCTTCCTTTCTTTCGAGTCGTCCCTTTAAACCAAATCGAGAGCGTTCTTTAACGAATCGGTACGTAACACTGGAGATCCTCCACGGCCGCTTCCCCAGGGACTCGGGCGACATCTGGGCACCACATCCTTAACTCGGGGAGGGGGTTCCTCCAGCGGGGCGCCGATATTTCAGCCGGGCTTCTGCCGGTCCGTGGAGACGTCTCCGTCAGGTAGTCTACTCCTCTCCTCTGCCGAGCAAATCGGTACGTCGAGACTATCTCCCCACGGCAGATTCGAGCACCTCGACCTCAGCTACACAATAAAGGAATCTTCCGAGAGCATTGGCATAACTGTACTAATCAACCCGAGAGCGTAGCTTCTGAACAGGGTGGCGACCCAAAGGGAACCGGAAAGCGAGAACGTTATCTGTATCGATAGCTGGAGTCGCCTTATGGCCGTGAATTGAAAAATCACGTCACAATACATACGAAAGTGCATATATGTATAAAGCACGTCAGGTTTGCGTGACATAAACCAGTGACGTAGCCATCCAGAAACTCACTCCGGAT
This sequence comes from Calameuta pallipes, assembly GCA_030142375.1. Taxonomy (NCBI): domain Eukaryota; kingdom Metazoa; phylum Arthropoda; class Insecta; order Hymenoptera; family Cephidae; genus Calameuta; species Calameuta pallipes. The sequence continues at coordinate 28,829 of JARQSW010000598.1, read as the reverse complement.
GGCTCGAGCCCACGGTGAGCAACGGGTGATGCCCAGTTGCGCACAAACCCAATTTAAAGAACCCAAACTTTTGGACACAAAAGCGAATTTCTGCCTTCCGAGCGATCTTCCATCAGTCATTCAACGATATTGTATGTTATCTTTATCTGACAGAATCATTTCAAACAATTAATGTCCTGTTCTCTACTTATCTCAGATTTTTAACACCCGAGGTTTTTTTTGTTGGATTTATATGTACATTGAGTGGGCGGCAACTATTAAGGTAGCTATACCAGATCAGTTGAGTCAAATCCCTGTTCCGAGGGAAAAAAAATTATAAATACATAAAAAAACATATTTGGTATCGTTGGATTCGGTGCGCACTCAAACATACAGAAATGAATCGTAATACCGAGATATTAATTCTGTTTACGGGAAATTACTCGATAATGAGGTGTCTTGATCGCAGGTACGAACTTCATATTACTTCATATGTGCAACAAATACCTTCCATAGAAATGTAAGAAAATGACAGGAACTGTGTTTTATCGTTAATACAATTGTCTAATAAACATAAGAAATAGATTTTTCCAATAACAGATCATTACTCGCGATAAGAAAATTAATTTAATATATGCCTATTTCATATATTTAATATTATGCCTCAATTATGGGCGAAACTTAGCAAGGTCGTGAACTTGTCAGGTTCAAGCCCTTCAAATAGAAAATATCGTAACGACGCAAGACGTAAGCGTAAGGAACCCAATCAATCAGAATTTAGTATTGTCCCCAATAACCTCAAAAAATGGCTGTGCTGGCAGAACGAGTTCGTGACAGTTCAGGCAAATTTTCCACGAAACGAAAAATTTCGTGGAAACAAAACCTAGTAACTGCGACGAAGCGAAGAAAAAATCAAAGGAAAGAAAAAGCTGTGCCAATTATAGTAGAAGCTCGTCGAATTGTCGAAATAGACAAGCTGGCTGCACAAATGTGGTGTTCCAGTTGCTAGGTGCCTTTATCGTTTCGATACGTACAGAAGGAAATTCGCGAAGGCCTCGCTAGTCTACTCCTTATTCAGTGTCACATATGTCTCGCCGTCCATAAGGTTCATACCTGGAAGTGGTCTAAAGATAAGGAGACTAGCAAGAGAAAGTACAATGTAAATTTAAAAGGTGCTCTCGGTAAGTAAAAAAATCCAATTTTAAGGGACGACTGGATAGCCTAACATTTTTATTGTCGTTATATCACTTGTACCAAACTAAGTAAATGCTTGTTTATAGCTACTTTTGATGGAGGAATTGGTGCGACACATTTGAACACCATCCTATCTGAATTGAATATTCCCGTCGTTTACAATGTATTTTTCAAACGATATGAGAGACAGATTGGAAAAGTGATAGAAGAGAAAACCAAAGAAAATTATAGGGAGGCATTGAAACTCGAAAACTCATTGACTTAAGAAGCAGAATTATATTATTATAATTTTCAATCAGATTGAAAATTAAAAAGCATTGCAAATATTTATGTTGAAACTATTTTTTAATTAGGTTTTAACGCAGAGCTTTTATTGTTTTACAATAAGTATTAACTGGAAATTTATCAAGTATCAAAATATGACCTGAACAATTTTATTAATAACGATTTTTTTTTAGGTTCTAGGCCACTGCTATTGCGGATGGCAGATGAACAATTGAAGAAATCATTTCATAATGACCATTGTATCTTCACTAATAGAATTATGTACGTGCATGTCAAAGGGCAACAGCTGATTTTTTCAGGACTTTTTTTTCAGCAATAGATTCGAGCTTCATCGTGTGCCCTTCATGGTAGAGTTAAACTGAAAATAGTGTTTTTTGGCTTTAAACCACAATCATCTATTCTTATTAATTTGATATGACATTTAATAATTCAATTGCACAAAGTTGACTCAAAATGTTTACTGAGAACTTGTATGTTCAACATATTTTGATATTATTTAATATGTGAAAGTCGACGGAAAATTATGTGATAGTCTATTTTTTATACAATACAGATATAATCTCAACTGAAATCTATTTTTTATATATTCATTCTCCAAGTTTGTTAAAAAAAGATATGAACAGTTTTAGTAAGACCTCTGAGACTGAAAGTTGCCAGTAAAAACTTCAAGGATTAATACTGTTTTTCAATGCAACATCCACATGCTGCTAAGGTGTAGAGGCTAGAGCCATTGCAGTGGCTCTAATTGAATAGAGTTTAAAAAAGTATAAAAAAGAAAGGATCAGGCTGCTTGTACAATAGTCTCGCAGATATTTGATGTTTTGTTTATAGTATATAGTATAGCATGTCTTCACATGCACAATTTCATATTGATATATTTTAGGACATGTAGTTGCCATCGGCTCGAAGAGTCGCAAGGTCCTCGCTTATCCCACGAGAAATGAACGCTGTGTTCTATGCGAAAGATGATATAAACGCGATGATCATGACTGTAGAGTAAATCATACAGGAAGTTCCAAATCAATGGAATCAAGCATGGCCGTTGAAATAATTACAATAAATGCTATGCTTCAAAAGGAAAACATCCAGATTAGTACAATCATTGGTGATGACAATGAAATGACAAAATGACAAAAATTAATTTGTTCATACGCATGTTTTTGCTGTAAAAACATTTCAATTAATTAATTTTTAAATATTTTACAGCATTGCATTGGAGAATTGCAGTCGTGATCTTTACTTGAAAAGTATATCAAAATTGCGAATGTTTTAAATTTTACATTGTCTTAATTGCAATCTGTTGCGAAAATAAATCTTAAGTGATTAGTCTTAAGACATTTTGTCATTACAATATTAATTAAATATTTCAGTAACCTAACTATTGAAATATTTCAAAACCTCACTTATTGCTATGCAAACTGTCAGTGTGCTGTCATTTATGTGTAGCTGTCATTTTTTAAAGAAGCCACACTGCCGTGTCGGCCACTTGCGGCCAACTTCTGCTGGTGCGTTTCTACTGACTAACCCTGTATGTTGTCAGCACGCGAAATATCTCGTGCCGCATCTCTGGTTACTGGTATGATTGATGAATTCTATACATGTTTTCTATGAAAATTTAATTAATTATTTTCTCATGATAATCATCTCCGTAGGACTGACAATCGATAACGGAAAACTTGTTCTACATGAATAGCAAGTACTCGCTATTCCTAGTAGAGTGGGCATGCAACGTTTCCTAGAATTTATGAAGCCAGGTCCAGCGATTCTAGTCGCTCATAACGGTCAACATTTCGATACGCCTATGATTTTAAAAGAATTACATAGTCTTGATCTAATGTACCAATTTCAAACTGTTGTCTGCGGTTTCTGTGACAGCTTGCCTGTTCTCAAGAACAAACTTCCCGAAAGAGTTTCGGCTAAGAAGTCATTCCGCTTATCGAATTTGTCAGGGAAACTAATCGGTGATGATGCTTCTCTAGGGCCCATAATGGGATTATTGATGTGAGGATGGTTGAGAAAATTATTCAAATCGTAGGCATCACTGATGAGGAGCTTCGAAAGACTGCTGTCAGCTCTCAGTCCACCCTGATTACCGAAGCATAGGCCGCTCAAACTAAATTTAATGGAAATAGTTTCGACTGTATTAAACAAGGAGTTTCCGCAGGAATTATCACGAAACTAGCAAAAGCCGGCTTGACATTAGATCACTTTAAAAAAATCGTTTTCTGATGGCGGGGAAGAAGCGGTAACAATCCTGTTGGCATCCGGTATTATCGAACGTCCCGGGTGATGAAAAATAAAAGAGTTTGTCAGAACAGAATTACGAAAATAAAGAAATTGCATTAAGAAACCGTAATTAAATGTTATTGATTTTCCATCCAACTTGCCTGTAGAATAAACCTGGTTTTTTTGAACCTTCCAAAAAGAGACGAGCACTTCAAATGAAAATGCTGTGACGCTACCCTTTTTGCTTCCTCATAGAGGAAGCTATGTGACGATGGGAAATTTTTTTTGGAGATTTTCATGTCACCATGCTTAGAATGTGCCAAAATGTCCGGAAAACACATTTGGAGAAAATGTCCGGGTGTGTGTGTGTGTGTAATGGCCTCCCAAAATTCAAACGTTTATAACTCGAGAATGGTTTTAGCTACAGCCCCCGAA
>JARQSW010000598.1:0-19066 GCA_030142375.1 Calameuta pallipes | reverse complement strand
AAAACTGGTATTATGCTTTACGTTATATAATGTATATTGACTTGGTGTTAATTATTTTTTATACGTTTCAGATACAATAAAAGAGATTTCTACGAATTATTCTATTATATTTCATTTTGATATATCAACGTATTATTCATAATAAAAATAATGTTTCTATTAATTGCTTATTATTTCGCTTGCCAAAAATTGTGAAGTAATAAATAGTTTAACTTTGGTAACGTTTATAGCTCGCTCTACTATTTGCTGGTTTTAATTCTAAGTATACTTTTTGATCACCTCGCGTGTTGTTTAAAATCATAGACCGACCCGTATTGGTGAGGGGAGGGAACGGAGGCATGAACGCGTAGTAATACCATTCAAAGTAACTAGGGACTACTTTCGCATGCTGCCAATCGCCTACAGTGAACTCGTGGATATACTACAGTATCTTGTTATCAATATCGTAGTGTTCAGCAGCAGTGAATTTGAATCGAACACCAGAAGGTCAGAGGTACTCTCTTTGATTATCGATATAATTTCGTTAGAGTGGCTTGGGTTATCATCTTCCTGAGACGCAAGAAGCAGACGAAGGCGACCTACCACCGCACTATCTAGGAGCGAGGCCCTGAGAGGCCCGCCAGGACCATCCCCAGCAGAGGCACCACAGCCCTGCCACGCGCGAACTGCAGACCAATACCGAAGCGCGTAGCCCTCTCAGCACAGCAGTCCAGCTAATCCCTGAGGCCCTGGAGACCCGTGAAGACCGGAAACCTTTTTACTTCGAATAAGGGCATTGCTCTAATCGACCTAGTTTAGTATTTTGCACCCTTTTTCAACTACCCTCCGTACCCTTCTCTCCCTCGTTCGCCTTTTGAGTATTGTAATAACCGAGGTAATAACTAAGTAGCCATTAAGTTCGGGAACCGTCCTCCCTGAAATACCCTCCTCCTCGCCATGTGCTACCTGTGCCATCGTGTCCAATACAGTAAACATCCGAGGACCTCCTGAGGTCACTCGGCGGTGCAACACCGTCACCGTAGCTGGCGCCCAAGTTATTGTTTTCGAGAATTATTTAGTGCCGATAAGCCTCCTTTTCCCTCCTGCCCTTTGCCCATTCGCTTGCCCCTCCTCTCCCGACTTCCCCTCCGCTAAGCCGAGTTTAAAGCCCCATTGCGACACCGCGTGCTCCTGCATGAGCCCCGCGTCTTAGTGTCATTTCAAGTATCATATTTCTAGTTTTATTATCTTTCGGGTTTATTTTATTTTCTATTTTCTTTTCCTTTTTATCGGCACTTTATTGTGTTCCCCCCTTCTTTTGTTGCCCCCCCCCCCCATCGCGTTAGATGTTCTTGTGTTTGATTAAGAAACAAGTCACAATACATATTTGCAACTCTCTAAAAATTAATCAATGGAAATTTCAATGATTATTTCAATTGTTTGGAAACTCACGAAAGAAAAACTGATTTCAGATCTAATCAACTTCTAAATCAGTGGTTTCGTATTATGGGAGTCCTATCGGATTTATTTAGGCTTCATCATATTGTTTGTCGCATTGTCACGTTGAGTGTGAGAAGCTGCTGGCTATGCTAACTGGTCCTAATAACGAACAGTGAATCGATACAGCTTTCAATAGTATTACGATAATATGGTACTTTTCGCTGCGATGTATGTACTCTCTTAAAATGATTCAGTGAATAGGGACTAGTCATCGCAGCTATAAATGAACCACCGACAATCAATGAAATTCTGCTAATTGAATCAATGAAACTGACATATCTACTGATTGAATCAGTACCGAGAAAATAAATCTTTTGTGAATATTACTGTACTTTGAGTGTTTATTGTGGTTTTCTCGTTAACTATATGGATAACGATCACCAATGAAACAAAATTTTTTAAAAGTGAAGTGTGTAAGTGAGGAGTTCCTCCAAGTCAGGAGGAATTTTTTAAAAGTGAAGTGTGTAAGTGAGGAGTTCCTCCAAGTGAGGAGTTCCTCCAAGTCAGGAATTTTCCACTCTACCCACTGAGCCACCAGTCTAATTTATCAAGAAACTCACAATCAGACGAGTCCCGCGCCAAGTACAGGCAATCGGCTGCACAGGGCACGGCTAGCAGAGACTCTTTACCCGAGTCAACTCCTTATACCTGTGTTTGGAACGAAATATCTTAGGAACCGCTATATATGAGAAAAAATTATTGATACATTCATTATAGGAATTGAGGGTTCTGAATTGATTGCCACAAAGTTCAATACGATTATTGTACGGGATCAGGGCGTATTGAGATGGCGAGCGAGATGATTTTATTTCAGTTCCGTCGTCGTCGTTATCTTCGCACGTCCATCTACTTTTTTACATGACAGATGGCGCTGACTGCTTTGCCTTCTTTAGCTATGTGTACTTTGGATGGTATTGGTAATTTATGAATACACATAACAATCAAATCCATTTTGTACGTGAAGCTACTGTTCACACCGAATTTTCAGTTAATATAAGGTTGCTTTCATAATAGTATAGAATTATTCCCTAAAAAACACTTAGGTGTAAAAAACTACGCCAAGTACAGGAGTTCTTTGAATTCCTCTAACAAAAAGTATGGAAATCATATTATTGAGGCCAAGTACATAAGTCACTACATGTTTTCCTATTATATGATCTAGCACTGGCCTATCATTTTACTTCTATTTTCAAAATTTCCTATAACGTTTTCGCTACTCTTTTACATTACAATTGCTTCCCGTAATTGATTATGATTTAATGGTCATTTAATAATTAGTAAAACTTTAGGTGATTCTCCGTCCTCTCACCCACCTCACCATCCAAACAATCCGATCAATGCAATAACCCAAAGAGGAATCCGCGATCGAAGGCTTATTGCCTGAAATCTATTGGGAAATTGGGCACAACAGCCCCGATTTCACCATAACACAGACCCAAATTCCCTAAAACTCCTGACAACGCATTCTACTTCCTCCATATTCAAAGTTTTCCTCATAGAAATCGATACCGATCATAAGCAGTTACGAATCAACCCTCTAATAGAGTATTATAGTATCCCTGCTGGAGTCTTGAGCCGATTGTTCGCGCCAGTTCAATGTTGTGCCGAAAAAATACCTTAGGGCTCAAGCGAAAAGTGCATCACCGCAGTGCCGAGCGTCCACGCAAAAGAACTTACCATACTTCCTGGCATTTCGTAAAGCATTCGTTCAGTGCGAGTGTCCACCTTAGGGCTGGACCAGGAACCTCCCGTCAAACAACTCAACAACTAAATCTCACTATCGCTGAGCACCTGAGGGCGTTTCTTTCTCTTTCTCTCTGCTCAGCCGCCGGTAATTAACTCACATCAATTAAGGTTGCTAAGAAGTAGCAGGAGATAGCGTTCGGGCGGGCGACATTTCCTATCCTTATACATTGGGCGCTGTAACTAGTTTTTTATGGAGCCCTACCGGCAATAGAGTAGTAAAAATATTTTTTCTGATGAATATTTATGAAAAATATTACGATCAGGTGTAGTTATTGGGTTATTAAAATGATATATTATATGCCCTTATTTTTAAATCTTTCAGTATTTGAATAAACAAACATTTTGACATCGCATATAACCGCGGCAACGTAGGACCCCTTCGACACGTGTGCTCAGTACCGTATGCTCTAATTCAGCCCGTTGCCGGTTGATATTTATCCGAGTGTTTATGAAACATAACCTCAACGCGTCTAACCACTGAATACGATCGCAATGGACATATAATTACGAGATTATGGATATAGGGCATAGTGAAAAGACAAATGAAAAGAGACAAAGTGAAAGTGAAGAGACATGTGAAGTGCCTGGTCCTTCAAAAGACAATGTGACAAAAAAACGATTTATGTGGAAAAATAAGTGCGTGACAGAAGCTGCGTACAATCAGCGGTTGATGTATACATGTTTATATTCGCGCGCCTAAACTGCTCTACCCCTTCCTCCTACATCAAGAGTGCGGCGTTGCCGGTATGGTCGGACATTCGCTCACTCTCAGTGAATTCTTACACGATTCTCAATACATTTATTAAGATATTGTTTGCAAAAATCTCCAAAGCCCATTCATTCTGGTGTCAATGGATGCAAGATACATCGAATAATATATAACTCGTTTTTCAAAAAAAAGTTCTCATCTGCGATCAGAGATATCGCGACTTAACTGAGCTCGCGCGTGTCTCCGTCCATAAAACGGTTGTAGTTAAACACTCAAAAGTTACGCGACTTTACAATTTTTTTCATTTGACTTCAATTCTCCAAAGTGACTTGAAATTTTACAAAAACGTGGATCGACTGTTCGACTACCTATTGCGTGAATTTGACATTTTTGTCAAATCATGCGGTTATCTTCTTAACACCCTTAACTAACACCATTGTAAACAACCCACAAGTTGACGATCACACCCGCATCTCTCTCTAGCCAAATCTATTTATTACTAGACTCATCTATTGTCATTTGCACTAGATTGTACAGTTGCGGCAATTGATGCGGTCAAGAACTTGTTGCAGGCTACTTCATAAGTAATCTTACCTTCTCACGTTAAAAACCAAATATGTTTCTGCAGTAATATTTTGGTACATATGATTTTGTTTCTAACAGTTTTCTATTCATCCAGATCTCAGTTTGCCTTCGAAGAATTGGTTCCCCGAAGCGTTCTGAGATCTTAATCCGTGACTGAGAAAATTAATTATCTTTTTAAATTCTGTGTGCACATTTCAAACTTTAAATGATTCCTAATTTTTTTTTATTAACCCTGCTTGGGATTGCACTGACAAAGAAACCGTTTCCTGAGTCCCCCACCAATTTTGTTCGTTTTTGAGTATTATTCTTCATCGAAATCTAAGTGACACGTATTCTTTTATCAGCGCAAAAGCGGTTTTACGGGGTAAAATCAACTCCAATGGTAGTTTCGCATATTTCCAGTTGAGATATCTAACTGAAACCAATTAGAGAATAATGCTCATGGCGAATAATGAAAAATGCATTTTGTTTGATTCTGGTGGGGAGAAATTATAAAAATTTATAGGGGTTCAAAAGTAGCACAATTTCTATAATATAACAAAAAGCGATCCATCGTATTTTATTGAAACCAACTACATTTGAAAGATCTAGAAAAAAATAGGAAATACATGTCTTTGCACTATTCGAAAAAACCTTGTTTAAGGCGAGAACTACCTCTATACATGTGCAACCAAATTTCCGTTAAAACCGCATTATCTGTCTTAAATTTATCGTTTCAATTATTACAAAATTTATTATACTAACAAATATATTTTTTCTAAACTCTAGATGCGATCCTAACAGAGTATACTAAAACGTCATGCCACCCACCAGTAAAGGAAAAACAGATACAGGAAGCTATTGGTTCTGTGATTAATAACGCCAAAGATTGGGATGGCCACCGCCAACGCAGGGCCAAAACAGAAAGTTAAATAGAGTTAGCGTAATATTATATTATGTCAATTGTATGCCAATAAAATAGCGAAAATTAAGCTGGCGTATAGACCTTCCATACGACTCAGGGCATGATCAGGATCACATATGTTCCCTAATGTGGGCCCGATCTGTAGCCTGATCAGGGGCGAATCAGAAATGCCGTTACATGCCACATCAGGGGCGGAAGAGCGGCTTTATCCGGGCCGGATTATCAGTTAGGGACAGCCTGACGCGGCCCGGATCACGGCCGGAATAAATTTCTGCTCGGGAAGCTGGTCGGTTATCGGGCAAAATTGAGCTGAATAGACTAGTCTTTTCTAAATCAAGTAACGCATATAGTAGATAATTTTCTGTTCCACAAAATTTCTTATCGTCTTAACCTCACATACAGTTAGGTTTTCTAATCCAATATCACGATCTCCATCCTGAATTTCTCATAACTCAAATATGGTAAACAACAATAATTTATTGAAACTTACTGATTTATTTGTAATAATATATCGCAAATTCAAATTTCCTCGCGTATTAAATATCTATTACCCGTTCATAAGCATTTCAGGGAATACCTCTCCACGTTGGAATAGTAAGGCGTGTTTCAACACCTTAAACCAGCAGCGAACCCACCATTGAGTGCATTCTTACCGTTCGGAATTCACTCAAATTTTATTCACGTTACTTCGGGTCGGTCCTTTTCTTTTAGTTACTTCTGAATTTTCGTTATCAAATTTAAAGGCCTCGCTAGCTATTACGGCCCACGTAGCATTATTATTCTCTCACATATGTGGAATGAATTAAAAATAAGTATTCGAAAAGTATAATTCAGATGAATAAATTTACGCTTATTGAACAGTCTGAATATTGTTCTACCGTAGAGATCGAATGGATGACCTAACTTTAGCTGATGCAATTCTCCTAAATAACACTACACGTTTTGCAATGATGTGAAAATATCGATCATTTTTTGGTTACATCAATCAGTTTTTTTTTTGTAAAAACATAAATTTTTACATTGAGTTAGTTACATTTTACCGTGGAACACAGTAGAAATTACAAATAACAATATTTACCGTGTGCACTGCAAACAAAAAAATATTGTGTGTTATAAACAATAAGTAATAAAATAGTAACGATGTCCCACGATTACTGATTTCTACGGTAAATTTTATTGTGAATTTCATAGGAAAAGTTGCCGAAAAATTCTGTCCGTGTAAGTTGCATTACTCATTATAAATATTGCAATAATGGTAATCATCAAAAGAATATTTAAAACACAATGACTTCTTACACCAAAAACACCGAATAAGCGTAATATTATTGCGTCCTGGGATTTGACAATGAAATTCACAGGTTCCTCCGAAACCGAAATCCAGAGGATTTTATATATGGGTATAGGTAACTAATCTTCTTTGAGAAGTGAAGCCTGAAAGATAGCAATTTAGCAATCTTGTTTCTCAAATGCAAATATGCAAATTAATATCATAATTCATTCAAAACCCTCGCGATACAAGACTTCGCGAGCGTGCGAGACATGCCGCCAGACAGGGGGTCTGAATACAAAGGGGTGGTTTTGGTTATTAAAAAAAAAAAAAAAAAATCAACCGAAAGTTAACGAAGTGAGTAAGCTCCTTAATTAACTCACAAACAGAATTTGTTTAATAATTGGAAAAGCAAATTTAAGCAAGATAATGTCGTTTTACGGATATTTGGTTGCACATGTTTGCGGGTAGTTCACCTCTTAAACGAGATTTTTTCGAAAAGCGCGAAGACATGTATTTCCTACTTTTTGTCAGCTCTTTCAAATGCAATTGGTTTCAATAAAAGACGATGGATAGTTTTTTGTTCTAAAAATTGTGCAACTTTCAACACATAAATTTTTATAATTTCACCCAATCAGAATCGAATAAAATGAATTATTCGCCATTAGCATTATTCTCCAATTGGATGTGGTTGGATACCTCAACTGGAAATATGCGAAACTGCGAAACTACCGCTGGAATTGTCCAACTTTGGAAATTTATTTCACCCTTTAAAACAGTTTTTCCGCACCTAAAAAAATACGTGTCACTTACAATTAGATTTCAATGAAGAATAACTTATCCAAAAACAAAGAAAATCGAAAGGGTACGCCGAAAGTGATTTCCTTGTAAAATAAGAAATTGTAAGAAATTTCGGTTTTAAAAATTTAAATAAGAGAATTTCTATGATCTGCGACGATTCTGATGAAATCTGCCATATATTAACTTCATATAACGCTACCATGTTTTCCTTGCTTTTCGGTGCATCTACACAGGGAGTAAAGTAGTACTTCAATGCCTAGGCATTAAAAGTATACTTTTAATCCCTCCTCGGATTTGTAGGGCTCAAAAGTAAAAGTTGCTTTTTTTTCGTCACCGACGAGAAGGATCGTAAACCTTACTTTCAAGTGAAATTGCATGAGATCCAAATAAAACCGTTGATATAATTCTTTTTGTTAAGAAAACAATTATTATAATAGTGTGTTATGAAAAACGATTGTTATAACAATCGTTACGTGGTCTTTGAATTTTTCAGATGACAATTTCAACTAACTTTTGGAGGGTACTATATACGAGTGCTGATCCAGCGCGTCACCTAGCTAGATCGCCACCATCTTGGAGCGGCGAATTCAAATTATTAAACGGCACATTTTACGTAAACTTTCCTTTCAAGTGAAATTGCATGAGATTCGAATGAAAGCATCGATATAGTATTATTTGTTAAAAAATGGATATAAATAAATAAAGAATTATAATCTCGTAATTTATGTTAATAATCATTTAAAAACTACGTTTAGTGTCTCTGGGGGGCTCCCCCCCTCTTCCCCTGAAGAAGCCCGACTCCTTGACCCTGCTGGGGGGTCGGCACCCGAGCGCTCCAGTAGCAAAGATCTTTCGCCTACAACACATTTTCTGCGTACATAACAGCTTCCCAGGACAGAAGCTCGGAAAACATGGTGTGTTATACATAAAGTATCGCGCGCACCTCGGGGGTTGGCCTTTTAAGACGGCGTGCGATGTTTTCAATACTCGTCTTCGCCTCGCGAGCTCATCTACGATTCGTACTGAAAACATTGCACTTGACCTTAAAAGTGCCATTTTACCCCCTTGGTACACGATGTACCATTAATACAAGTAACAATAAGAAATTGCACTGATCGTACATTGCAATAACTACTTTTTAAAATATCTTTTGTCCAATAATAGTATTATTAACTAAAGCCATATTATTATTTGCAATGTCAGCATTACACAAATGCTACATTTTATTTTATGTCATCAATTGTATTATCAAAGTCATTAAAGTTGGTAACCTACGTTATAAAAATGGCAAAATAAGTATTAAGTGTTTACTTCAATAACTTACACTTTTTTATAGTCCTTTTCTCATTTTTAGAGCTTTATATTATTTCAAGTTTTTCGAACTCAGTTTAGGATTGCACTAAGATAATAAAAAGTGCACGATTGTGGCGCTTTTCAGTAAGTAATCAGTAAGTAAGAAAAGATAAAGTAACTGAGAAGTTCTAAGATCTTCATCTAAGACGTTATTTTTAAATTATTTAGGTATACTATGTAATCAATCAGAAAAAAAATTCTTATTAAAAAGAGAAGTTCTGTGATCTGCAACAAGGCTAATGACATTTGCCATATATTATCTATAACATAAGTAAAAAAGAAAAATCGTACTAATTGTACATTGCAATAATTATTTTTTGATGAGTCTTATAAATTATTAAAACCACTTAAATTGATAAACCACCCATCCTACCCTAAACAGTCCAATTAGCAGCAACAGATGACAATTATACAAAATTATGCTTTTGGTACATAAAATTATGATTGAAATTCTTAACAATGATAATGTTGGTTTATGTTAATATAGATATTAACACAATGATAAGTTATCATTTTGATTAACGTTTGTCATAACTTGTATGTACCAAATACATATCATTTTAAAATTTAACATCTTTTGCTGCTCGAGAATACAAGATAACTTATGGATAGCATTTACAAGCTCTGCAACAAACATCTTATTATAGATATCATAGAACTAAATAGAGTACTTTATGACATCTGATTAGCTTCTTTAAGATATCCTGTTACGGATATCTATTGGTACTCTTATACTGGTACTGGTATATCTCTTGTAACCTCGCGGATAGTTATCCATTCAGGAACTTAATGAACACCATTTATTCTGTTATCTTTTCCCGGACATCCACCTATTCGGATTTCGTGAAGATCCGTATAAAAGATAACTCGATACACCCAAAAGATGCCTTTTGGGGGAAAATTAACACATGCCGTTTGAGTATGTTCATTTTTTAATTTTTTAAATTAAAAAAATGTATTTATTATTTATCCTTACGGATATCTTTTAAGATATTCATATCTTTTTTTCAGAACTCTAAAAGATATCATTCAGATGTCGCTGTGCTACTTGGGCGATTCCACGAATATGTGCTAACATGACATACTTTAATCATGAAGTACCATACTACTATAATATTACTGAAAACTGCATCAAAAGTACCATAGTACTATAATATTATTAAAAGCTGCATCAGTTCGCTGTTCGATAGTATGACCATCTATCGGCAGCGGTAATTCTCACACGACGTGACAATGCGACAGACAACAATATAATGAAACCACAATGAATTCGATAGAAATTTTATAACACGAAGCCACTGATTTGTTAATTAAACCTAAAATCACTTCTTATTCAGTGAAATTTCAATCAACTAAAACAATCAGTGAAATTTTCACTGATTCAGTTTTAAGGGTAACAAATATACAGGGTGAGGTGAAAATCGCGGTACAACCATAAAGAAGGTGATTTCTCGTGAAAAGGTAAATATAAATTACAGAGTTAAGTTTGTCTCTGTAAGGCTTCGTTTAAAGAAAAATGGATTTTGAAAATCAATCGGGCATGCATTTGAATAATACTCGTCTTACAGGATCTCGCTCGAGATACTATTTTCTTTCAAATTTATATACGACGTATAATTTTCTTGCATTCAGCATTGTTTTCTTCCATGCAAAGTTTAAGTAATGCGTATATCAATTCTATGATTACTCATCAGTAATTGCAACGTAAAACATTAAAAATTTTACGACGGAAAGTGTGTTTCCCAACCACTATGTTCAGACTTTGTGCTTAGTCCTTTTTTTTACTCTTTAAATACAGCTATAAAAAAATTTATCTCGAAGCCTTGGAGAATCACTATTTTCACAAAGCGTAAAAATCACTCCGAATTACATAAATTTTACACGAAAATTTTAATAACTGAAACCAACGAACTTTTCATAAGACTCAACAATTCTTTACATTGGAGATTTTATGAAGGATAATCGAAAAACAAAGGTTATTCGTACAATTTGACTTCATCGTTTGTAATAATTATGATAAAATATTAAACTCTTAAGATAGTAAGCTTGATGTCAAACTTTTGTATCTGATTAAAAGAATTCGCGATTTTCCCATTACGTAAAATTCTAGTTGCCTTTCAGGCCCCAGATTCTATGGCACAAGGACTTACCCTCTTCCAAGCATAAATGTATGCTACATCCATAAGCGTCCAATTTTCAGGTAACGGTGCTCTTCTATGACATATTTCAATCGTGTTGTGGGTCATATCGACACTGTACTTCAATGCAAGGAACTTCTTGAGATGAGCGATTGTTACGAGAGCTGGACATTGAAGATATCGCCGTGTACTTAGGGGAGTTACATTTTGTACTTGATCGATATCAGTTTGATTGCACAAAATATTCAATGGATCTGTCCCAGGCGGTAAATATTCCAAACTCAGACTAACAGCATCCTCCGGAGCGAATATTAATCTTCCACTGACATCCTCGCCACGCTGCTCCGCACTGGCTGAGTCGGCTGTCAAGAAGTACAAAATGCGTCATTATGTATCAAGGTGGAAACAAAATGTTTTATGGGGCCGATTCGACTCGGTTCGATTCGAGCCGATTCTCGTGTCTTTATGTAGCTTGACTCGAGTCGACTCAACTTATCTTGACTCGAATCGATCGGCCTCGCCTCGACTTAACCCTCTCCGTTTTAATATTTATTTTGGCGCCCTCAATTTTTTTTAAATGCCATACATATTGTAATTTCCTAAACTCATAGCCACTCAATTTCCTAATAAAGGGCTATAATAAAGGGCTATTTCACAATGACCAATAAAGCAATCGCACAATATTTGTGCATATCCGTTCCATTGATATATAACTCAGGATATTTCTAAACTTCCATCAGTAAATTTGAAAGCTTTCAAACTACATAGGAATATGTATACATATGTATAAATATATATTATAATGTATATTTTAATTCGTTAAATTTTGGTATATACTTAGATGTTATTAAAACATGTACAGCCTAAAACGAATATTCGAAAAAATACAGTTGTTTGCTGTTTATACCCAGATAGGCTTGTACGAATGTCACAACGTTCAGCAAGGTTGCGTGTCTTATGAGTGCTCGCCTGACAGTGATTTTTGCTTATTCAAATTATGACATCAAAATACAAGAACCATCGCCAATCTTGATTACACGTGGTACTTCGTTCATCGTGTTAAAAAAGAGATAAATGTTATCTCATTTATTCTCTAGCAAAATATACGGTAGGTATGGTTTAAGTTTACCTCGTAGCATGTTGAAAAAGAATTTTTATTGATACGTAACATTCTCTTCATATATTTGCATCATGCCATGATCTTTTATTAAAAATGCCATATGGTTCATCATATATTTTGAAATACAATAAATCTCTTTCAAAATTATAGGCGCTTAAAATCAGAGTTTCTAATTATTCACCGCGTTGCGATTCATTCCAGTTCACGAAATGATAGAGAATATTAATTAAAAAATCATATAAATAAAAAGTTGATAGGGAAAATAGAGCATTTGAATTATTGATCTTCAAAGTAAAAAGCGTTCTTGTCGGCATGAAGTTTTCAAAACACTCAGGTTGTTTTTCTTATCGTTCTACAGTATTTCTGTATATATACATATGTCCTATATGTATACTATATAATATCAAACATATCAACAAAACTTCTTATTCATCATGCTATGAGGTAAACTTAAATCATACCTACCATATATTTTGGTAGAGCATGACTGAAAAAATATTTATCTCTTTTTTGACACGATTAACGGTACATCATATGTATTCAAGATTGGCGATTGTTGCCGCATCTTCATGCCATCGTTTAATTAAGCAAATATCACTACCAGGTGAGCACTCATACGACACACAACCTTACTGCCTTGAGTCATCTAACACGCAATATACAAGTAGCTTAAATAACATAACAGACTATATTAATATGAAGAGACAAGAAGAGAATTAAAAAAAAAACAAGGAATAACGAAAAGAAAAAAAAACCTAAGGAAAAGGAAGATATTCATAGATGACAATCTGACTAAACGAGAGAGAAATTCACAGAAAAATCTGAGAAATAACAAGAGAGAACAGAGAGCAGAAACAAGAATAGGATACAAGAAATTGCAAAAACGACAGATCTGAAAAAATGGAACGAAAAAAAAAAGATAAGTGCGAAGGAAAGTAAAGCAAAGGGCCAAGAGAAGCCTAGATGGTAAAGAGAAGGTGAGAACAGAAAGATATCAGGAAAACATAGTGAATCAGAAATAGAAAATAAAGATCGCAAAGTGACAGGACAGGAGGAAGACGATAGGCAAAAATCAAAAACTGACACAAAAGTAGTTATAGAGAAAGGAGTAAGTAGAAAAAAGAAGAAAGAAACTATGCGAATTACGCATTTGGGAGATAAAAGTATAAATTACTTTTTTGGATTATGGCTGGAGTAACAATTAAGAACAAACAATTTTAAAAATACACTAGAACTTTAAAAATACAAGGAAAGTATCCGAGATGTCTCGCCACCCCTGATTTTGATGAAACTTGATAGGTAAATAGAGTGCATCAAGACTTGAAAAGTACGCACAAAATTAGCGGCCCATATTCGATTCTAGGAGGTGAATCACCCCTACGTAGGTCCGAGGCGACTTTCCTATCGGATCGATTACCGCGGAAAGTATGCGAAATTAAAGAAAATGTTTTCGAGCTTACTTTTAGATGACATTATCAAAAATTTGTTAACATTTTTTTAAGTTGACGATAACCCCTCCCTACCATGCTTATTTTCAGGAATTCGAGTATCCTTTTAAGGACTCGAAATGTACAGCATCGCATTCTGATCGAAATGTAGTATATGATAAACCATCTTTTAACATCAATTTTTCCTGAAAGCAGTGAGAGACAGATAATATCAAGATGATAGGAAAAAATTTTCACGCAACACATGATATAATTTACTCATTTCGGTACAATATTCAACATATTTATTTTACAATATGCAGAATATCACCTTGACATAAATTTCACACCATGTAACCAAGCGGAATTCCCCAAATATAACAACCGTATGTGTATCAACATGAAACAATCAGAAGTACAAAGATAGTGTAACAAATACCCTACTACTTTCAGGAAAAATTAATGTAACAAGAGTTTATTATATATATGTTGATTCGGAATGCGATTCTGCATATTTCGAGTCCTTAATAAGATACTTGAATTCCAGAAAATAAGCATCTTAGGGGTAATTATCACATTAAAAAACTGTTAGCAAATTTTTGATAACTTCATCTGAAAGTACTTCAAAAACGAAACTTTTATAGAAAATATTTTTTGTATTTCACATACTTTTTGCAGTAATCCATCTGCTAGAAAAGTCGCCTCGTACCTATGTAAGGGTGTTTCACCCCCTAGAACCGAATTTGGGCTGCTAATTTTGTGTGCTCAAGTTTCATCATATTCGGGGAGGGGGGGCACCTCAAATATTTTCCTTGTAAGTGAAAAAATATTCATGACCAATAAATTGAAGAGAACAGATTCGTTCGTTCAAAAAAAAAGCACAAATAAACAAAATCAGGGAATCCCGATATAGTCATAAGTACAAAACAATGAAAAACATGAGCATACCGTGGTGCCTAAAAAAATAATAAAAAAAGGGAAACCAAACAGATTGCGAGATAGAGATGTTGGAATGAGGATAGATACTGGGAAACTGAGGATAAGAGAATATGTTAGGATAGGAATTAAAGATATAAGCATCATGCGGATACTAGGAGATAAGGTTGAAGGGATGGGTTGGATAAAGGGAGCAGCAAGAAGATGGAAGGAAGTAGTTTAAGAAGTATTATAATTACTATATACTAAAGTTCTACTTCAAGACCAAAAAAAGTAAAACGAATTCTATCTATCATTACCTTTAATATCTGTTATCATTGCCTACTATGAATAATATAAGGAATATGACACGTAACGCCATTGGATTATAACAAAAATTTGTACTGTATTACATTATTAATCCCTTTTAAAGTATATAGCTATTTATTTCCTGACAGACACTATATTTGAGATTAAAATATGCAATTAGTGTTATTAGTTAGACTAACAAGAAACTATGATACTAAAAACTTCAGTTATTGAACATATTTTTGTAGGACTTAAAGACAGCTCAACGAATAAATATATAATGATTTGCTACAGCTGAACTATTTGCACATACCTTCGCAAATCCTTCACAATTCATACATAAAATTTGAATATTAACTTTTCTTAGAATTGAGGACACATTGCAAAAACTGCTGCTTTCAATAGATAGAATGTTGCAAAATGATTTTGTTCACATATTCAATAATAGACATTTAACGAAAGAAGTCATTTTTTTTTCAGTCTGCAAGAATCTCAAATAACAATTTTAAAAGAGTAAGAAACTTTATTAACATTAGGCACGTCATCATTAGTTATTTATCTACGTTTCTCCAATAGAAAAAAGTGTACCTTCTAATTAACTTGAATAAAACTAAAATAATAAAAGAAATATTAAACATTTTTCAAACAAATTTTAGAATATTAGGCAACAATTTATAAAAAAAATGCCTAATTTAATAGCAAACTCTTTATGGTTACATAATTTTAATCTACATTCACATCAAGCTATCAATAATTGTCCTTCATAAAACGAGAAGCTTGAAAATGATACAAGTCGCATATATGGTTTGTAGATTAATCTTGGATATATCATCTGTCATACTACACAGTTTTGCCAAAAAAAGTATTACTTATAAAAATGAAATTCTACACAGCATACACAGTATGTCCTCGTGCATATATAAGTTAAAACATGAAACTGATGTGGCATATCAATGTATGGATGGAGAGGGTTAACTTCGAGTCGAGTCGGGTTCGACTCGACTCGGCCTGATCTTTTTTTTTTTTTTTCGTGGAGCTTACCACCTCGGAGATGGTGTAGGCTATCGGCACGCCCTGCAATCCATTGAAAACCGTTTCATTTATAGTCGTGCGTTTTGTACATGGCTACATATGCGCGAACGTTATGTCATTACTGCCTAATTCTTCATCATCGCTTTTGCCACGGTTAATTTCGCAAGTGCAATTCAAAATGCAAGTTGAATATACAAATTTCATAGATAACGCCTTACCATGTTCAGGATGCTTCTTGTAAAAGTCACGCCGACGCCGCATTTCTCGATGATACAATCCTGGCACCAACTTATACACGATGTCCTGCAGTGCTTTGTCTGCTCTTTAAAGAGAATAATCACTCAGTTAATCGCAAAACAAATGACTAACGTGATTATATATTTTCTTGTTATATCGTATTATGATAATAATACCATAATTTTTACAATCACTAATTTCCCAGCTTTGATGTTTTCATTAAGCAGTTGTTCCATATTTATAATTTTTTTATAGATAAATTTTAATGTCTCAAATATTCAGAGTATTCATTGTAACATAGATATTAACTTACTTCATATTAGGCTTAGCTTTATTAAGCACATGTCTGCAGGAAGGGCAGTGAGCTTCCGATCTAAGGTGCTTCAGAATACAACTCCTACAGACTATAAAAATGTTAAAAGCTTATATTTTTTGAAAATATCACATTTTATTAGTGCATAATAACTTTTGAATTTTAATACTTTAGAATTTCATCCTGTATACTTACAAGAATGTAAACACTCTACTACTGTAGTGGCATCGACAAGGTATCCTCGACAAAGAGGACACATCAGGTAAGGATTCACATCCCTGAGATAAGTTCGTCTGCTTATTCCAGCCATAGTAGTTTCTTGATCACAGAGTGATTTTCTAAAATATAAAAGCAGTAAGTATTAATTTACTTGTAGTAATAATTTAATTACCAAAATGTTGTAAGTGACCACATTAAGGTACACAATATTGTATATAATCGAAGGAAATGATTTTTTACCATAGTGAAAATATAAATTGTCTGCTTCTCGTAGTCACGTATAAAGCCAAGTACCACAAATTAAACAAGGCTTTACATTGTATATTCTAAAATGCATAATATTTTTATGCAAAAATGAAAATCACAAAACTGTCAGATTATGAAATCTTTCTTGGAAATTATTTTCAACAATACATTTTTGTCAAAAATCACCAAAAACATTAAGAGAATCAGAGTAATGTTAATTATCGTCCCTTAAAACACCGAATGAAAATAAGAAAATTATAGAGCTATATCTAGACATTTCCATAAAAGGAAAACCCTAGAAGTTATCTGCATTTAAAACATGGTCCCTTCGTTTTAGTCAACAACATTCCTGCAAGACCTCAGCTACTTCTTTTGAACGTTATCGTCTCCATTTCCTCTCATGATGACATTCATGGCTGTTTGTAGGACAGCCGTCATACTACAAATGCCATAAAAAAATACTGCCAAATCTACATTACGCAGTACGTTCATCAAGCATATACAAATAAAAATGAAAATAAGCCGCATAAATTTAGTGTAATACAATCGTTCAAACCAGTTCCAAAGAAAATCACTGGATGAAATATTGTACAACTCCAAGAACATTGAAAATCACATATAAAAAAGCCTTAATGAATACAACTACAGAAAAGAGTTATAGGATTAATATCAATTTCCCAAAGAATAGAAATGACATTAATGGTACTTGTTTTAACATTAAGGCACTGAACTTTCACAAAAATTCATCTGACAAACAGATGAATGACTAAGTAAACAATAATATACAGTATTTTTATTCAATATATCGAATACTTCACAAGACTAAAGAATTGATATTAGAGACAAAATATACTAAAAAAATATCGAAGGACATACATAAAGAGAATTCTTAGGTAGCAAGAGTATTCAGGAGTGTACGTACATTCGCGCAAACATGGGGTTTTCTTGGATTAGGGGTAGCAGGAATGGGGGGAATGTTCTCATACAAAGTAGTAGACGACAGTATAGCCAGGACAAGAAGAATACTACAAATCGAAGTATATATGGTATAGTATGATACAGGGAAAATTAAAGGGTGATACGTATGGACAATACGAAAACATTATAGATTTGATGGATGAAACTTACTGTAGCATGCTACGCAACATATATGGGTACAGTGAGCGTTGAATAAGCTGTACTGTTGGTACAGTCCCTTTCGATGTCAGTCTTTGTGCAGTGAGCACATCCATTACTTCACGAACCTTCTATATTAATTAGGCGATACACTCAGGTTCACAAAAACAGTTTCAATTTCGGCTTCATTGTGCTGAAATTATTGTAGAAGGCACTGGAATTGTGTTCAGGAAAGTAGTCATAAAACACAAGCAGCAAAGACAGAAAACAGCGCCGTATCAAAAAGCTACGGCTACTTGAGGAGTTAATCCATGGAATATGCGCGGTACACTGATGACGCGCTACAGAACCTTCTACCACGGCGTCTCGAGCAACACTGAGAATAACTAGTATTCCCTCCTGTGACGGTATACTCTTCAAACTTCACTTATGCCAGAACGAACTCACTCCCCCCTCCCAATCTCTCTACAAAAGCTGATCGTTACATCGTCCCTCGACATTCACTCATACTCCCGCTATTGCATCCTGTTCGTTTTGTTGGGAGCGATCACGCCCTCCTAAAGGCCCCATCTTGAATAATCAAGAGCGTCTTCCTCATAAACAGCGAGTCCTGCCGCCACATTGGCTAGAGTCCCCACTACTTTAATTTTCTCCGTCACTCCTATCGTCTATTGTATACGCCCCTCTCAGCATTGAGTTCCATACTATTTAGAATAAAGGAGTCTTTCCAGCTTTGTCAGGCGAGCCTTTAAACCGAAAAATCAAATGCCTGATTCGCTAAAACTCTCACATCCTACAATTTTGACCTAATCAAAAGTCTAGTTTACTGAGTTTCTGACTAGTACAACTGGTTCGATTTAGGGTCCTGTGCCCATATTCTCGGGTCAGCCTTAATTCCCCAAAATAACACTTAAATGTAAACAACTACGCCAAGTACAGAAGTGTTGTCAATTCCTCTAACAAAAAGTATTGAAATCACATATTAGGCAGACACGTATATGGGTCATTCCACGTCAGATTTAAAATCAAATTTTTAATTGTCCTAAAAATTGTTTCCCTTGTTCTCGACGGAAAAAAAATGACACCTATTTTTTTATTTCAATATAATATGAAGAATTTTCGAAATATCGATTTTTTAATTTATCGACTC
>JARQSW010000592.1:7114-18595 GCA_030142375.1 Calameuta pallipes | reverse complement strand
AGAGCCTTAGCATATCTGCGCTAACCAATCCGAGAGCATAGTTTCTGATCAGGGTGGCGACCCGAAGGGAGCCGGAACGAGAGCGATATCTGTATCGGTAACCGGAGTCGCCTTGTGACCGTGAGTCGAAAAATCACGTCACAAACCATACGAGGAATTACTCAGAACGATATGTTATTGTTACTGGAGAAATTTCGTTAGTCGGGTGCAGTAAAAATCCTAATATAGCTGTGGGAGCTATACGCGCCGGTGCAGGAGCTACGCGGCCGGTTGAGAGAACGACGCGTACGCTAGATTCATGCGCGGCGACGACCGGCATCGACACGTGCGACATTTTTTTCCGATTTTCTACGATTAATCAGCTAATTTTTCGTCAATGATCGAATGGGTGAAATGTAAACTGCAGGCGTGGAGTTTGCTGAACTGGCAGAGTAGGTTTGAAGGTAAGTCGTAAATTAATTAATGGTGATGTATGCGATTGACGCTAGCCATCCTTCCTAACCTTAAAATTTTCTCTACCATCATGGAATGTAGATACGTTACATGTTAATAACCGCTTTCCTCAATATATTTAGTAAAACTATTTATGAAAATGCAAGTTGAATATGGCATGGCTGCTCGAAGTTAACCATCGTTCAGTTCCCACAGCTATACCGTTTCGCTCCTGCAAGCGGACGACGCAAAGCAGAAGGATTAAGCTGTTGGAACTGGACAGTAACAATATTGTGCCGGCAGACTACAATATAGCTCTAGTAGCCCAATATTTGGTTGGCAGAGCCGTTCATTTTTCTCAGTGTATGATTTGTATGATGTGTTAACAGTCGTGTTGTTTACCTCATCATGGTCGGTTGAGAATGCGGACCTAGTTTTTAATAGATGATCGGCGAAGCCGAAACTGCCGTCATCGATGTTAATGGTTTCGTCTACGTCCTATAATATGTGAAGGGGAATAGATTTAAGCATATTGGAACGGAACATGAAAAGCAAACGGGTAATCCTATGAAAGTTTATCGTAGTGACACCAGAGAGAGTATGTAAATCAGGAATTTCAGGATTATTCTTTTAAAAAAGTAGTGTTGTCCATGAAACTAGCTTCCCAGATACTTTTGAAAAAGATGATAGGGCAGAATGTATCCTTCAATGTATCATACAATGCGGCCGATCGATGTTGAATATTACGAACATACTACACAATTTTTAGGCTGTAGCAGTGTGTTGCAAACATTGTAACATTATGTTTAGCATTTATTTTCCATTGTACACTCGGGTACGGGTGACATCGCTTGTTTGAAAATCTTCTGTCAAGACCTTATTTTCTTTTTTATGATCCGGAATGCTCCATTTGGGAATCTCTATTAGCGGCATACACCGCTCGAATATTTTTACCAGTTAAACCTGCATATTGTTAAATATCTAATAATTCACCAGCATACTGCAATATCCCGAAATTTTCCATGAGGGTCTATCACCGTCGTGCTTTTTACAACATGTAGCTATCGGAAAAGTACGCTTGCCATTTCGACACACTCTTATAGATTTTTTTACGTGTTCTTAACAAATTATATCAAAAATAACTTTTGACTTTTTTTTTGGAAGAATTCCCAACATTTATCAGGTTGTTACAACCGAATGGGCAGATAAAAATCTTTTAAAAAATTGAGAATCGTTGGCCGTTGAAGTATCCTACAGTTAAAACGAAATTCGTGACTGTCTGGTCCGCAAGTGTATCAGTTTTAAAAGAAATCAATCATACAAAATACACTGTTAAGTTTTAAATTGCTAAGCTAATTAAGGCTACAAATACAGAGTATAATGATAATTGACATATCAAAAAATGACTCAAAAGTCTTACCTCATTTCCAATCACAATGGGTACTGCACCATCTTGCAGTGGATATCTTATGCGAGGTATGGCATGCAAGCTGCCATCGAACGAAACTATTTTGTCTTCCTTTATAACGCTTTCACCAGGAAAGTGCAGCTCGCAAACTACATCTTTTGCCGTAAGGTTAGTCCTGAGCGATTGGCACCACTTTCGTAGCGCATCGTTGCGCTGTACAAATATATAATTTAAATGATTATATATTCTATGAAAACTGCAAATTATTAATATGAATGATTACCTTTGGAATACTAAATAGTGTTACTTGTCGCAGTCCTAATCTCTTACGCTGCGCTCTATCTGCACGACCACCACTTGGACACTCGTTGATCGCACAACATTTCCCCATTGTTTCACCGGGGAAAATACTTCTTCTATACTTTGGAATGACAGAGTGAGGAAGTATGCAAAAAAAGGATGGGAATAAAAAATTAATAAATTATGGGCATTTATCATATATAAAATCACGGATATGGAATATAAAAAATTGTTTGTACGGCATAATTGACAAACATCGCGAATAAAACTGTATAAAATATCGTATCGTAAAATATCGTACCTTTCCTTTCCCAATTTTGTAATTTTCTTATGAAACTCGTCTTAAATCTGCGTAAATCTACGTAAATCGTTGAAGACAAAGAACATGGCGACTAGAGTAAAGTCTCCATGACAAAGAACGAAAAAGGGGAAAATGGAATGATCTATTCACTGCTATTCACTATATTCACTTCAAGACATCTTTAACAGCTTACTTCGCGTGGTTTGCAGGTGACCAAAGCGACGCTAGTGGAGAAGAATCGCAACACAATTTTCTATCGTTTCATGAGCCACAGCTTCGGCTGCTTCTCTGCAGCCGTGCGGTCTCCTTTACTCTAATCTCCATGGTTCCTTCATTTCTTTTTTGAAGTTGCTGTTTAAATTTTTCATTCAACGATTTGAGCATTCCAGTGGTTGTGAAGATTTTGGTTTACTCTCCGAAGCGCAACGTTCCTCAGAATTTTTTTCAGAAGTCGAATATTTTGAGTACCAAACTTTGTCCACTTTTTAATTTCCAGAATTGACGATTCTTTCTTCAGCAATTTATATGCTTCCTCCATAATCTTAATCAATTTCTTACACTTTGCAGTATCCATTTTTCCCTCGTTAAAAGCGTTTACAATAAGGTACACTCGATGAGGTTTGAACATCAACGGTTGCTCTACATCATGGACAGTCTTTTATAATGCATAAGTTCCCCTCATCACCTAATAATAATAATAATATTAAAAGCGGTGCGAAAACTTGTGTATTAAAATCGGCAACGGTTCTAATTGGCGAGCGAATAAATTTTCTATGCCTTGATTAATGTGTCTTATTCCAAGAACATTATTCAGTTCGGCGGTAATATTTACAAATCGTTGGTAGCTCCTCAAAGATCTGCCGTCTCGATGCGCAATCCCTTTCGAATAAATAGTGCACATTAAATTATTGCAAACAATTTTTTCGGTAACGTACAAAGGATTATTTGACACCTCCTTTGATTTCTACCATCTCTCCAAGGCCAGTATATCGTAGCGCGACGATAGAGCCGAAGGAAGAACAGGGGGATTATGATGATGATGAAATGTCATCGAAAATTGTTCGGTGACATACAAAGGGTCATTCTCCATCGACTCCACACGCTAGTCTGCGGGGACGTGTGAAGGAAAAGGGGGGAGCTGCCGCGGGATCGCAAGTGCAAAATTCGGTAACGTACAAAGAGTTACCGATGATCTCTTTGAAATCCACCGCTTCCACGTGTGAGGCCAATCTATCATGGATGAGACTGACAGTTGGGGTTGCAATAGAAGGATCTAGAAAGTACTCAATTACGTGTGATGTAAAAATTTCTGAAATCTGCCGTAAAACCCCTGACACCTGACGTAACATTCCTGAAATCTGCCGTAAAACTAGGGCCCCCCTTTCCGATGACCTCAAACCAAAGGGGATCAGCGACGACGTTGACTCGTGCGCGCGCGCACCCTCTTTCTGTCTCTCTCTCGCTCTCCCTCTATCTCCACCTCACTCACACACTCACTCTGAAGACGTCGGTAAGCAGAAATCTTCCAAAACGGGGCCTCACGCGTCGGTAAGCAGAAATCCTTCATAGCGGTCCCCAACCGCCCTAGCTTATCATTCATAGAGGGCGCCAACATCGCTAACTTAGCACAGACGCGAACATTCCTTGACTCCGGAGTGTCGGTAAATGTCGGTGCAGGAATCTTGATCCAGAACTCTCCTTGTATATCTACTAGATTTGTTAAAAGAACTTTTTTATTATTCTGCAACAGCATATAAACAGTTGCAAAAAGCAGGGTGCAGTTTCCGTCCGTGAGCACCGTACGATCGTGGATATCGGAGATTGATATAAAGCCTGGATTTTGTCCTGATATCTTCAATAAATTAAAGATAAAGCTATAACAGTTGCCGCCTGTAGAAAGAATGTGCTGCCTCAAATCTGCTGTCTCACATGTCAATCAAGAAGTTCGAAGAATATTCGGTGAAGTACGATTTCATCAAAGGACTCGTGGATCTTGGTTCGCTCGGCCGTCACAACGAACGAGCTCGCTACGTGTTTGTGTTCTGCTTGGATAGCTTAAATGCAAGAAATCCATGGTGACAACTCATCGCTTACTTCTTGATAGGAAATGGAATGCAGGCAACAGATATGCATGATCTTCTTAAGCAATGCCTAGCAAGACTTCATGGGGTTGGAGCGAATGTTGTGCTGACAACGTGCGATCAAGGGCCATCCAATGAATCGCTCTATTTATTAGTGTTTGGCGTGACCGATTTGGCAACTCCCTCTTTCCATTATGCAGGACGAGAGTACTTTGCGTCATTTGACTTTCCTCATTTGATAAAGCGCTTGCTCAACACACTTAGGTCTTATAAGATGCCGTATTGCGATGGAAAAATTATTGCTGCCTACGCGGACTTCGAAGATACGCATAATTACGACTACGTGAACACCACGTCCAAGTTGCTATCGCATATTACGCCAGCACATATAAAGCCAACGTGCTTCGAAACGATGAACGTGAAGCGAGCTTTCCAAATGCTCAGCCACACGTATGCCGCAGAAATAATGACTGCGGGTTACGATCCTCACGGATTGAGAAGCAACACTTGGAGAGAATCTGCAGCATTTGCTGAGCGGATGAACGTTGTTATCGATACATGCAATGCATACCGGTTGTTCTCACAAAATCCAGCAAAAAGGCCTCTATCGGATAGGAATCCCAACATTGAGCAAACGCTAATTGGATTCATCGAGTGGGCTTCCAATTGGAGCGTGGTACCATCGAAGAAAATTCCATGCTTGATAGGTCTGCCGATGACAGTGAAAGCCATTTTAATGACTTACCATTCGGTCAAAGAAGAACATGCGGAATTCGAGTTGGCAGCAGCACTTTGTAACCGGGATTCGGTAGAGCACTTCTTTTCAAAATTAAGAGGACGTGGAGGTTTTAATTGAAATCCAACGGCGAGAATGGTAAGATTGACCATTACACATATCCTCTCAACCGGATATATTGCTACAACCAACATAGGCAACGTACAGTGTCCTGAGGCTTCAGCTCTTCTCAATTCGACCAGTGTCGTAACTCTGGTATTTTAGAAAACGGATGATCTAACGATCGATCCCGCTGGTCATGAGGAAGACGACCCAAACACCGATGTTCCCACCGCATCGGAAATTATCGCTTGGCTAATTTCGCTGGCTATATTGGCCATCGCAATCTGAAAAGAAATCCATGCGTCAATGGAACTAATTCTTCGGGATCTTCGGATAAGTAAGTGATCGGGCGCGAATTTAGGATCGCCTCGCGATCACACAACGTCGTGGTAAGATTCTCGAAGGTCAAACAGACTGGACCCAAGACTTTTCTCAGTAACTCTTTTACTGATCTTACAAGATGCTCCCACCATTCTCCCCACGAGGCTGCTGCAGGAGGGTTGAATTGCCACTCGATTTTATCGACCGTACTATATTCCGCGATTTTATTCGAATTAATTCCCCGTAGTAAATTATTGGTTCCGGTGAAATTTGTACCATTGTCGCTGAATACGATGGAAGGTCGTCCTCGTCGAGCAATAAATCTTCGTAAGGCCCCAATGAAGAGTTCGGTCGATAGCGAAGTAACAAGTTCAAGGTGAATAGCTCTATACACCGCACATGTGAAGAGACAGATCCATGCCTTCACTCCACCTACAAGTAAACTGGTCCTGGAAAATCGACTCCAGACACTTCGTACGCAGCTGCATTTCGTACGCGTTCTTCTGGTAGAGCCGACGGAGAAGTTTCTATCCTCTTAGCCTTGTAACGCTTGCAGGTAGCGGATTTCGCAAGCACAGAGCGTATGGCTCGACGACTGGAGATAATCCACACTTGCTCTCGCAGACTGCTTATCATGATTTGGATCCCGGCATGATTCAGTTTTTCATGACGGTACTGTATTAGCTTCGAGACTAAGGGATGTTGTGGATCCAAAACTATCGGGCATCGAAATCCAAACTGGTCGTCTCGGTTCGATATCAGGGTCTTCAAGCGAATTAATCCTAATTTATCTTCGTATGGATTTAAACTCCTAATTCTCGGATCGGCTACGCCATCGAATGACTCTTCTTGGGCCAAACGCATTAATCTCAATTCGGCCTCAACGATTTCCTTGACCGTCAATTCTCCGTGTTGGCGATGAGAATGATCTTTTCGGCACCTCGTTACGAATCGCAGAATTCACGCCATCATACGTAATATCTTGGAGTATTTAGAAAGTCCTTGCATATACCAATACGGCGCTGGTATACACGGGGCGTCCAGTGGATGCCGCGTATATCCGGCGCTGGTAATGAAAGGGTTAATTGAATGTTTTACTATTGCTATTTTTCCTAACTCAGCTTATATTTGTAGGGGATCTGTATGGCGTTTGTGCCATTGTGCCAGGATTACTGGTTCTGTCGGAGCAGTACAGTTCCAGAATAATTCCAAAAGGGGGGGAGGGTGGCGTGAGAGGCGATTTGGGCACTGGGGGCCTATCACGGTTCTCGGGTCAGCTTACTCACTTTTCACGTTCTCATTTCACGTGACTTAGATCACCCAATCACGGAACGGTCGAGTAAAAATGCGAGATCCCTAAGGCACTTCCGGCTAGTGATCTCACATTTTCACGGCCTCATCGCCATTAACGACATTATTATATTAATATTGGAGAAAATTGCTCCGTCTTATCTAGAACATTATTGAAATAGTTGAAGTATAGTTGAAAGTTGAATGAAGTATATGAAATATATTATTATTTTATATATATTTTAAATAAATAAGTCGATGTTTATACTAAAGTAATGTATTTTTATTTTCCTTTTCGTAAATTATTATATGTACAATTATTTTTTCATATTGCCTACTTTCGCAAACAAATAGCTATTCTGCAAAATTACAATGGCATCTCATTTTGAAAATACATATTTATAATCCACTCGCGAACTTCATTCCCATTGACCATTGGTACATCTTCAATTCCTCTTGGGAGTTCTAGATCTATTTCATCATAATAAGGCTCTGGTTCTGGAAGTCTCCACTGAATAGCGATATTATGCAAAACGTAGGTAGCATTAACTATTCGAGCTGAAAATATAATGAGTCAATACTTCTACGTATTTTTAACATAGTATTGTCACGATTTGGCATAAACAGTATCACCATTAAATTAACGTACGCGTTAATTTCGAGGTAAGCTGCGTCGATGTCAACTTTTCACGTGAAATTTCGTGTCGAGTCTCATATTTTCACGAGGTGAGATTGATCGTAATTGGGTGAGTTGCTCACATTCGTCATTTTCACCCAATCCGAGAACCGTGGTAGGCCCCCTGAGGTATATTGTCGACGGGCAAACAAGTGCCGGACATTTAGTCGTCAGATATACTGGTTCCATTTTGCCGTGGGCATTTTGCCTGGGTAATGCAGATGAGACCTTCTTGTTAATGTATTAATTATTAAATTTACACGTACAGATTCAGCAGGATGAACTTACACGTGATTGGTTAATCGATTCTAAAACTCACACGTAAAGGGTTTAAGTGGGATCGACGTACACATTCGTCTTCTCAAATGTTGTACGATTGGTTCATTTCCTCTAAATTCTGAGCTTGGAAACGTAGTCATTGGAACGACCTGTCACGAGTGTGTTCGAAAATGAACCGAGGCAACGATGCTCGCGCACTCTCGGCTGATCTTCGAACGCAGCTGTAGTAGGTGTGTTCGCAAACCAATCATATTGTTTACATTTGCAATCGAGCTAAGTGAAAATCAAATTTTACTTATTATTTAAAGATGCTTTAATTAAATGAAAAACTAATTGCGGAGCAATTGGGAGCAAATCGGGAGCAATTAATTCATCAAGAAAATCATATGAAAATCTGCTTCGTTATTTGGAATTTCAACAAAAATAAAAAATTTCTGTTTTAATGAATATTTATTAATCATTGCACAATAGCAGTGGAGCAATTACGGAAACATATGGAGCATTTAAGGAGCAATTTTTTAGGCATTATAAACATATAAATTTTAATTTTCCCGCGCTAACTTCCCGTGACTCGTATTTTCACTACATTAGAGTTAGACAATCGACCCCCAGATGTCACAGTAAGAAATCAAATGTCATTATCAGGCTTCCGTATAAAATTGAATAGCTTTTAGTAAATCGTTCTGCTTGTCTTTTGACCATAAGACGCGATTAGCTAACAGCTATTCACTTTTCGTATTTTCACTAAATTTGAGTTACACAATCGATCCCAAGAAGACCGTTGTGTAAACGTAGTCAATGAAGTAACCTCCGTAGTTTAATAACCTAGGGTGGAGCCTGAAAGCTGATTTTTCTGATTGGCCGATGCAGTGCATTATGACGCATGAAACGTGAGCGTAGAAATGAGACTTTAAAAAATACACTCAGTAAATGACGCAATCGTTGATTGAAAATTACTTATGGTGAAAAGTTGACCGTGTATTTCGCTTTATTTATCATTTTGTCTGTCATTTTCGGAGGTCATTAAGCATTGAATTCGTTATTGTTGATCTTCAAGATGGATAGTAACAAAGATGAGGCAGAACGATGCATGGAATTCGCTGATCGTTTTATTCGAGAGAAAAAGTATAGTGATGCTGAGAAATTTGTACGTAAGGCTCAGAAACTTTATCCTACGAAAAAAGTAGAAGGCAAGTTATTAATTCAAAGCTTTCATGACTAATTTCTTAGGTTTATGAACATGTAATTAATGAAATAAATTTTACCTCGATTTGGTTGGAATAATATTACGTCAAACATAGGGTTACCTCATTTCTTGAATGTCCACAAAAAAGTTAATTGAAAATGTATAGGAATAAACTAAATTTAACTTTACTGAAACCATTAAAAATATAAACAGCCCTAACAGTATTTTCATAATTATAGATATTCTGACAAAATTAGCAATGCTTTCAAAACCAAATCAGAAAACTGAAGCTGAACCAGATATTAAAAAACGGCAAAGTATCAGTAGAGAAGGTATGCAAGGTGCATCTGCTAGTACTGATTTTACTAAGGAGCAGATTGATTCAGTTAAGAGGTATGTACATAATCAAAGCTTTTTAATTGACAGATATAGAATGATTCAAGATAAACACTGGTTCCTTAAAATACATTTTGGTAGAATTGTGTTGTGTTGCGTTGATACATATGATTATAAATTTCTTACAGAAGCACAAGCAATTTAAATTTTGTAGTTAGTTTACGAGTTTAATGTATCTTTTTAATAGATTGTAAATAATGGAATCTTTAACACGTTGGCTGCCGCAACTAATTTCTTACAACGTAATTTATATGAATCTGTCAGTCACTGGTAATCCCCATGGCAGTCAACGTGTTAATAAGCCTCATGGGGTGCTGCATACAGTTTTTGATACAAAGTATGCATGTGCATGATTTTGTACTAAAATATATTTTATTTTTCTATTTCAATATACTTCTGTGGTTTTATTGAAACCCCTTTATGATTTGTTAAGGATTGTATTATTTACTAACTATTAAAAAGACGCATTGAACTCATGGACCAACTTATATGATATAATAACTTTACTGTGATAGAAACATGTAATTTTCACTTGTTTTTCAGAATTAAAAAATGCAAAGATTATTATGAAATTTTAGCAGTTAGTAAGGAAGCAACTGATAGTGATATTAAAAAGGCATATAAGAAATTAGCTCTACAATTACATCCTGATAAAAATAAGGCACCAGGTGCTGCTGAAGCGTTTAAAGGTGATATAACATTTTACATATTTGAAGAAAAGAAAGTATTTTTGATTAAACATTTTAAACGCTATGTATTTAGCTATCGGGAATGCAGTTGCTATTCTTACTGATGTTGAGAAACGAAAACAATATGATTTATATGGCTCTGAAGAGGAAAGGATGCAGAGTGCGCATTCGCGACAAGCTCATGCTCACTATGATTACACTCGTGGCTATGAAGGTAACTAAAAATAGTTTTACTGAAAATAACACAATAGTTGTCGATAGCAAATATTAATAGTTAGGAATCACTAGCTGATAATGAATGCTGGAAAACATGTGAATGATAAAATTTGTTACAGCGGACATAACGGCAGAAGAGTTGTTTAATATGTTCTTTGGCGGTGGAATTCCCCAACAAAGTTTTTACATGCGACGTGCTGGGGGCAGGTGGACGAGGCAGCCTGATGGACAGACCCAACATGCTCATTCTCAGGTATTATTAACCTTTAGAGGATGGACAAATTTTGTAACAACTACAGTTTTAACTTATAATTTTAATCTTATCCGGGTTAATCTTGAATCCCTATTCCTTAGTAAGGTGGCGAGTGATGGCTAGGGAGGGGGGGGGGGGCAGTGAGCACGCATGCCAGTTCCGTATATATATAAATGTATTTATTGATATACAAACAAGGCGAGATATTATATTTACATGGATGACGGCATCTTTGTCGATTAGATTGGAGTTGTACATATCATTGCGATAGATATTGTATAACAGTGGGGAAAGCGGTGAGCCCTGTGGAACGCCTTGTTCCGGTGTGAATCCATCTGATAACCTTGAAATTGATCTTACTCTCAATGATCTTGATTGTAGGAAATTTCGCACGATGTATATTAGGTGAAGTGGGCATCGTAGTTGGTCTAACTTGTAAAGTAAACCTTCGTGCCAAACACTGTTGAAGGCTTTTGCGATGTCTAGAAAGACAGCCGCTGATTTTCTGTTTGTGGGTTTGGTTGTTTCTACATTGGAAATTAGTATCATGAGGGCATTCAGGGTTGATCTATCGTTACAAAATCCGAACTGGTATGCCGGAATGTTCGTTCCTACAGCTTCTTCAATTCTAGTTTTTAGGAGTCTCTCGAATATTTTGCCGACAGTCGGAAGCAGTGTTATCGGTCTGAAGTTTCCTATATCAGTGTGGTCCTGGTTGGGCTTTGGTAAGATTATAATTTGTGACGTGATTTTTCAATTCACGGTCACAAGGCGACTCCAGCTACCGATACAGATACCGCTCTCGATTTCCGGCT
>JARQSW010000591.1:221887-467666 GCA_030142375.1 Calameuta pallipes | reverse complement strand
GTTGTTTCAGTAGTTTCGGTAGTCGCTGGCTGTGTCAGAGTAGTTACCACGGTAGAAGTTGCAGGAACAGTCACAGTAGTACTCTCGGTAGTTTCGGTAGTCGCCGGATGTGTCACAGTAGTTACCACAGTAGAAGTTGCAGGAACAGTCACAGTAGTACTCTCGGTAGTTTGGGTAGGCCTTGGCTGTGTCACAGTAGTTACCACAGTTGAGGTTGTAGGAACAGACACTCTTGTACTCTTGGTAGTTTCGGTAGGCGCAGGCTGTGTCACAGTAGTTGCCACGGTAGAAGTTGCAGGAACAGTCACTGTTGTACTCTCGGTAGTTTCGGTGGTTGCTGCCTGTGTCTCAGTAGTTGTTACCAGAGTATGAGTAGTAGGAACAGTCACAGTCGTACTCTCAGTAGTTGTTTCAGTAGTTTCGGTAGTCGCTGGCTGTGTCACAGTAGGTACCATAGTAGAAGTTGCAGAAACAGTCACAGTCGTACTCTCAGTAGTGTCGGTAGTCGCTAGCTGTGTCACAGTAGTTGTTACCACAGTAGAAGTTGCAGGAACAGTCACTGTTGTACTCTCGGTAGTTCCGGTAGGCGCTGCCTGTGTCTCAGTAGTTGTTACCACAGTAGAAGTTGCAGGAACATTCACAGTCGTACTCTCAGTAGTTGCGGTAGTCGCTGGCTGTGTCACAGTAGTTACCACAGTTAAGGTTGTAGGAACAGTCACTGTTGTACTCTCGGTAGTTTGGGTGGTTGCTGCCGGTGTTTCAGTAGTTGTTACCAGAGTATGAGTAGTAGGAACAGTTACAGTCGTACTCTCAGTAGTTCTTGCAGTAGTTTCGGTAGTCGCTGGCTGTCTCACAGTAGGTACCATAGTAGAAGTTGCAGGAACTGTTACAGTCGTACTCTCAGTAGTTGCGGTAGTCGCTGGCTGTGTCACAGTAGTTACCACAGTTAAGGTTGTAGGAACAGTCACTGTTGTACTCTCGGTAGTTTGGGTGGTTGCTGCCGGTGTCTCAGTAGTTGTTACCAGAGTATGAGTAGTAGGAACAGTTACAGTCGTACTCTCAGTAGTTCTTGCAGGAGTTTCGGTAGTCGCTGGCTGTGTCACAGTAGTTACCACTGTAGAAGTTGCAGGAACAGTCGCAGTCGTACTCTCAGTAGTTTCGGTAGTCGCTGGCTGTGTCACAGTAGTTACCACAGTTGAGGTTGTGGGAACTGTCACAGTTGTACTCTCGGTAGTTTTGGCGGTTGCTGCCTGTGTCTCAGTAGTTGTTACCAGAGTATGAGTAGTAGGAACAGTCACAGTCGTACTCTCAGTAGTTCTTGCAGTAGTTTCGGTAGTCGCTGGCTGTGTCACAGTAGTTGTTACCACAGTAGAAGTTGCAGGAACATTCACAGTCGTACTCTCAGTAGTTGCGGTAGTCGCTGGCTGTGTCACAGTAGTTACCACAGTAGAAGTTGCAGGAATGGTTACCGTAGTACTCTCGGTCGTTTCGGTGGGCGCTGCCTGAGTCTCAGTAGTTGTTACCACAGTAGAAGTTGCAGGAACAGTCACAGTAGTGGTTTGAGTAGGTTTTGTAGATGTTGGTTGTGGTTCAGGAGTTGTTACTATCGTTGATCTTCTAGACATAACAGTACTTTCATTAGTAGTACCATAATTAGTAGTACTTTTAGAAATTTCACTAGACGTTGGCGTCCTCATCTCTGTAATGGCACTTGAGCTGAGATCTTTTTCTGAAATAGTCGTTGTTTCTGCTGTAGTTGGTGTTTCTATCTTTGTTGTTACTGTAGTCTGACTTTCTGAAGTTATCATTATTGTGGTTGTCCCAGTAAGTTCTTTTGTTGAGATTCTTTCGTTAGGTTTTAAAGTTCTTTCTGCGGTAGTTGCTGGTTCGGAAGTAGTAGTATCAAACTCAGTAGTTGTTTGCGCAGTAGTAAAAATTTTCGTGGTACTATCAACATTTACTTGATTAGACCCAATAGAGGGTACTTTGTTTGTTATTATCGTTTCAGTAGACATAGTTGTTTCTGTATTACTTAACATTTCAGTAGCTGTCTCCGTATTTTCCTGAGACATTTCAAAAGCTTCTGATACTGTGTCGGATACAGTCGTTGTAAACCCCATAGTACTTTCGACAGTGACTTGACTAAGAGAAGATGTTTGTATTTTGCTAGACAACATCGACTGCGTTGCTGGTGTTATTTCATGTTCAGAATTGATTTTTACAGATTCTGTAGTTTTTTCTACTGTAGTTTTATCTACAGATGATCCCAGGTTTAAAATGCTTGTTATCGTCGATACAAGAGTACTAATCGTGTTTGATAGGTGAGAAGTAAGGAATTCTGCAGAGGTTAAAGCACTGTTCGTTGTTTCTTCCAATTCTGCGATATCAACAGTTGGTTGCAATGTCGTTATATTGACTTGATCACGATCAAGTAAACCGATAAGTTGTTTATAAGCTACTTGTTCCTTTTGTTTACTTTTAAATTCTTTAATTTTATTCAGAGGAATTTTTGTTGTTTGACCATCTTTATCTACCATAACTACAAGACGTTTGGTTGTTTGCAAATCACTTTTTACCATTGAAGAATCATCTGTTGTTTTTGGTCCAATTGATTCGTAGTCTTCATATTGAGAATAGCTTGGTAATTCAGAAGAAATGTCATGACGATATCGAATATTTTCCTTTTCATTGTTTAAAATACTTTTCCCTGGCATGCTTGATTCAGTAAATTCTGCTGGTAATTTTGTCCAATCTGGTAGCAGAAATGATTCGTTATACATTTCATTGCTATATTCATGGTTAATGGAACTTGGGATTTTTTGGATATCAAATTCAGGAATCTCTGTTACAGACATTAGATTTCGGCCAAGCCTGGAGTAAACTGGACTGTTGTATCTTTCGTTGGAAAATTCACGAAATAATTGTTTTTCTTCTGAATTGAATTCCGCATCATTTTTTGATCCACTCTCTAGAAAATCCATTTTTGGTACTTTCGAATTGTACAGCTTTCCAACTTCAAGATTACTTTCAATATTTGAGATTTTTTCCGGCATGGATTCATCCAAATGTAAATCTACTTCCGTGTTAATTACAATAGGTAAGTAAGGATTGATGAAAATTTTCAACGGATCATTCTTTAATTGCACCTGGTCTTCTTCCTTCAGTGAAACAAGATTTTTATTTTTATTTCCCATTTCATTCTTCATGGTCATTCCGCTTATAGGTTGAATGATACTTAGTGATTTAACTGCATCCTCCAGCACATTATTCACACTTTTAGGTACGTTTTCTGTACTTGATTTTTCACTTATCATTACTGACTCATTGTTACTAGCCGTAGTACTTCTCGTTACATTAAAAGTCTCTTGACTGCGATTTTCATTCTTCGTTAAACGAGTCGAATGTTTGGTTGTCATATTTTGTTCATATCGATTCTGATCTTCGCAAAAATCATCAGCAACAATTTGTACCGCTTCGCTAGCGTTTGATAACTTCTTCCGATTCAATGAAATATTTTGATTATCATTATCATTTTTCTGGTAATCCTGCATGCCGTGGTCTTCATCGTGATCTGGAAGAGTCGACTGAATTCGTCTATGATGTTTGCCTTGTTTTTTTCCATGTTTTCTCCCACTAGTTGTTCCTCTTTTACCTCTCGTAGCAAAAGTTGTTGTTTCAATTGCTTTCGAAGTACTTTTTGAAGAGTCAGGAACAAATGTATTTTTGGCTAATGAAGATCCTTTGTCTAACTGAATATCTGTGCCGTTCATAACGTGTTCAGGCCATATTAATATTTTTCCTATTCCAGTGGAATTCAGGTTACGATGTGCCTTTGTACCAATTGGATCAACATCATGCGAATCTTCTTCCACATGATTGGCTGTGCTTAGTCGACTATCAATTTGACCCGAGAGTCTGTCAGGTGCTCCGTGATCACCTGCAACAGTAGCAAAGTCTCTTAAAGCACTCTCCAGTAATTCTTGAAAGTCATCATTGATTTCCAAATTTCTTTTTTTATCTCTAAAGCTCTTAGTCTCTCGTTTTTCGCGTCTCTTCTCTCTATTGGTATTTCTTATATGGTACACATTATCAGTATCACCTTCCTCACCGTTTGCTGCTGTCCCCAGTCCTTCTAAATAAGCTGGAAAATTTTCTAATTCTGATTCATAATTTCTATAGTTCCAAGCATTCTCATAATCGTCATTTAATTGTTTGTCGTTTAATGTATAAGACGGTTCTGATCTCTTTCTCACGGTTTTAATTGCCATTTCATTTTCAGGCTCCTTCACTGATTCGTATTCTGCCAACAGAGCATCCTGATCTGTCAGACTGGTACCGATATTGCGAATCTTTTCTAAAATCTTGCTGAGTACATCTTTTTTTGCTGTGAAATCATTTTCCGTATCAGCATCCACAAATTCTATAGACACGTGACTCGTTTGGGAATTTACTTGAGTAGAAGTTGTTGTAGCAGTCAATGTTTCACCTTTTGATCCTGTGCTTGCAGTACCTTCCATCGATTCTACCAAGTTTGTTACACTTTCTTCAGTTGTTGTAGATACTGTTGATTCAACTGTATAATCTGCAACTGTTTCCGTCGAATATGTTTTTTCTTTTGTACTAGTAGTACCCAATTGGGTAATCATATTAATTGGAGTTGTACGGGATTCATCCGGTTGGCCTACGTCGACCAGTTGTTTGACTTGAGATTTTCTTAATCCAGGCCCTACTCCAAATTCAATGAGAACATAAGGATGAGATGTATTTTTCACATTTTTTTGTACGTTTTTAATTGATTTTGTTGTACGCGAATTATAATGTTTTTTTGGAACAGCTCTTCTTGTTGTTTGAGATTGCTTCTTTCCTGGCGACGCTGAAATTCCTTGTGAAGTGTTGAACTCCTTTCGTGAACTTTTAATATGTAGCGATAGAAATTGTTGTGTCCCAGAGTTTGTAATATTTTTAGGTACTTTTGAGTTGATTTTTGAATTCACTTGTTTGTGAGTATTTTGAGGTTTTTCTAGAGACACAATAGAATGGGCACTAGTAGTACTTCCAGAACCCATAGCATGTGCTTTAAATTCTATGATGTTTTTGGAATGATTCATTGAACTTTTAGAATGAGTAGTGAAGGCAACGATATCTTTGGCTGTAGTTCTCGTATTAAAAGTAAAAGCTATATTAGTACTTTTTTTGGTGGCATTTTGTGTACTGTTGTTTTTTCCAAAATTATCCACAAAAAAACCTACGGTGTTATTGGCTGCTACATCCACATTCTTCTCCATGGTTGGGGTAGGACTTCTACTTATCAATGTTTGCTGTTCAGTCGTAATTTGATTAGGTTCTAAAGTGGGTGTATCCGTTACTGTAACAAACGCTTTAGCAGCGCTTATTGGAGTGCGTGTAACTTTTGTATTATCTTCTGTTACTACTGCATCTTCTACATTTGTAAGTCGATATTTTTCGGCAAAAGTTGTAGGACTACTAGATATAAGGCTTAATGTAATTTTCATAGTATTTGGAATTTTGTTTGTATCTTTTGAAGTAACATTATGAGCCACGGTCTTCTTTTGACTAATTGATTTAAGGAAGTCCATGAAGTTAATGTTTTTCTTCTGGTTCACTTTCGGGAATGCTTTATTTTTATATTGCAATGAAAAATGGTTTGAGGGATTGTCATCGCCTCTTGATTTTTCTTGTTTAATAACATTGCTTGTAATATGTGTCGTGGGGCGTGTTGTTTCATTGGAGGTTTTTGTATCCTCCGTTGTAGCTGTGGTTTTTGCGTTTGTTAAATTCTCTGATGTAATTCTATACGTTTCTATTGGCCACGTATGCTGTCGTTCTGTTGTTGATTTTGTAGTTGACGTTAATTCAGTCTCATTACTAAATGTCATGTTGAATGATTCCGTAGGATTAACTGTTAAAGATATTTCTGTTGTTGCATTAGTACTGTGAGAAGTTGTAGTGCTCTCTCTAATCTCAGAAACATTATTCTCTTCAATTTCTGTCGTTGTTTTCAGAAACTGGGGGTGCATATTATCTGTGAAGTTGATGCCAATTCCGGTAAGTCCTTTTGATTCTGTGTCCGACTTGGAAGTAGACTCTACACCGGAATATGTCAATTCCAGTTTTGTGACGTTCACACCGAATCCTGGTGGATTTGTGGGAGCTTTTTGCTGGGAAGAAACTGTATCCAGGTCATTGAATTCTTCGATACGCTCTTGAGGTTCGTTTGTTTGATGATTCTTTAGCATATTTTCTACAATTTCGTTGTAGTCTTTTTCGAAATTTTTGTGTGTTGTACCAATCACAAGCTCTGTGATCGGTTCCTTATTAAGCTCATGAATAATTTGGTGTAAACTAGGCTCGCAGTCTTTTATTTCCTTGCACTTTTTAAAATTTCTTTCAGCAACTCTTTTGTTTGAAGAATTACTCAAAGTATTGAAAAAGTTAGTATGATTCTGTTGGCTCAATTCGTCAATTGATTTAGCACCCCATTTATCTTGATCAATTGATTTTGTTTCGTGTACTAGAGCTTCCTCGAATTTACGGTCATTCTCATATGGATCTAATCTGTCCCTTTTAATCCTGGCTGGCAAAACTTCGTTTCTCTTCTTTACCAAAGTATCTTCGTGTAATGTATCGTCAAGCACGTTATCCTGAGAGCGTTTTTGCTCACTCTGCAAATTTTTATTGACTAATTTTATTGTTGACAATAGTTTCTGCAATTGAACAGTAAGAGGTTCTATCACCGAAGATAAGGTTTTACTTTTTGGCCTTGTATCGATTTCTTCCAAATCATTGTAGGATTCTGACTGTCCTGATAAATCCTCCTTATGAGACTTTGAATTCAGGATTCGTTGAGGTATATAACTAGGTAGGGGGTACTCATAGATATTTGATTCCCATTCTGGTGCCTTATAAAGTGTATTGTTAGAATTAGAATCATTTGATAAAGAAGATTCCAGTTGATTCTGAAAATCATGCTCACGAATCGGTGCAACGGGTTGACTCAGAAAATTTAGATTATCCTCGTTTAAAAAATCTTGATTTTTATCCAGACTTCCTAAGTTTTCATCCTCCACGAAGTCTTGCGTTTCGAGCTTTTTCGAAGGCTCGTCAGCCAGAGAATTTTGATCATCGCGATTTAAAGAATTTTCACTGTTTAGAGTCTTTGCAAATTTTTCTAAATATCCCAAATGAAAAGCAGAATTTTCTGGATTTTCCATTATCTGACGATGACCTGGTACTTTTTGTAAATCATACTTATTGCCAGTCGATAAACCAACTGGTTGATTTTTGTCAATTATACCAGATACCAGTCTATCATTTCCTTTATATATTCTAGAGTCTAAATTGTTCAAAGGATGTACCCATTGACTTTCTTGTGGTGCTGAATAAATGGACATCTCACCAGAGCGAAAAGGACTCTTGTACTCTCTATTATTAATGGAGTCATAAGGACCTTCATGGAGATTATCCAATTGCACTTGTTTACCTGAAACATCCCTGAATCCTCCAGGAAATGAAGCTGAACCAAGGTAATCTGATTTTTTCACTTGATATGGATTGTATCCTGAGAAATCATTAGGATTGTAAATGTAGTTTCCACCAGTATACATCTTCACATTATCCAGTGCGTAAGGATTTCCAGGATTATTTGACAGAGTATCTGGTAATCCTTGATTTTCATAATTTTGATCCGCCATAATAGGATTTTCAGGGAATGGACTGAAGGGATTTTGAAAGTGATCGAAAGAACTTGTCGAAGTGTCAAATGATGAAAATTCAGGCTCCAGCATCATCATGTCACTACTAATAATTGGATATTTCTTTGTTGTGGATCCTGGGTGCAAAAAGGACTTCCCAATATCCTTAACGTCGTGATGCATGTGAGCCTTGAAGGATAAAATTGCTGATGTTCTGTCACTGTTATCTTTTAGTGACACACTTGACTGTCTTGGCAGTAGTATCAGTTTACTGTTATCAAACTGCGTATCTTTATATGTGCTATCTTCTTTGAGAACGTATAAGTTCTGTGACAAAGGCACTAACTGGAAACCTCTTTTAAATTTTTGAGGAAACTGAAAAGGAACAACTGCTCCATCATTAT
The DNA here is from genome assembly GCA_030142375.1 of Calameuta pallipes. Taxonomy (NCBI): domain Eukaryota; kingdom Metazoa; phylum Arthropoda; class Insecta; order Hymenoptera; family Cephidae; genus Calameuta; species Calameuta pallipes. Next base: position 459,550 of record JARQSW010000591.1, on the reverse strand, counting down.
CGATCGAGGGCGACTGAAATTTATTTATCTCTGCAGCTGAATTCATCATCGAATTGTTAAGTAAAGCAGAATTAATTTCTGGTGGCTGCTCATGTTGTTTTTGTTGTTTTAGCAATGTATCAGTGTACTGTTGATTAGTTGGTAACAATTCTCTGTTAGGAATACCTGCATTTTTATACAGGTTAGTTTTAGATATATCCCAGTATGGTGGATTCACTTTTTTATTTTCAACTTGAGAAATTGTCTCTTCTGAATTTAATTTATTATACGAATCTTGTAGCAATTGATTATAGAGTATTGACTGTTTGCCATTGCTATCCAAATTTGAATTCCATGACTCTAAGTTGTTGTCAACTTTGTTTGGATTATTTTCCACAATTCCTTCTGAATTTACGCCTGATGATTCTAAAGAATTTTTAAAATCTCGTTGTAGTCTAAGATCATCTATTTTTCCATGAGCAGTATTTTCTACATTTCTGTAATCTTTTGACAAGATTCCCTGATAAGGAATAGCATTATGTTGTTGCTGGTATGACTGTTGTGCTTTAAACAACTGTAACTGTCCTGGACCAAAGGATGGTCCAAGATGTTGAATAGCAGAGGGTTGTATTTGATTTCCTATCAAGGATCCAAATTGAGGAATCTGTTGTGGAGAAATTGACTGTATGTCCTTCTGACTTTGAAATCCAGATACCAGATTATCTTGTAATTCTCTTTGATCTTGGTTTGGATATCTTGAAGGATACAACATATTGGGAAGTCTTTGTGATCCAATTTGAAATTTCCCATTAATCCCAGGGATATATTTAACAGCTTGTAAATCATTCGAAATATTTGTGACAATAGCAGGGTTCTGTTGCATTTCATACTCACCTATAGGATTCTCTTGGGGAGCAACACTATCCGTAAAGGATTCTAAATTCTCAGCAGGTAAGTAAGGCAAGATGTAGGAACTCGCTGTAGATGAAAATTTATACCAGTTACCAATTCCTTGCAATTCCCCATATCCTTGAGGCATTCTTTCTGCTTCGGCTTGCAAATTCCTGGGATCATTTCTAAACTTATTTGGTAAACTTTGGAGATGTTGCTCAGTATTATCTTGCTGTGATCCTAACTGGCTGGAAGGCAGAATTTTATTGGTTGATAGTTTATTGATAGTAGGAGATTCATTGTGAATGTTTTTCCCTGTACTAGATCTGATATCACTATCCGAATGATCCTGCGGAGCTTGCATAAACCTTTTCTTATTGACATTTTCTTGGACTTGCCATACTGGATGAAATTGCGAGTTGTCTTGCAAAATAGATAATTCTGATTGATTTGGATCCTTTAAGTCTTGTTTAATATTTTTGACAACTGGCGTAAGAGAACTTCGATTGGTAATGTTCTGCAAAATTTGTCGACTTTCAAAATTATTTTCTGTAGTGCTTGCGCCATTTGATATAATCAAATTGGCTTTATCACTTGTATCCTTTCCCGGTTCATCTAGACGCAGAGTATTTGGCACGAAATTGGAAGATAATTCGATTTTCCTCCTACCACTATCTAGCATCGGATCAGCCATAATATTAACGTTTCTTCTACCACGAATCATTGAGATGTCATCATTTCCTGCAAAAAACTTCATTTTTTCCGGCCACATAGTTTCATCAGACTCTTGAGAATCCTTAGTATCCATCTGGTACAATGGAATATTATTTATATGCCTAATTTTTTCTTTTCTGGGATCATAAAGCGGTTCATATTGTGCGGGTTGTTTCTCTCGAATACGATACTTCTGTTGTAGCAGATTATTCTTTTTTGAAGTGTTCATGCCATTATGTTTTCCTTTATTTTTTCGGTGCGACTTTTTCCTTACCGGTGCTTTTCTCGCCTTACCAGATTTCTTTTTATGTAACTTCCTCGGACTCTTGTTCTGGCTCCTTAATTTTCTGTTTTTACTAGCAATCATTTTTTTGTTTCCCTTAGTAGAAAAAGTGTTTTTGGAACCTTTATGAGAATGCGATTTTTTGTTCCAGCGTGACACCTTTTTATTCCTATTCTGTGTCGTTTGTATTTCCTTTAATAATCCTCTTCGTAAACGAGATGAAGATTGTATCTGCTCCTTAGAATAATCTTCCAAAAGACCAGGAGGTCTCAATAAATCCGTACCCAAATTCAGTCTGTCCAGGTTGATGTCATATCCAGAATCTTGATCCTTTTGCAAATCAAGAGAGCTGTCCCAACGTGGCGAAGGATCTTCTCTCTTGATTTTATACCTAGCACTAGGACGAAGAATATTTTTTCGTAGCTCACCTCTGTTCCATTGCAGATCCACACCTCCGGGAACGTCACCTTGACCATTTTCTGCCAGGAGGTTCAGCTCATATCCTTTCGCAGATCCTTGAGGAATGAAATCCTCAGTCGACAGTCTCGCTACGTACATTATTGTATAAAACACGCTGAAAGGAAAAATTCGCATGACATCATAGTTTGAAAATCTACAGCTTTGCAGAAACCTATTAAATATTTAAATTATGGAAGTTTTTTTTTGTCAAGTATATAAAAGTAAAATAAAATATTTATTAATCCTGTCATTAGGAGAACAGATAACGAACGCATTTTTTTAGAAATAATTTCAGATCATTGGATCTGTTACTAAATTCACGTATATACATAATTTTCTGCATATTTGATTAACGAATTTTTTTCATTGCTATTCCAAAAATTTACATCGTCAAGTTCAATGAAAAGCAATACCTGTAAATTACGTGATATCGCATTGGCTTGCACTGTGGATATCAGTCGTCATAGTACAAAGGAATTACGATGATCAAGTGAAGTCTCTCCGGGTAAAAAAAATCTTTTTCGAAAAGCTTCGCCCGTTGCGGCAAACTGTCAGACCTGTTGCCGTGGATAATCTGACGGTTTTATCGCATTTTGCGAGTATCGTTAAAACTAAACTGTATATGAAAGCTCTTCAGTTACTTTTGTATAACGGAAATACGAATTCAGTGTTTCAGATAAAAATCCGGATGGATCCTTTATCACCGTTTGCGCTGGTAACGCACTTAGTATGTCTACTGTTTATTGACACACTCTCTGAACAGTTGACTAACACAATGCATCACAGCATCACATATGGTGATTAACACTTAGAATAGAATACGATATTGAATACGAAGGTTTCTTTTATTCCAGTAACTATAATGAAAGTGTATCAATAAATTGTAACATTATCTAACAGTTGTACAGATTAAATTTCTAGTCTATATATTATGCAAGTTTCAGTTCCATATGCATTTTCATTATGAATAAGTTTAACTTTATCAACTTAGAAACCAGTGTGTGATATTTTTTAACATTTCACAACCTAGGAAGAACGTGGAGTTTTATAAATTTTGGGAACAATTCAAGGGCACGTTGAAATTTAAAACATGTTTGGTTTTTTTTATTTCCAAAATGGCCGTACCACAATTTTAACTGCATTAACTTTTATTATGGATCATTATAAGTTTCTGCGTTAAGATATCTTTAACAATTTTAAGGAAAAAGCTTAATTCCCAGCAGTTTTCAAAAAATGGGAGGGCAATAGGGCTTTTGCATTTCCGAAGATTATTTTAACAACTTGGTTCTAAGGAAGGAGAATGGGAGCGATGTAGGAAGGATTTATAGAATCAGAAATTGGGTAGTAACGGTTGGAGGTAGACAAGGAACATTTAAATGAATCGAAAAAGAAAAAGATTATTAAAAAGAACGGGTGAAGAAGAAAGATGGTATGGGCTGAGGGAACATGGGGATACGAAGGTGCGTAAAATGGACGCACTAGGACCAGATTATTCTGAAGAAGCAAGAAAACAGAAGAAGATGAAGATGAGAGAAAAGGAAAAAGGCAGGAAGGATAAGAGAGCGGAAATAAAGGAGAACTTAAAAGGATATCGAACCCTAAGGAACTTTTCCGGAACTAGGCCAGGCATTTAACAACGCCGTCTAGCGTAATTTTCCGGAAGTAAAGAAAAATATTCCTCACAAAAATGTACTTATTTTCGGAGTAACTTGTATTCCACGTCCCCTAATGAAAATTTTTGGAACTACAAGGGTGCTTTGATAGTGCCATCTGGCGGAATTTCTCAGAACTAAAAAAGATGCTCCCCACGAAAATGCTAATTTTTGTTGCTAGGTTATTTTCGAAGTGAACAAGAACTGAATAGAAAGAAAAAGGCAGAATGAAAGAAAAAAGAAATTTAAAGAATCAGGACAGCAACTCTGCGTTTCGACAAATTTTATAATTTCTAGTACTTCTCACTGTTACTCACCGTAGTTCCTGCTTTCTAAGTGTTAATATATACACTTATTAATATAATTCATCAATTTGGCCCACTACCAACATATGAAGTTTTAACTCCTCTTTAATATGACTAGCAGTGATATCACCTATTGGTCAGAAACTCGAAAGTACTACACTACTAAAATAAAACCCCCAAAAAGACACTTACATGTAAAAAGCTATGCCAAGTACAGGAGTCCTATGAATTCTAACAAAAAGTATTGAAATAATGTTATTAATACCAAGCCATACATAAGTCACTACATATCTGCTTATTATATGATCAGTAATAGGCCATCAATTTTATTGTATTTTCAAAATATCCTATAAAGTCATCGCTACTCTTTTATATTATTACTACTTCTCATACTTAATTATGGTTCAATGGTTATTTAATAATTGATAAAACTTTAGGTGATTTCTTACAGAGTACTACTTGGCGGATCCTTCTCATCTGCAGCCCGTCATACACGACATTGATTTGCTCTACACAAATTGTTATCTGTAAGTTTGCATCTTACTCGAGAGATGGTGCCATAAACTGAATATATTCCATACTTCTCCGCAATAAAAATTTCTAGACTTATAGAACTTTTGCATACTTCCTACATAACAATATAGAATTTTTGTATTTGAGATGTACTTAATAGTTACATCATGTGTTTGCTACAGTAGAATTCGGAAGTATCGATGATAAAATATTGATAAGCTGAAATGTTGTAATTAAAAGTTAAAGAGATAAAGTCACGAAATGAAATAGGAATTACAATGCTAATACAGATTAGCTTTTATTGTTATATATTAAATTAATTCGACGATTTTATGGTACATAGTTATCTATCGTCGATTATGATAAGAAAGGAAAAAGTTGTTTGCAGAAAAGCACATGGTTGCGCTGCCAGTCCAGCAGGATCTCTCACATCGTTCTAACGAATCCCCGAAGATGGTTCGTTAATGGTGACTAGAAGACGGGAGGTCTCATCGACGCGTCGTGGCAAAAAATGGCTTAACAACTGTTCAAAAGTGGCGATTTGTATTTCCGTTAGCAGCAATAGACGCGCCACTTCTTGCTGTATTTGTAACAATCGCAATGGCTAAGTAGCTTTGCACACTTTCGTAGTTGTGCGGCTGCCTTCGTGCTTGACGTGTCGTGTGCCTCCCGTCTTCTACTGTGCTCCTGGCGGTTATCTGAAATACAGAAACCGATTTTCGAATTTTTTCCCACGGTTTTACCAACCAACGATATGGCCATTCTACCTCCTGATCCAATTTATCTTCTTCGAGGAGACATGGGTCCTGTTCATAGTCTCTTATTCAGGGTCTCCCCTTATATCGAACACCTTTACGCAGCTGCAGAGAGTGGCAAGATTCATATTTGGGATCTGAGAGTGTGTATACTCTTTTTTGTTTAAGGATAAGCCCAAGAATAGTTAGTTGCATTAAGACTTCTTTGCTTATAATTAACTAATTGTACATTTATTGCAGAGAAACAAAGTGTTCAGCAAGTTTATCGTTGGTAAGAATCCATGCTTAAATCTACATATTATCGGTGATGAACGACTTATCACTCAAGAAAAAGGTGGTACAGTTAATCTATGGAATCCTAGCAAAGCTATATGGGTTCAGGAAAATAGTATTGACACTGGATATTGTGGATTTTGCAGGTAAAAATCTTTTACAGTTTAGATTTAATGTATCTGATAATGTGTTTACCTTCTTTCCAGATCTCAGATGCTCTCGGAGGATGTTCTCTTAGTGCCATTAAAGGAATCCAGTATCGGTGCATTTTCTTTGAAAACCTGCAGTATCGAATACAAACTGGAACCTGCGCAGTTAGCTGAGGGTGCTACAAATCTAGGAGAAGTAATGACACTGAAGCCAATTATACTACAGGACAAGGAGTTGGTTCTGGTTTCTTATGAAAGTGGTGATATTGCACTATGGGATATCAGTGCTAAGAAAGTTATTAACTGGCTAAAAGTCGAAAGTTGTCCAATGGCCGTCGAGTTTGATATGTCTCATATGCGCGGCATTGTAGGAAGTCCAACAGAAAAGCTTCAGGTATTTTTAAAATTAGAGTATAATTGAATAATGTGAATAATGAAAAATTTCTTTTTTTTTGTTACTAGGTTTTCGATCTATCCAAAAATCACGTACTTTCCCTCAAGACTACATTGACCCTAAAAAATCCAGGAACTTCTGTTATAACAACGCGACCGGATGCTAAAGTATTCACGGCTGGTGGCTGGGACGGCAGACTCAGGATTTTCTCTTGGAAAACTTTGCGACCTTTGGTAGTCCTGGACCAGCACAGGGCTACGATTCTGGATGTTATATATTCAAACTCGAAAGTTGAAGCCTATGACAGCAAGTGCGTCATGGCGGCTGCTGGAAAAGATGGAACTGTCTCACTCTGGAATCTGTACAATTGAATTGGTACAAGAGGAACAGTTGATTTTCTGAATTCGATTGGGCGATAAAAATAATGAGCGTTTTGATTGCCATAGCCAAAGAGCGGATAGTGTAGCTCAAAGACGAAGAAAAGAAACAATCTATAAAGAAACCCGGAAACTAACCTAACGCTTAAGCGCGCCAGGAGCTACGATGTAGAGCGGCCAACTTAATTATGTTTCCCTTTCGCCATCATTTTCATATATTTTGTTATCCCAAGCAACGTGATCGTCCATAATTAACGGCGATCGCCTCGTGCATGGCCGTCCTTTTAGGGAAGATAACGAGAGGGAAATCCGTAAGAAATTTGTGTTTAGGTTAGCTCGAAATTCGTAATGTAATATTGTTATGTGATTAGAGAAGGGCGACAGGTGTCACTCAAATTCCATTAAGTGACACCAACATGGCGAAATGAGTGCTTCGAATTCACATGTATTTTGAGGTATCCTCTACAACCATGGGTAGAATTTTATTTTTGTATTTGTATTTGTAAGTGTTATATTCCAAGAAAAGCTTGCTAATCAATCCTTTCTTTTGTTTTACGGTCCATGTTGTCGATGCGTGGTGTCATCGCAGTGCTGCGCGGCACATAGCTTTTCCTTTTCTTGAATTTTCTGAAAAACCTGTCCATGTACTTAGTCGCGCGTACCAGGACATCATTATTAAACCATCAGATATCTGATGGAAATATTCAGGAAGCGGATAATTATTAGTAATCAGGATAAGAGTAATGGCGCGCTCTGTTCTTGTGCAAAAGAAATCAAAGAAAAATAATGAAGAAGTGGATAAGTTTTCCTAGTAGAAGGATCTCGAGGTGTCGTATTATATTTCTCTTATTTTCCGTAAGCAGGTGGAATGTAAAGGAAGAGAGTAAGTGAGAGAGAGAGAGAGAAGCAAAAAAGAAATGATAAAAACTATATGTGATGTCTTCTCGGACAGACCTGATTAGAAATTTAGTTTATCGACATGAGATTAATATATATTTTTAATAACAGAGTTGAAAACCAAAATGAATTACTTGTTAACTACTAGCCTGTTATACGCGATTTCTATCTCTGTATATTTTTGCTAAATATCAAAAATAAATACAGCGACAAACACACCCGCCAGTGTTTCCTTATCACGTACGCCGCATGGCGGTTTAATTCATACTGAATATTCTAGAGTCTGCGCCCTTGTTATCTTATGATCCCAAAATTATGTACCTAATAGGTTAAGAGATGTCCAATAACCAACCTAGCAGCTCCCACTACAATTTTCTATCTACTTGCCACGCCTCCCAGCATTGGCGCAGCAAAAGAGCTCGATTACAATGTTACACCGTTATCAATTTACATATTGGAAATCGCAGATCAGCCGACACATGCGTGGCTCTCCATGTGCATTAATTAAACCAGTAATTAATGCGTATAGCTCCTGAGCCGATTCATTCTACAGGAAGTAATCTAACAATAGAATATAAAAGCAACAGAATAAGACTTATCATTTTTCCAAGAAACCACCTACCATATAGGTACCAGGTGGGGTAAAAGTATATGGGGAACTGTCATACTTCTTAGAAACACACGAAGGGCTCCCTGCTACAAAATATTTTTTGTATTCACCCAATTCCTTAATCAAGATTTATTTTTATATCAGAGAACCCCTTGAATTCCTAGAACTTTTTTATTGGCAATGTTATTACTTAGTTCTATTACCTTTTTGGAGTTTCAGATCGTTTCTTTTTTTTTTATTATTATAATCTAGAAATTAAGCGACCCACGATAGCCTCAACAATACTTGCTACGAGGGTGAATTTTATTATTATTTGTTTTTTTCTTCCACGCGTCAGTATCCTAATGTACATTTTCGTAGAATCAGTTACCGCCATGATACGGAGTCATCGTTCCTAGAAATTTCAAAGGGCTCACCTGCCCTTGGTTATTCGCCTCCCCAACAAACGTGCAGTGTAGTGACGAATTAAATTAGAGATTTAAAAACAGTATCGAAATATTTAAGTATTACGAATAGATATTGTGTGGTGTGCGATAGCGACTTTGGTAAAAATTTGCAAAATTTTTTCCACCGCCGGATATCGAGTTGACATTTTATTATTGAATGTGCATTTAATGCAAGATAAAGTGCAGTCTTCCATTCCTGTGACATCCATTCCCATCGTTTGACGAATTATTATTACTATATTAAAATTATACGTGTTAACGAAATTACACACAGTGCAATCATAGAGTTACGTCGCTCGGTATTGATAATGATAACTATACTGACAAGTGTGTATATGAAGAAGAATTTTTCTTTAGCGGCATCTTCGCTGCACCATTAAAAATTATAACAAATAAAAATAATGCCTGTATAGTACGTATCACTTTCTTTGTTTCCTATACGTGACAGCGCAATTATCAACGGTACCGATGCGAGCAATAACAATAATACATTCAGTATATTATAACTTGTACAGACTAATGCGTATAATTAATCATCGTAACATATTGCACACTGCGTGGCAGATTCGTCCTTTTAAAAACTACTCTCGTATAAACTTAAACGGTGAATAAGAATCTAGAAAAATTGTTCGCCATTTTTGATACGACCTGTTATTAACTACGACACTGCGGAGATCTTGGTGAGATTTAAAGAAGAAGAAAAAAAGAAAAGGGAAAAAAAGAAAAAAAATGAGAGAAAGAATAATACTGAAGGTAGTGAAGGGTGAGAGGAAGAAAAAAAATAATAAAAAGAATTGAAAAAAAGAGGCCCGTGAATCATGCCCAGATATAAAAGACAAAAATTACATAGCACCATAACTATAAAGACTCCTATTAAGGCGGTTTTCACACCGGTACAAATTTACTACCCCTTTTCAATTCCATTTCTTTATCCTCGCCACCCTCCTGGATCCTTCTTCTCTTCCTGAATGGTCGTGAGTTCCTCCCTTGATGAATATCCTGTTCAGGTTTAATAATTCCCTGATGATGAGTACTCGTGGACGAGGAAGGTAAACTATTCACTGTTGCAGGATGATCCTGAAGGTTCCTGGAGGCTGGACTCGAATTAGCCTTTTGTGACAAATCCTCAGGAACAGGGCTCTCGGGCCTCATGGTCGCCTTGCGCGTAGCTTCTCCATTCTCGTTGGGAATCTTTCCAAAAAGTGGAATCGGAATAGGGATAGGTATGGGTATAGGTATAGGAATAGGATAAGGTACCAGAACCGTAACCGGTGGTAGCAGCGAAGGCTGTGGTGGGTTAAGAGGTGGTTGAGGTGGTGCAGGTGATCTGAGGATTAAAGGCGGCCTTCCTGGAAACATACCAGGATGCGTTGGATACCTGAATCCAGGATGAGTTTGATGAGGTAAGAATCCACGTGGTGAACTTGGCATACGTTGTGGTAAGCCACCCGGTGCTTCCCAGGGTGGTGAACGTTGCACCCTGCGTGGCCTGGCGTGTCTCAGAGTCCTGCGACTCCTGGGTGGTTCTCGCATTAATAATTCCTTAACATCCTTAATATGAATACCACCCTCGCGTCTTGAATTCTCAGGAGGATCCCTGCAGGACTCGTGCGAACTCGCAGAGTCCTGCCCAAGTATGTCAGCCATGCTGTAATCCTTAGCCCTTGGGATGGTCTGGTGGATGGATCCCGATACATCCGGTTGTTCAGCAGTGTCCTTGGAGTTCCTCTCAGGTTCTTTATCCTTGACCGATTCCGTTAGTTCCTTTAAATCCTTCAGGGACTCTCTCATGGCTTCCTGTATCTCGCCATCAAGAGTATCGTCCTGCTCCTTGTTTCTGGCCAAGGTCCTGGAACGAGTTCTGGCGTAGATCGAACTTCTAGAGCTGGACAACCTTCCGCCAGGACAAGCATCAGGCTCGTCCTTCGTGCTCGAGTCCTCGCGTTCAAACCTCTCGTCGTCCTCGGGCAACGAAGACGGCCTCGTAAACGGCTCGTCGTCGACAACGAGCATCTCCTCCGTCGGGCTCGGAGGTGGTGAACGACAGTCTCGCAGCCATAACTCTGGTGTTATTAATCCGGCGGAGCCTCCATTTGTCGAGGGTATACCCGCCAACCCGTGCAACTCCAGGTGGGCCTGTGTCTCCCGACAGAAAATGTTCATCTTGTACTGATTCAGGCATTTGTCACTGCAAAACTGTAACTGACTCTCGCCGTCCTAAAATAACCAGACAATATTTTCATATCGGTATCTCACTTTGCCCCAACAACAAAAAATATTACATTCCGTCGTTGTTGTTGTTCTGAGCAAGCGTACCACGAAATTAATACATGCCTGAAAATCGACGTAGCTAACCGAGTGTCGTACGTGTCTGCACCAATCGCAGGTTCGAGCTCTTTTAAATGCCGCACGCCGACCAGCGGCGAAACACGCTTCGCTGCAAAACTGACTGGAAGTATTAGCGCCACCGGAAATCCCGCCAGGTTCCCAAGTTCCGCCAGTTCGTCCGCACCAGGAGCACATGGACGGTCCATCTGACGAAAAAAAAAACAAGATAATAAATAAATACAACCTACATATATGGATACAGCGTATCCAGTGTACCGATAAACAGTTGCTGAGCTAACTTCGAAGCTTGATAAATAAATTAATGACATAATTGACAAGATTAAAATAAAAAATAATTCATAAATTTCGTAAGCCAACTGAATATCAAGTTAATTAACCAAAATGAACTGCTGTAATTTTGTAATTTTTTTGTTTTCAATCTCTCACAAGAATCACGTATTTCCTTGTACCATCCCTAAGCACGAGTTACCATTTTTAAGTTAAACCCAACCTGAAGTAAGGCTGCGTGTAATCAGACGAATGGTGACCTCCATTGCTCTGAAAGTCAGTATAGTGCTACATAATGGAACATTAACCTAATTGTCTAAAGGCGAGAGGCCCTGATTGGCCGAACTGCGTGCCGGGACGAGTTCCTGGAACCCTATCAGGACTCGATCGACTTCCTGATACCGTTAATAAGTCCGCACCCCTGCGAGCTCTATAGGTTAAATCGAACAAAAGCATCATCGCGCTCGTACCTGATAACAGCCAATACGAATTGGTCTAGTTTAAAAGCCGAACCAATAGAATCGCGTCATTTACGCACAGTCACTCCAACTACCCCACCCAGGTCAACCCTTTCACGGGTACCCAGAATAAAAAAAATATATAACCCCATCCAAGAAGGCTTTTTACTTATTTGACAGCCACATTAAAGAGGGCTCTGAGTAGGTCGATTGCCCGTAAAACAGTGTAAGGACCTTTGATCAAGAAAAGAAAGAAAAAAAAACTTTTTACATTTCTTTCCAAACTTTATTCACATAAAACGATCTTTATTCACAAATGTCCAATTATCCAGCCAAAATTTGTACCTCGACAAATAGATCGATCGGAACAACCATACGATGGACGGGTGCTCGATTTCAGGGATACCAATCGATAACATTGACCAGTGGAAGCTGAGCAAGGAGGTGATACGGTACACCAGCGGTCGATGGTGGACCTCATACTAGTATCGTATGCACATATTACATATCTCGTATCACGTACGAGTCGGGAGAGTCTTGCCGAGCCACATGGGTACCTTACCTGCACCCTGCCAATAAAGCAAAGTCCGATAGTCAAAGGGAAGATAGTAGAGGGACAGGAGAAGAGTCTATTACAGAGAGGCCAACATGTATAACATATATAATAGATATAGATAAATTGTGTATATGTATATATATACATATGTACATCTTGCAGATCCACACATCTATGTACCCGTTTACGCATGGTTAGTAAGGTTCGCGAGTACCCAGTGTTCGGTGTCCCGGATCATGTTCTGGACTGGTCGCTCATATGACACCACTATTGCGTCTCGGAGTGCCGAGTCCTCGTTCGAGCGAGACATCGAACCATTTTGCTGGATTCGATACGGCTTTGCTACAGGTAAGAGATCCATTGTATATGTGGGTTGGCGGATGTGTGTAGCATAGGAATAAAGATATGAGGGAGTGAGAGCGATGGAAGAGGAACCAGTGATAAGTGATACGGCACGACTTCCTGAGACACGATGAGGATGGAGGAACAAGTAAAGATATGTAGACGAGGAGTGGTGTGAGAGATAAAAAAAATAATGGGTTTTGGAAAATTTTTCGTTCGGAAATTTTTGAAAAATCTATGTCGAGTTCGCTGATGGATCATTTGGTTTATCTATTCTGGTATTATTATTGTTATTAGGACTTTACGTATTCAAGAATGCTTAGTGCTGGATATAAGAAGCCTGAGTTCGGTCTGGTGGTTTAGAATAGTTTATGAAAAAAAGAAAAAAAAAATGTTTAAATCGTATGTATAGCACAGTAAATTCCTCAACGTTAAACCGATCGGGAATTGAAGGATCGGTACGTCTGTCCTTGTCATATGCGTTAGAGTGCCTATAAGACCCTCTCTCTCGCACTCACAGTAGGTATAGAAAAGTCAAAAGATCTGAAGAGTCTGGGGATGCTCTTTGATAGTCGTTTCAATAACGTCCGCTGGCGAATGTCGTGAACAGACGCGAGAGATAAAAGAATCGGCTGATTCTCGCAAATGTCAAGATACCGTCAAACAAATCGAAATCGACTCGAATGACGGTAAAAAGCTTGATCACTTTTGTAAAAAAAAAATTCATATTTTAACGAAGGCACTGTCGTCGCTTTACTCGAGTTCCGATTGGCTGTCGGTATCGTCAATCGACGGGCATTTTGTAAAGCAGACAACTGCTCCAGAGAAACGATTGATTCGAAATTAGTTTAATTTTCGAAAAACATTGCAGTAACCTAATTGCTCGAACCATAAATTGTAATTTTCCAAAATATATACGCAGTACGCGATAGCTGCGTCAGTTCAGAGCGCCTCCGTGTTTTGCCGCGTGGTGCGCGCGTGTCGTTCTAGTCAAATATAAGTTTCCGATACGCGCGTGTCTTACGTACAATATGGACGCGCGATTTTGACCAGGTTAGATGCGCCGTGTAACACGGGATATCGTGTGACCCTTGAACCCAATGTATAAGCGTGAAGCGTCTTGATCCTCCTCGAGGAAGCGGAAGGTCCTGGAGTCCAGTTCCATGGAGTTTGCCAGGAGGCAGTCGGATGGCAAAAGAGGTTGGATCGGAAATAGAAGGGGAGAGGATAGAACGACAGCATCTCCAATGTCGCGCCAGTAAATAATTACAGCTGCGTCCTCGTTTGCAGCCATGGTTGTATCTCTGCGCGGATGCATCGTTGCATCGCTGCATCACCTTTTGCTCATCCGAACCATACCGTCACGGGAGCTTCTAGGGTTTCAAGCACTGCTCGCTCGTCGGTACGGAACGGAACAGAATTAGAGAGCTTCGGCTTCTCTTCCTTGTCCTCTTGAAATCCTTCTGCTCCGTGTTTCGTGTCCCACGCGGTACAGTGTAGCACGTGCACGTGCAAGGGAGACGCACTGTGCAGCGTAGCGCCAAGGTCCACGGCGAACCGATGCGCCACGATAGATTTTCAAAGACGAGGAAAATATAGACGAAGCTTCGGTACGTTCACGTTTCGCGTGCATCGAGAATCTCTACGTTGGACAAAGTCGGCCAAGCCTGAATGCAGAGATGCATTTGTAAAATGATTTTCCAATACGAATCGAAATTGGTGACGAGTGAATTACGTATTTGCGCTTTTCAACGAATTACTGTATATATGTTGTAGAATTTAACAGTGAAAAAAAATGACTTCGATTTTTTTTTTGGGTCGACCAATCTGTACACTCGATTCCACGTGATTTCTGTATTGGATACGTGAAAGCGTGCGAAATGCGCGACTGAATATTGTTATTATCTGTTTGTGTGGTGAAAGAGGTCGACAGGGAGGGGTCACGGGGAAGACGAGGATAAGGACAGAAAGAGGGCAAAGGGAAACTGTGATCGGGTTACGTCGGCGCTATTTCTGTGGCGCAGTGTAAACGCGGCTTGAAGGCGGGGCTACTAAAATACTCTTTCGCGGTAGAGACGAGCCTTGGGGTCGCGTGGCAGCTTTTTTTTTCCTTTTCTTTTATCTCCTTATCTCTCCTTCTCGCGCGAGAAGCGTCTCGAGAATTGGACAGCACTTTTGTGACGTCAGCGACACGCACGATCAAACTTCATAAAGGTTGTGTCCGACGTTCCGAGTGTCCTTGGTCTTCGAAAGAGTGAAGTGAGAAGAAAAAAAAGGACGATGCCAAGTATGTCTAACTATTATAATTGAACGCTTCCTAGATTTCCGTGGAATCTCTAGGAAGCAAGGACCAACTCAGGAACTAGAACCAGACACCCAGGTACCGGAGCTTTAGCAGTGACGAGACCACCGCTGCCCCCACCAGTATCACCGCATCATCTTCAACCACCGACGCGAACCACCTTCAACCGTCTTAGGTCCCAACCTACCCGGTACCACCAAGGTACCAAAGCAACCTCATGAAGCCGTGATTATCGGGTACCCGATAGCTTCAGTGATAAACTTCGTTACCTGCTCGTGGTCCCATTTGCCTGAGAGAGTTCACAGTAACCCAGTATTAAGGTCTGATAAGAAATTTCTCTATTGATAACTTACCAGGAGTATCCGGTGCTGTGTCGCTGCTCTCAGGAGCCCTGGGACTCGCTGGTCCGGTCCTCAGCGAAAGCGGCGAGGTCGTCGGGGGTCTGCTGTTGGTATCCCTGGAAGATACCACGGACGAGACATTGATGGGTGGTGATCTGGATGACGACGCTGCGCCAGGAGGTGACCTCGACGAGAGCGGACGATTAGCCAGGGTGCGCGCCAGTACCTGAGGTAGGTGATGGGACCTTGAGGTCGCCGGTGGCGCGAAGTGGTCGAGATTCAAGCCTCTGGTGCAGCCGCTGTCGACCTTCTCATACCCGTACCAACCCAAGAGTTCACTCATGGCCGTTGCTGCGTATTCCTGAGATCAAAACATTCTTATCACCCTATACATATATATAATTAAATTATTCAACGCTTACAAAGTACGTGGAGCTGTCAGTCTCTGTTTTTTTTCTAAATCCAACAGACCTTACAAGGGTAACGTGTTCATGTTATCCTGCGCGAAGGTCAAGATAGGCTTTGGATCCAGAGGTTAAGGGTGCCACTTAGCGAAACACCCTACCCATAACCTTTTTCATACGTCCATTCGAGCTCTCTACTATGCGCCACCCGTGATTAGCCTAAATTACCGAGCTCGTGCAACCCGACCAAATGAAATACTGCGGCAAAGAGGAGAAAACTTTGGGTCTGGTTGGTTGGCTGCCTGACTGCCTTACTGTGGCAGGACGTGAACGGCTTCTTGCCTTTGGCTACGGGATACGATACCAGACGCGGTACAAATGCGCGAGCACTAGCGAGACTTCGAAATTACCGTGCTGCCACTACAAGAGAATCCTTCTTGGAAAGTCCTCCAGTTATGTGTACCAGGGCAAGAGAGAATTTTAAACAGAATAAAAAAAAAACTACGCCGGATCAAAGTGTACGCGCGTAAAAATACACATATCCTCAAGAATTCATGGACAGTGTTATCGTCAGATTTGTATATAAAGACAGATAACTATCAATCGGATCAATCGATGCTACAAATTTTTGTCTCTACTTATCATCGGATCCAAGTAGCAATGATGTACCAAAATGTATCCACGTACTGTCTTATTTATATATTGCGTACCGCTACGTACGGACGTTCACTATCCTTTACACACCATGTCACGCGTATATGATTATTGCACGTGTGTCCCGTACCTAGGCTCGCGCATATGTACACACCTATGTATCTGATGGCTTACGTACATATAACATAGGTATCGGGGATATCGCGTGGCGAGCGGATCAATCCATTAGTCGGTCGGACTCGGTTACACTGTGCACCAGGAGCATCCATACCCCCTCGGCCATCTTATAGCCATATAATAATAAAAACAGCAACGTGGACAACATCATCAACAGTTTTCGCCGGTTTTCTTTTTTCTTTTTTAAATAAATCAACAAAATTGACAGTAAAAAATGTAATTTTTTCTAAAGATACTTTCGCAGTGATCAGCGGATCCGAAGACGTTACTGTTGCATTATAATGGTATTTCAAATTTATGATATAGTATAGCATGGACATACGCGATATACTGCACTTCGTGTGTGACGTGTATAAATTTGAAGTATTCTTCAATATAGATTACGTCACGATGATTGAGTGAGCAAACGACAAAAATTTCGTTTCGAATTCGATTCGAATTTCCCGCCCGACTCCACCGGGTGTCGGGTAACGCGTTAAAGTCCAATACTCGGTTCGCCGTATCCGCAGTATCAGTGCATACGTATTTATTTAACACGTACGCGAGATTATAGAGCCATTGAAATCCCGAGATTCATATCCGATAACTGAATATCACTGGTGCTGTGCGTGATAATAAAAATATTTATAATGACCAGTGAAATGCATTACAGCTGGCACATTGAACAGTTACGAATCCGCGTAGGACGCGGGACGCGTCACTGACAGTAGTATAACGATAGCTACGTAGTGTCGATCGGAGCCTATTGTTACCGGCAGGAGATGGCGCCACCGTAGGAACTAATAGAAATCAAATGAACGCGCCAACCTCAGCTGACCACAATAGCTGTCAATAACATCGTAAAAAACCTACCCTACGCAGTACAATGAACGTTAATAAATAGTTATTAAGGGAATATCGTTAAAATAAAAAATTAATTAACCACAACACATCCGCGTGTACAATTACAAACATATTTCGTTCATAGACCCGACGCGCATGCGCAGAACGGAGTCTCGAAATTTCACCGGATCTTGCCACGGGGCAAGAAGACAGAACAAGGGGTAGGTACACGTAGATATACACATTTATCTAGGAAAAATTGCAGAGGGGTAGCATCCTCCCTCCCTCCCCCTCGTCAGCCAGATCGGACGACGGGGTGGAATTACCACGGTGTGACGTTACAACCTACCCCAGCTCGTCCAACCTAGTACCAACCTCATACCAACGAAAACACGATCCAGCCTCTACTGGTGTTTCCAACCGCCAACTTCTAATACTACAGTACGGTACAGTGTATATTTTCCATAGATTCCATCTATCGGTCTCTGTGTATCGCGTATACCCAGTAGCATCAAGAAGTATATATGAACGATATAGCATCGTTCACTAGCCCAGATATGTCTCTCTTGAACGGCACCCGTTCGCTTTAGTAAAATTCTATTAAGACCATTAACGATAGAGTCGCCCTTGTATGTGTACCTCTCCTCTCCTCCCGCCCTCCCATCCCACCCCATAACGATGGATAATTGACAATGTCTGCTTTCGCAAATATTTATTCGTCCCGGGGCAATTCGGTGTTCTCTCGTTCTTCGTAAACATCAAATCAGCAACTGTACACGAGACTACGTCAAAAGTCGGATTGTACGTACGAGCAACGTTAACGCTAAACGAAAAATCGGGTAGGTAAAAAATGGTATCTGGTCCCAAAAAAAAAAAAAAAAGCCAATTCGATATAATAATTTTTAATTTAACGCACCGCGGCTCAACGAAAAAAATGCAATTAGTCAAATCATTGTTCTTCGCTATTAACCATGAAAAATCAACGTCGCGTCTCGAATTCCGTGTCAAAGTGAATTTTCACGTTTTTTTCCGCAAGAGGGATTCCGTTTCCGTTTTGTATTTAAAGCCTCGCGAACGATCGTGCATTAATGTTACAGGTAAAATATTGGTGGCCGCGAATGCAAAGGGCGGGTACCGTCTTACACGCACGTCGCGCATAATCGTGCAGTCTTTCCTTTGCACGGTGCATACAGGCTAGAGTGCGCGCGCAACCCCGTACCATTCAGACTGCTCGAAGGAGCGTCCGAGACCCGTGACGAATGGGCTGCGATTATTTGCAAACTGTAACTTCGCTAGATCGCGTAACAAAATATTGGCACGCTAACTGCACGTTAAAACCTTATAGCGTAGGTGCGCATTTATATACGACGAGGTAGATATGTATAAACACGGCTTGCGTTACCAGGCCGTATTGGGTTACCGCGTCTGAAAACACACACACATATATATATATATATATATATTACATGCGTGCGGAATCATGCACAAGTAAATAAACGCACGCATACATGTAAGTCCCAGCTCACTTAGTAAATATATATACACCATATGCTATATACTGCTATATACATATAATAGAATCGATGGACCAATTTCTGCAGTGTAAGAAGAAAAAAAAAAAGATTATTCAAAAAATATTTTTATTTAATTCATTCGAAAAAATTATTCACATGATTCATTATTGTGAGTGTAGATGAGTATATTTAAAAATATATATATGGAAGTAAATAAAAGATATTAAAAAATTAATATGTAAAGGTTAATTGACCTGTCATCAAAGAGACTCTATCGAGCTACGTCGTGTTATACTTGAAACTGAGTTTTTCTGTTTGAAGTTCGTAACTAAAGTTAGTCGCGTAGTAAATGCATAAGATCAAACTGGACTCCGACTGGTGATTCCCATGAGTGTCAGGTGTGTATCGTTGCTGCTGAAGATGTTGGGGACTTCTGAATAAGGTGTAAAGATAATATAATCGTGACAGTCGACACCCTTCGACTGCGCGACACTGCGCTCGCGATAAGACGACACCTTTTGTAACATTCTGTAGAAACAACAACACGTAGGATACATAAGGTAAAACAGAGTTACCCAGCGAGGAGTCCAGACCGAGAACCAAAGGAGTGTAGCGTTAATAAGTCGTTTTGAACTTTCGCGGCAATAACTTCGAGGACGTAGCGAGCGACCGTTGGAGATTTGAAATATTTAAAACTCGCGCCCAAGCACGGAGATGATCTCACTGTTTGCTATAATAATATAAGCGTCCTATGCTCGGCTTACGAGGTCTACTATTATATCCGGTATCGCGTGACACCCTCGTGGTACATTTGAGCCGACTATATGCGTATAACATTCCAGAGGATCGTGTAGTGGCGCTCGAGAAATACGTAGGAGGACGAAGTTTCACGAAGTTTGCCGAAATCGGCCGAGAGGTCTTGCGGTACGAAATAAAGCTACAGGAGAATGGAGACGTGCATCGGATACTTTGACAGTTTGTTTTTTTAATTGAAATTTAAAAAAAAATTTTTGAAAACAAAAAAATCACATTGCGCCAGTCCACGATATAATTCCTTCAATGCGCATGCGCGGTATCGTGACGTTTAAGGACCCATAACTGTCCGGCGGGATCACCGTGCGCGACTGAATCTGTGGAGTGGATGGCGTTTCTTATGCGCATTTGTGCATGTGCACCGGAAATACGATACTACGTCTATCGACTACGTCATTGGATATCCCATTCATTATTCCCAAGACACTTTTACCGACCGGACCAGAGTCGAGACTCGCGGTGACGACGTTCCTGAAGGGACAAGCAGTAAATTTTTTTTTCTATTTTTTGTTTCTTCAAAGCGCGATCCAACAAAATATACAATATTCATTGGTCACTTGGTCGTCTTCCAAAGAAAAACTGTACTTTTACTTTATCGCGCAGTTTTACGGGTTCATCGGATATTTTTGTTGGCTATAGGAAAATTTTCAAATAGAAATGTCTGGACGTGCGCTTATACGTACGGGTACACATGTCGCGTGTTTTAACGTATATTGGAAATATGATGTGTGGCGACTTGACTTGCGTATATAGGTATTCTACATTCGCAGGAGTCGAATAGCACTGCCTCTAATGAGAATCCGACACCAGACGATCCGAGATTCGCTAGTGAAGCTGCCAGTCGATTCGGAGTAGGAAATGTTATTGGAAAGGAAAAGGAACAAAAAAAAATTCAAAAATTATTCAGAAAAAAATTTTCGAAATGGAGTTATCTGGGGATATTTTCAAAAATAGTTTAATTCAACCATTTTTTTACAAGAGACTGCTTCAGGCTTGAACGGATGAATTTACAAATTTTTTTTTCAAAAAATCATTTTTCCCGGATACGCGCATGCGCGTATTTTATGAACCGTGGTGTAACGTCAGCAGTTAACACGGCGTGCACATACAACGCAAGGTGGCCCGAGTGTAAGGTTACTCCTCTTGTGGCACGAAAGGAACCTACTGCGCTCGGCTTGATTCGACTCGGTTCAGTGCAGTTCGGTAAGATTCGAGTCAGAACCTCGTGTATATACATAGTTATGCCGGTATACACGAAATATATATATATATTCATATACAATATATATATATATATACACATCAGTTAGCACATGTAAAACCAAAACGGCTGACTCGTCTCAGGCAAGCTTTACTTGTGCACTGGATGAACGCGGTGCCGTTTATTCGCGTCTCTCTCGCACCAATTGCACTTTCCCTACGTCCGTCTCTGTCGCACTCGTTAAAAGCTACCAAATCATTCGCGACGGTTTAAATTACTGATTTACATCGGACAGTTGATATAAACAAATTGTACCAATGCTATAGTGGCCTGCAGTTCGCACAAGTTGCCTATAACAATTCCTCTTTCTGTACAAGTGAAGGTTAGAATTGAAAAAAAAAAATTAATTTTACTACAAAACTCCTCAAATTTCCAGTCAAAGTTTTTGCAAGCCCTCGACAATATTTTTGTACAATAATATTGCACCGTAGAAGAAATGTGAACGAGAGATAAAACTTGACACGGTAAATACGTCGTCTGACCCACACTGGACAACTACTACTTATCTTTAGATACACAATGTATGGCATGCAGAGTCAGTAGTAAATACGACGACATGATCGGACGTCCAAACCAGCAGATATGCGAAGGTTTGAAAGTTGAAAGAAAATATTTCAACTTCGTAACGAGAAAAAGTTATATATTTTTTTTTGTTTATTTTACATGCCACATAGTCCCACGATTGAAACGGCGTACTAATAGGCAAAAGTAAAAGATGTATAGCGCCTGTTCCTCGTAATGACTGGGGTCTCGGCCGTCTGGGCCGCAGGTGCACTTTCCCAGAGCACGCACGCGTACATAATTGGACGCTTCGGATTTTGGTTACCACACCAAGTCTGCCAAACCACAACCAGGAACCAATACAATCAGCCATTATAAAGGGACGAGCACAGTCTACGACACCAGTAGCAACCACCATTACGTATGATGAACATGGACTCGTTTGGTTCATTCTACATACGAGTATATATGTATATATGCACAATAACATAGAGTACCGCCGTATCGCTAAACCAAGTTTTAGCACGGCTCTTATTTCGCCTCAACTTGCAGTCGAACTCTGCATTGCGGCGAATCTCACTAGCCGTTTCGTGCTTGTGAAATTAACGTACAATTTTGATCCTGATAATAGGATTCACTTGAGGATTTCGTTATCGCAGCTTGACGAGCAGCCATTTTCTACTGGCACGAGAATACTCTCGTTATTAAATATACGAGTGAACAATTTCATATGACCAATATGATTTACTTCTGGATATTCGTTGTACGTGTTTCGAATGATTTTTCATTACAGGGCAGTCGGGTAATCTAACCTCTAAATAAGACGGAAACTCGTTCACGGTGCTACCGGGTTACCTAGTAGTCGGATGGATCGTTTCGGTGGTATATAACGACGAGGGCGAAAAGCGTGGCGCGTTCTAAAAACGTATCTGTATTCAAGTGTGGGTTATATAGGTGGCCGGGAGTGCGTTAATAGTTTTGGGACGATTTAATCTCGCACTGGCAATACGCCATTCGAGCATGTCTTTTGACGTTGATGACGTCAGGATGAGCATCAATGCGACAGGACAGCGACGATGTTTGGTGAATGATACAATTTTATTAGTAAAAAAAAGTTTTTTTAATTTAAACCTTTAACATACTTAACCTTAGAAAGATAAACTTTTATTCAAAGTTACGGTAAAAATTTATTGGGCTTGCTAGTAAAATTTACGTAGGAGGTTAATAGTGTCGAATTCGCAAATCTTTCGACATTATAGAAAGGTTATGGTGACTATATGTACACAGGCAATTTTTCAAGCTCGTTTGTCACGGCTATAACGGGTGGCATCTTTCGAAATGTTCTTTTATGACCGCATTGCAGGACTATGGCGGATGGTACCAAGTTAAAATGTGAGGGACCGACCGCTGCGACTTGGTGAACTTTAACCGATTGTTTTATACGAGTATCATAATTCTTAATGTTTTTGTTCTCTGCTACTGCGGTATTATATTGTCACGTCAGGGTGGTATCCCGCCAAGAGTAAGACCTATAGGACGACGGAAGAGCTGAGTGGACAGTTCGGTAGGGGTCTAGATTAGGGGGTAAAGATTAGGTCTAGGTGACTCATTCACGTTACAAGTCATAAATAGGTGGCACCTTGAAAAATTATTTCAATCCTTGACCGGCTATGGTTCGATAAATGAGATCAAGCTCAAAGAGTGAACAAAGAGCAGAAAATTTATTAGACTGTAATTGACAAATAAATAAAAAAAATTCAAACCGAAAATTATTAATTTTGTCTATCCTTAGTGAAGTAGATAAGACGAGTTCAGTGACAGGAACAGTACGAAGTGCCCATACAGATATATAGAATGACAAGAAGCTGTTATCGTGAAACCATCAACGAATGCAGAATAATAAGAATATCGCGAATTTTTAAAGGATTATCAATGGCACAAAAAAAGAATAAAATATTAAAGTCCGTGCTAATGAATTCTGTCTAACCGTTGGTCTCCTTCAGCATCGTGTAATGGAGACGTCGAGGAAGTAATTGAAAAGAAATATACAATAATAATAATAAAGTCGGAATACTTGAAAAATAATACGTCGACAATCCATGGGAAATCCGATAGCAGAATTCGCAATAATTAATTGCGCCAAGGTATGGTCGAGTGAGGAATGAAATAATATAAGGTCCAATTGGCCGTTCAATTATCGCAGATGTCTGCGGGATTACTGTTGTTATTATTATTCGCCAAAGACCCAATCGAACGCGAAATACGAGGATGCAAAATCGCAACAGAGGCAACGGCGGGCAGACTGTACTATTTTCGTAACTAGCTATTTATTACGAACGGTGATGGGGGGGGGGGGGGGCACGTGCTCAAACGATTCCAACCAGGAACGCATACGAGTATACAATATCGTCCCGCTGGCAATACCTATTTTTGAGTTCGTTTCCACCTACGCGTACTGCTAGAGTCATTGATCACTCATTGATACGTTCCTAGGAGCGACGTGGAAAAAATGACACGAAATAAAAAAGAAAAATGCGATGAAAATAATAAAAACCTTTTTATAAAATTGGTTAAGTTGTCATTTCTATTTGCAGTTTTGAAAAATATTTTTCTACATTTTTTTCCTTACCCACCGAGTATTTGTTTTTGCAAATCATTTAATCGCGGTAATTAGCCAAGTCAAGTAATTGGACAGATAATATTTGCCCGGTGTTGTTGCTCCTCGTTTGACTATAGTAAACTTAACAAACGTCAAGTACAAATTAGCTCCGCGCGATGGCGCTGGGATACTTGACGGTAATACAAAAATGGAACACCCTGTAGATCAGAGGTACGTATGAGTGTCTGTAAGGAGAGTACAGCTAAATTGATATTTTAGCTCGTTAAAACGAGTTCATCCGTAACGAGAACAATTGTTTTAAATAATACATTTCAATTTCATCGATACCCTAGATTATACTTTTCCTCGAACCCCCCTCCCCCCCCTTTTTCTTCTAGCAGAAAAGAGAACGCGAAAAATAATAGGCAAAAATCCAACGAAAAATGCATCAACTGCGACATAACCTTACAAACGGGCAACACAAGCCGTCGTTCGGGAGTGTACATGGTTTAACGTTACAATTTCGCTGGAAGTGAATGACCGTAATAGGATGCGTTCAACCGAGTAGACATATGTGTTTAGCGCATACATTAAATACAACTTTGAAAGGTCCTGTTGAGGCATGTATCGGTGTCGGACTGATAACAGTAGAGATACAGATGTTGGTCGCGAGAGAAATTAATTGGATAAGAGAATTAATTCGAGCTCGTTAATTGGGTCAAAGAAAAGGCAAAATAAAGAAAAGAAAAAAAATCTTTTTTTATTCATTCCTTGTCTCTCTCTCCCTCTCCTCCGCGTAATAAGAATGACGGAAGAGAGAAAAATAAGCTGTAGCATTGCCGAACGCCAAAGTCACGGCGTAGACTACGAACTGTAAACATCCGTCTGGCTAGTGGCAGGACGTAGAATTTTTTTGAGTATTACCCCTGCAGCTGATCGCGACGCCCGACCTCAACTCGCCGAGCAAACTGAGCACGTTTAGGTGATCGCACAAGGCAAAAGGTATAATGATGAGAGGCGAGCCGTCGGTGTCGTGTTGCGGCCTATTATGATTCCGAATAAATCAGGCGAAGGAGGGTAACATGAGAGGCTCTGCCTTCCTCTATAGGTGCATATATTTATATATAGACACGGTGTATGTATGTACACTGTCTCGTTCCCGTGGGCAGCATCTGAGCCATAATCCAAAGGAGGATCCACAGGGTGCCACGGGGAACCCCCGCGAACGTCATTATATGTATATACCTAGTTTGGAATACTGTCTGCATTATGGGTACGCCATTTTTTGTAGGAGCTACACTGTTTGTGTATATTGTATATATATACACACATATATATATATATTTAATGGGATATATTTGAATAATGGAGGGTCTAATAATATAATGGCTTAATATCAAGAGAAATTTTTTTAAAGGGTATAAAACAATTAAAATTTTGACCTCGCTCCCGCCGGATTTACACCTCTTCAACCATGCTCGTATCCTTTCCATTCCTCTCGGGTGTGCCCTGTAATAGTTTCCGGTTCCCGGCGGGGCTCTCGGTTTAATTCGATTAGACGCTTCTCGATTTGCCGTCACGCATATCTGAAGTCCTCGAGAATAAAGAGAGCGAGGGAGAGAATTACTAAAATGGATAAGAAGAATCCCAGTGTCAAGAAACGTGGAAAATAATTCTTTACGAACGAATCGAATAAGTGAAAGTTTTTAATTGTTAAGAATTTTCGAGAGTCGTAATAAGTTTGTTCTTGGTGGATTTTCATTTTTTAGGTTATTTTTTTTAAATAGTTAATTAAAAGCGATTGGGTATTTTACCTTGATCTCATCATCGGGTGCTTCCTTCTTCACCTTTAATGGAAATCCACGACTTCCGGCGGCTCCTTGATTCCCAGTGGTAACGGATATGTCACCCGGAGGTGGTGAACTCTCTGAGGTTACCTTGCCGATCTTCGCCAGTCTCCTGTGAGCGGGACCGGATGTTTTCGGGGTTGGTATCGGATGGGGCCTGCTGCCCATTACGCTCTGTTCAGCATGTCACACTCGCATCTCCCTCCTCTTGTCACACACTCTCCTGTCCAGATGCTCTTGATTGCACTCGCGAAGACAGTTGTTTATTTATTTTCACTTTCTTCGAAATTTTAATATTACGGGGGACGCTTTATTTCCATGTATTTATTTTATTTTATCTCCTCTTCAAAATCC
This sequence comes from Calameuta pallipes, assembly GCA_030142375.1. NCBI lineage: Eukaryota > Metazoa > Arthropoda > Insecta > Hymenoptera > Cephidae > Calameuta > Calameuta pallipes. The sequence goes on along the minus strand of JARQSW010000591.1, from coordinate 433,292 downwards.
CTCGGAATCAACTAATCCAAATCCCTTAACGCAGCACCACGTCTTACCCAGGAACTGACAACATCCGGCAGATTCTTGTTATATCATCGTGACAGGACACGAGGAGCACAATAAAGCACAGCCACACGTTATTCCATCTTCATTGCACACAGACACTCGCGAATTAAATGAATTACCTATTAAATTGTAAACAGTCAGATTCTAAATACCAACTGATAGATCACTCGATTCCATGCTTTCAATACGTTCCTATCTCCTGCCTGTTATATCACATTCTTGTACCCAGCTACGATTATTATTTTAGACAAGAAATTTAATAAAAGAAAGTAATACTTCGATTGTCTAGCGATCTGCTTGTCCCTACGTCTTAAGTGTTTACTGTTGGATTACTTAGGTATTTGCCAATTTCAATTATTCCTACGTCTCGCGCAATCCCGACGTTAACTGCGAGACTCATGTAACTCTGAGTGCTAGTCATGAGTTGCTTTAAGCGCGAGGGTTTTGTCGGACCGTGTTCCTTTCGTCGGCTCGCCGAAGTCGAGCGAAGACCCGCGTAAAAATAACCCGCACAACCGCGCGCGCCACTGGAACTTCGTGAGCGATCGACTCTCTTCGGCAGTGATTCCGATACTGCCGGACACTGCCGAGATACACAGGAATGAGCGACGGTGTCGCCGCCAAGGTGGAGAATACGGAACCTGTAAGCTGAAATAAATGTCATCTAGTCGATATAATACCAGTTGCAACTGGAATTTCACGATTATGCATATACATCAATGAAACATTATAAATATCTTGTTAAACATTAATTAAGGCTTTACTTAATGTGAATATATAAGTTTGGAAAACTCCCTGTTAATTTTGACGTATGTAATTAATTAAAAGCTTCTGTCGATATGCAAGTTCGTTCCTTTTCATTAACTATATTTCTGTCGTTTCATCAATTCTCAGTGAGACGACGCTCCATTTACTCACCGTAACGTGCTGCCCTCATGTTTAAATGTTAACTTTTGGAACTACAATTTGACAACTGGAGAGAAATAAATTTCACGAGTCGTAACGCTTATAGCGATTTGGTTATTTATAAATTATTTTACGAATCAATAACTCAATACACCGTGAAATATCGAGATATTCGAGCAGTGCATTATGATTGTACTTTTCTAATGAATTTCATAAAATTTTTATTCCTTTTCAGAAATTCCAAATGTTTCCAAGCATATTTCCCAAGCATCGCGTTGCCAATTTTGGACACATTTTTTCTATTTCATAACCTATACCTCGATGATTACATATCGTTGAAAATTCGAAATTTTTGTGTATATTCTAAATGTCGCCTTTCAAATTCCGCTGCTACTATTATTATTAGTCACGTCGTTTCACTAATTGCCACCAAGTCCGGAGCTAATTACACTCACCGACTTGTCCAACCAAAGAAAAGTCGGTGTCGGGTCGCTCTTAGAGAAACACTCGACAAACTCTACACACGGTTGAAGAACTCTTTGGTCAGGTTGACTTTTTGGTATTACCATTTTTCAACGTCTCTTCTTGTACGCGCATGCCTACGGATTACCGGCATAGATAAAACTTTATTAAACAGGTTACAATGCTCAAAAATTACTCCTAACATACGAGTCCAAAATTTCTATTAATTTTTCTATCTACAATAGTTGAACTGTTCAAGTTTTAGGAAAATTTTAATATAAAATAAAAATTTATCCCCATTCATTACTGGTATTAATTCGAACTGGTCTTCCACTTGAGGAATATCTAGGGGATCATTAATATCTCGCGACCTCGTTCTCAATGATTACTTCACAATCCGACGTGGACGTGAGCTTTATTTTAATTCACATGAAAAAGTGCGAGCGATCGAATATCCAAAACAATATTATAAACGTGTAAACGGTGTCATAACGATTGACAATATATTTCACGTATTTCTATAGTACTACAAGTGAACGAGTACTAAATCACGAAAACAATGAAAAATCAATCCATCGAAACGTCCACGTTCAAAAATACCAGTAAGAATCAATTAAAGATCCTAAAAGGAATTTTTCAACTCTACCAGATAGACGCGACCTTAATCTAAAGATACAATTGACGTGACCCAATACATTAAGACGAGCGACAAATTACATGAAAATAAATTCGCTCGGAATGGCTGCACTGAGAAAACTGTAGGACAGTCAGATTAATTTAAATTCCAGCAATGTCTCCGTAACTTGAATTCGACACAGTGAGTATCGTTAAATTAAAAATAACAAATTCTTGGACATTTTCACTAAAATAGTTTACACGTTTTCTTAAGCACTCTAGTTACTCTGCTATTTTCTCTAACCTTAATCCTAGTACAAAATTCAAATGTCAAATCTGACAGGAGATAAACAACAAAGATTGACAATGTTTATCGAACAACTTAGACTATAGGTATAGTGTCCTAGCACAGTTACATAATTACCACAGTACTTCGCATACGAAATTAAATAACAATAACACAGTGCGACGATAAGTGAATTAAATTAATATAAAGCCAAGTAGTCGGCCCAACGCGAGGTAACTATGGTTAAGCGTAAAAAGAAGAAACGTGTAAATTGCTTTGTGACTTGAATTTTGTTGTAAATTCAGCTACTTCTGTTTTTCTTCGTCAACTTCGTTGCGAGTCCGCCCTTAGCCTTGGTGCTCGACTCGTACTTCTTCGGCTGACGTCTCCATCCAGAATCCATTGTTCGCGATTTTCCATGGCATTTATTCTTGGTGCACAGACGCTTATTATTCTTGCATACACAAGAATTACAGTCCAAATGTGTGATCTCACCTTCACGACATTGGTCCAGCGCTCGACGCAATCTTGAGGCACATAATGTCGGTCGACAGATTGCCACGTGGCCCTCCATGCATGTGCAGCTTGTGCACTCTTCAGCCCATGCGTCGCCGACTATACAAGGTTTATCTGCAAAAATAATTTAGACTTAGAGGATGTCAGCATTTTTTAGTGTTTTCTATACAGGCTGCGAGTGCGAGAGAGAGGGTCTTATGGGACCTTACGTGCGCGAGAGAAGGACCGACATACTGATTATCAGAATCGAGGGTCAGGATCTTCTTTTTAGCTTTTTATGGCTGTTAGAAGACGAGACGTGCCCTTCGGGTGTTAGAAAAATCTACGGCGTTCCGAATAAATACAGTATTGTATTACATATTTATTTTTTTAAATAACAATTTATCTTCTGAGTAATTAATTTACAAGAGTGCTTTTCGAAAACTAATTAAATTTTAAATCAATCAGTTTCTTTTACAAATCCGTCAGATAATTATTAATCAAATCGAATTTTTTGTATTCACATTACATTACTTGTAAATCAACTGTGGTTTTCATGATATCTCGGATCATTCAATTTTAGTGTCGTAAAGATTTATTGGTAAAGTTGAATAAAGGTTATCATTCGGTTCAAGGTCATCCACGTGGCAAATTTAAGCAAATATTTCTTTTATCCGGTTATCATTGATAATTTTGCTGGACTATGATGCAGTTCTTTTGATAGAATAATTTCATTAGTTAAATCCGGCTTTTTATATAGTCTTTAGTCGTGATAAATAGGAACGGCTGATCCTCAATTCCCGTGGGAACGATTTCTCGGTGTTGGAAAAGAAGATAGACGGCTTATGGCGTACAAAGTAAAAAGAGAGAAGAGAGACTTTCGATTTTTCAAAACCGGTTTCAAAGTATACCATAGTTACGTCACGTGCAAATACATGTCACGGTTGAACGAATTTTTCAATCGTGGCCATACTACCAATTACGTGCATCGATAATTATCAAACGAATGGCGCATGTCGTATTTTTCTGTAATTGGACTTGAAAATTATAAAAAAAAAAAATTTTTTATTTCATTAGCCCCCAATATTTTTATCTACGACTATTTTCAATCGACGTGCCAAATATGACTGTCCCGTTTCATACTGTATCCTTCTCTCCTTTTCAATTATCTTCTGCCTCTTTTTTTCCATACGTCATCCGCAATTCCCTTTTTCTATGCAAAAAGTAACTTACGGCGTTCCGAATGAGATTCCTGAGAATCCCTCACGCTTATTTTATTTTTACGCTTCCGATGACTTTAATGTCAATTGACACTCGCTGTGTATCTATTACAAGAAAGAGTTATGAATTTTTTAAATTAAATTTTACTAAATTGTGTCTCGAAATTTGGTAAAAATTTCGCAAAAATTTCACTTACCATGATTAGGCTCGATGGACAATCCTGTAACAAGGGAAGCGCAGGTGAACACAGTTATGAAAAAAAATTCGATTCTCATGACGGTTATAGTCAATTAATTAATGAACAAAAATCATTAATCGCACCGCGACACTTTTACACGTCATTCACGACCGTTCTCGCTGACAACGCTATAGTGACTGAGCTGATTATAATAACTAGTGCCTGACTCTGCTGTATATACTTCCATCTCGTTTACACTCGTGCCATCTATGATGAAAGTGGAGCAACTGAGTTTGTCGCACTTATGGGACAAGTGTTTCTGTCATTTATAGTCCGGCTCGTGGTAACGACGCGATTAATGTTCTTTGTCTTTGTTGCACTTGTATATACGCATATGATATTCTCTCACTTCCACTTACAGGAAATAGATCTGCCATCTAGATTCAACTTTGCTTCTGGAATGACCAATATGACCTGAGATATGAAAGCATCTCAAAGTGGAAATAAAATATTGATACTGAGTAATTTTATGATTCTATAGAATGCGAACGGTTAGTAATATTAAATAAAGATATTGTTGTTATATTAATAAACATTTTTTTTAATTTCATAAATAATTCTTCAAGCAGTAATTAATTTTTTTATTTTTCACAGAACTTCTCTCAAAGATAATACCCGTATTAGGAATTCTTGGTTTGTTTATACTTTTTGTTGAGAAATATATATATTTGTAATGTACGATATACAGGGTATCCAACGAAATAGGAAAACTATTATTATATTAAAACCAGCTCAATTGTCCAAATGGATTCAGAAAAAAATCTCACCTGGTATATCTATAGTAAAAAAAAATAAAATGCCTATGGTAAAATTGCGAAGGAATATAGCGGATATGGTTCGTGAGTAAAATTCTGCATTGTAGAAATCTTGGCAATTTCCTTTTTAATATCCTATCGCCCACATAGAAATACGACTTGATCTGTTAATCGCTATAATAATAACAATATTAGACCCGAAATAGAATACGATTATATATACGATTTGTGAAACAGCAAATGTGATAAAATTCTACAATTTTTGTTTCCCCATTCAAAATTACCGCCTTTTAGCCTTACCGAGGAACAAATAAAGCTGGGAAATCCTTCCTGCTTTAAAGTCAATATGTTTGTGTCTGCACTATAAATGCTTTTCAACTTTCATTCCTTTAAAATCCTCAAGCTTTTTTCCTGCTGCTGGACCGATAATTAATAATCGAATCAATAATAATATTTAATAGATATAAATGCATCTGACAATAGGCCAGATGGGTGAACGATAATATTCAAATAACTAAGCGTCGGGACGCCTCTGGATTTCCATTGTTTCCCATTGACAGAGCTAGTGTATACTGTTGAAAAATGGTAGCGACGACACTGCCCTCTACATATATCCATCTGTCTGAACCCTTTTTTATTTTTCACTTAACGAGCCGTCACTCTCGCAAGTCGCACTTCCTACTAGATGCGCCACCTTCTCTGTTGAATTTCGACCTCTTATTTAAACCTTCCTAAAATCAATATAAAAAATATTAAAAACCACAGAAATATTAAAAATGCACGATCGAGTTTTGTTTTGACAAATGACGTAAATTTGAAATTAACACGGGGCCATGGTTATCGCGCTACGTCATCAGACAAACTATCAACCAATTCGTGCAGGCCGTTTCCACGGAATTACTTTTCGTTCGAATCAATTAAAATTTAATCTAAAAAAAAAAAGGAATCGTTCTCTCGTCAATTCTCTATCTTTTCATATGACCATCCCTATGCACATATATCCGAAATCCTCGTTGGATATTAAATTCATATTTTTGTACCAATTGCAAATCGAGTTGGTATTTTTTTTTTCAATTTTTTTTCTATTTCCATTGATTTCTCAAAATTTACCCCAAATGTCTCTTTGCGTGTGTACAATGTCTAAAAATATATCTCGCGTGTTGGACTAATTAATTAATTGTGAAAATGCCAAGTAAACACACTAAAATAGTGTATCTAAGTAAAATTATGAAAAAATGTAATTTTTTATTCTGAGAGTCAATATTATTTTTATACCAGTGAAAACATCCCTTAGAAAGTGAGGGGGGGGGTAGACGGAAATGACGGTTCATCGGCTTTCAATAGCGGATAGAAAATAATTTCGTTGCCTTCCGATCGAAAATACATTTTTTCCATTGAAAATAATCCAGTGGTCACCATAGGATAGGTCAATGGATATGTCAGGTCGTCGTCATCGTCGCGACGCTCGTTCCGACCGATCCGACGTCGACGTCGTATACGTAGCGCATGTGCCCGCGAAAACGCGCGACGCCGAAATGCGCGGTTCTCGACGTCGACGTCGACGTCGAGCAGTTCAAACGTCGCGCGCCGTGCGGACGCTCCACTATTTTCACCAGTGATCAGTGATTTTCCTAAAATATTATGAGTTGTGGAATATTTGATTTTTAAAAATTTTACGGATTGCAAACATTTCGCGAGAGTAATTCCTGATATATATGGTTGTTATATAATTGATAATTTTTTAAAATCATTTTAATGTAAATTTTGAAAAAAGACAATAAATTTTTTTAATTTTCAATATTCGTACTATGGACTCCGCGGTAAGTATATTTTTTCCTAGTATGCATATATATTCTATATTGATAGTCTATGGTAATACAAGTTAACTTCAATTTCGATCTCAGACTACTTCATGTGATCCTGAATGATTTTTACACGTTGAAGCACAATCTGATTTCGAAATTTGTTGATCACGTTAGGTTTGTATTAACAAAAAAATGGAGTACGCAAAAAATTATTTTTCAAAATTTTTTATATGCTCCTATCTCTCATGTTGGTTTGAAAAATTTTAGATTTCACACGTGACGTAGAAATAGGTCTTTTATTTTTATATTATATTTTAGTTTAAGCCTTTCCCGAAGTTGAGCATCATATAAGTCGGGAGATACGATCGTTCAAACGTTACGAAAGATACACTTTATGCCTGTGTTTTTCATAAAACACTTTTTTATCTTTCATAATGTTTGGATTAGATTTCAGTATATATAAAATTCCTCCGATCGATTATTATTAGAGAAGTCCGAAATAGACAAAAAGTGGATTCTACGTATTTTTACGAAAAAAAAAAATTGACAAAAATCCAAACTTAACATTCAACATTGATTAAGCGAGGCGTGACGTAAAGGCGCGATAACAATAGCGCATAAATTTAGGACGTTACCACATTGCCATTGAAAAGTCAAAGCGAAAAACAAACGTCCCGGACGGCATTAACACTTATATCTCAATTATCAAATCAATTAAACCAATTACAGATTCCCTCATTAATTTCGCAAAACGCACACAGCATCCCGTTAAAAAAGTCTTCTCAAGAGCAAATCAATTGCGACTATCCACAGGGTCACGTGCTAATGAATGATCCAGTCTACCCTTGAGGAAACAATCGACAACAATGAACAAAAGCGAATATACACATAGAGCAAAAAAGAATTAGCAGCTCGGTCGATAAGGTAGAAACACCTGAAATTCAACCGACTTTCATATAATTAAACAACCACATTATCATCAGCTCAGAAATTATGATCCTCAAGTACCAAAGTCTTGAAAAATGATTTAATCAGTCTAAAAATATCCCAGGTCCTATCCCATCCCTATTGATTGATCGCATTGCATTATCCGTTCGGTAACGGGCGTTATGTTAAGTTGATAAACAGACACAGAACTGCGGCTTATTATTAGCTCAATCATAATGCACTCCATACAAGGTCCGTCGGTTCACAAGAGCAGCACGTTAGTCCACATACGACTGATGTATAAATTACATGCACTTCTACAGGGTCGTTCAAAAATATTCAAAATTCATCGTGAAAAACCAAATAAGCTAACTTCAGTCGGTACAATATCTCAGAGCGCAACATTATTCAGGTTAAACGACCCACCTGAAGTTAGCCTGTTCCTTTGATATCGATGATAAAACTAATTGCGGTTGGTGCGTTTGTACTGAATAACTCTGTACACCATGCACTGTGTATAATACATATAAGCATAATATCATACGTCACCCCACAACACGGATGCACATATCTGTTTGACGATACTAAGTACGTACACACATGTAGATCCAACTCCTGACGTATCTGCCCACCCTAATACCACATATGATCCACATGGCACGCGACCCTATTACTACTACAGGTCCTTACAGAATTCCTACATCAATTACTACGAAATCACGCAATGAGGTCAGTTTTGATTAATGATCGCACATGCATTAAATAGTGGGTATGGGATAAAGCTTTATGCGAATAACCCTTAAGAATCTGAGAGTTTCATTTATGAGATGTAAATTATGAAATTGGAGAACTTGATGGCGACCAAGTTTCATGGGTATTATTTAATGGCGAATAAATTGTGTGTATATACATATATACATATATATAGGGTTGTTCATGGGATTCCTATGGGGTTCAAAGGGACAGCGTGACTGCCTTGTAATTCCCGAGAGCAACGGAGCTGATATGTTTTAGTAATTTGCCGTTTTGTACTCGGTTATCGTTTACCGTGACTCTAGACACTTGCAAAACGTGACTTGCATGGCTATACGTATATTTCTTGCGATACTACTTTACTATGGTGGATTACAGGTGCTCCATTAGAAACATCATAGGATAGCTATGGCATTACGTGACTGGAATAGTATTGAATAATGAATTACGATTACCCATAAGTCCTTGCACTTAATGCATAAGACCTGGTACGACAACTGCTGTTAGTTCCAGGAACTAAATTTTATTTCTATATATATACAGGGTTCCAGTTGAAAACGTGTAAATCATATATGACAGCTGTCAAATAATTAGTGACGTTTACGTATCACGCCACGTTAACAATCTATAACAAAGCAAATTTTAGTCATTCAATTACGAAGCTTTAAGCTCGATTCATATAGTTCAATGAGTCACTCGAGTGTACTTGAGCGTTTGGATTGGAAAGTGACGCCGAGAAGTTTTCAAATGATCAAATGCAATTATTGTTTGTTGAGATAGGACGGTTTTTCTTTCTTTTTTGGCTAAGGGGAAAAAGAATTTACACGATATTTCCGTTCACAGAATTAATCAAGATGGCGGTACATTCTCGTTTCCGGTATTTCACCACAATTTCCCTTTTCCATTCCTTTTCGCGTGTTATCACTAGTCCCTCTCTCTCTCTCTCTTAGTCACAAGGAGTGACTGTGTCGTTCTGACGTGCGCCGTGCTTTTCTATTACTGACCGGTATCTCTTGTTACTTTGGATGGAAGTGGTATTACGTTATTATGTGTGAACGGCTGTTCCTTGCTTGATGAATTTTTGCTCCATGCTCCGTTTGGTTTTCTAATGTTTTCAATCGTTTTTGCGGATTGTGCTTACTGACATACTTGGCCGCGGATGTTGTCTGTGATCTGTAACGTGAACCATTCTGTGAATTGAAACTCGTTGAGAGCCCCACGTATTGTCATTATTTATTGATGCCGACTCTTGAACATTTTCTATAGGCTCTAACCTGTTGACATCGGTTATCGACTCTATTTCTGTTTTATCGACCTTAATGCTCAATAGACTCTGTGTCTTGTCCGTAACGCGGCAGCCTTTTAGCTAGACTCTAAAGCCGTTCACACACGAAATAACGTAAGGACGTAAGACGCTGTGCTTCACAAGAAGGAGCGGCGACCGGCGCCCCTTGTAAACATCTTTTCCATATCAGCTGTGCCAAGTCGAGATCTCAGTCGGGATCCTCAAACGAAGTGATTGGGACTTTAAAGGCCCACTGTCTAGCATGTCCACATATCTACATATCCACATGTCTACATGTCCATATGCCCAAAATTGCGATCAGCTGGAAATTCTAAAGTCTATAAATGACCGCCCGTAAAAACTCGGCTCTCTTATGGCTCACGTGGACAGCCTTCGTAAAGAGGTAGATCTGCTTGCTGGGAATAACGTCACCTTTAGAAATGCCCTGCTGGAAGACAAACAAATGGTCGCGACAGTTACAGAAGACGTCAGTGGTCTGATCAAGACTACTACGACACAGACTGAGAACAAGCCAACGTCAGCTCCGTCTGGCAGTCGTTATATCGGGTATCTCTGAATTTACGGATGAAGATAAAAAAAATGAACTGGTGCCCGCGCTTGCCTGCTCCCTTCAAATATCCTTGCCGGAGGTAGTTGAGCTTTAACGCATGGGGCCAAAAAGCAGAAGTTTCATCCCTAAAACAAAAGGTAACACTGACACGTGACTTCGTGGCAGGGGTCGAATTATTCTGTTATAGCTCCGCTCGAACGTGAAATGTGACGAAGTTATTGCCGCCAAGAAATCGAAGCCTGACCTTAGGGCTTCATCTATCGATGCCTCGTTAGCGGATCGTAAAGTGTAAATTAATAAACGGCAACCGCTGTAGTTACATAACTTGCATGACCGAATCTTCAAGAGTTTCTCATCAGATCTAAGATCCAGGATCAAATAAATCCTATTGTATTATATTCTGTTCTCTCTCTCTCTCTCTCTCTTTCTCTGCCATATCTGCCAATTTTATCTCCCTCTTTTTCACGACTGAAAACTTCTATCGCGTGGAAATTAATTGCGTTTTAATATCTTCAACAGAACTTCACCCGACTGCTATCCCATTTCCGTCACGATAACAGCGGAAACTGTTACGGTATTCCATCTTCCTCTTATTCATATAGAAAGCGTACTGCTTTGCTTAAACCAAAACTCCGCTCTGGTCCTGATATAACTTTATTTTACATAACCTCAACTTTACCCACATTTTAACCTAAGCTCACATCTTTTTTTTCTTGCGGCTTTCTTCTCCATGGCCTCCATGCCCATTACTCTGCACACTCGGAAATTTAAGGGTGCTCTTTTTTTTCAAGCGTTAATCCTAAGTATGAAAAAGATGTAAATGTTTGTCTCGGCTTCCGTCATCGATAAGTATAGAAGAAGTCACTGTTGAATTAGCCGATTGCTCGTGAAAACTGCCAACAAATAAAAATAGAATTGTGACGATAGTAATCTCAAAATTCACTGTATAAATATGCTGTATACGTAAGTACGAAAAAATTGAAAAATTTAATATTTTTATTTTCGTATAACGTATTTTTATGACTTATGACACGAATAAAAAATTTTTCTTATATTTTCACTAATTAATTTTTCAATTTGAAATATTAAACTTTTCTTATTTTCTTACTGCCTCGCGTATGAATATCTAGTGCTGTTATGATTATTATTATCTGACTATCTTAATTGGTTGGTAGGTGTGAGAAGGATGATATAACGTCATGATATAACATTTACGGAAAGGGAAATGCAGGTCTGGATATATCGGTTCATATGCTGAGATATAGTCTGTTATATACATGCGTATATATGTATATGTATATTAAAGGAATTTCACAAATAAGGGATGATCCGTATACGGCTGAAAAATGACAGAGTCATATCTTTTTCACATAAAATATTAACGGATTTGCCCGCCTAAGAGTCACTGCCGAGTTTGCCATCTATGTTACATATTATCGTTGTCTGCTTCGCACTTACCCTCTGTTATTGGAATAAAGCCAAAGAGCGATAGGAAAAGAAAAAAAAGAGAGGAGGTGTGAAGATAAAGAAAAAAAAGAACGCTTATTATTCCAAGAATGCCAATACCATAGAATTTATCGAGTTTCACGATCCTGTAATTTTACCGATGTTAGGATCGTATTCAAGAATTGTCCAGGGGGATGAAATTGAAAAAAAAAATGAAAAACGAATATACGACTGTGTACTTTAAAATATCTTCCTAGAGCAGTTTGCACTGTTACCCTGCTGACTAATTAATTTCCCACTTTTCCAATAACCGCATCCTTTTTTTTCATCCCCGAAAAGGATTAAACTTTACAATAGGATTGAGAAGTCAAGCGGAGGGACTATAATAAGGGTGGCTCGACCATGGTAAATATCCTTGCGAAGTCTAACTCGCTGGGAACATGGGGGTTGAAACTAGGTTAGGTTAGGTTAAGTCAGGTCAAAGGTTAGCCACAACGATGTTGAATTCTTTATTTTTCCAAAAATCCCGAAACCTCCCTAATTTTCGAGTTTAATGCTCTTTGCGTCGCTTTTGAATTCGATTAGCGAAGCGACGCCAGACGTCGAGTTTCGTCGACGCCTTCCACACCATACACGGAATATCACGTCGACGCATTATCACCGTTGACTGAGAGTTTCTTGACTTTCAAAATCACGTTAAACTCAGTTATAGGACTATATATATATATATATATATATATATATATAATATATATTAGATGCAAGGCGTCTATATAACACAGAAAACTTAGTTATCTCGTTATCATCCCTTTTTAACAAGATGCATCACACAGTACCCACCCCCCGCTATGAGAATATGGTAAAATAAAGCAACCGGCAGACTTTTCGCCTGGACTGAAAAACTTTTTCCCAAGTTTCAAAAAGTTTCCTGGATTCTTCTTATCGTCGTAATGATTGCGTGCGCACACTCCCCCCCCCCTTTCCCCCCTTTATGAATACACGAGTTTCTGTTTTGTTCGGCTACCAGAAATTGTGTAAGCTTTTTTTCAACTTCCTCTCCTTATCGTTACATTCATGAAACACGCGTTCGCAAAACGCAAATTCTTGAAATTTCATCGTTAAACAGTCTCGTGGATGCCCAAAGTTTCGCGTGAAATTAGGTAACATTACGAGGCAACGAAAAGCTGGTCCAAACATATAGCGGTGGTTACATTGGCTACGCCATTGGCGTTCGTCCAAAAGTAAGCGAACGATAACAAACGATATTTGCCATTAACCGGATTAAAGCTTAATGCGAAATTGGATTGACTAGACCGGACAAATTGTTCGAAGCAGATACAACCAACTTGACACCGTCCTAAATAAACCATATACCGAAAACAGTTGTGAAGACTCGAATAAAATATCTGAATATTTTAAACGAAACGAGTACGTCAAATATTACCTGTAAAAATATATCACTAAATAATATAATAAAGGAAGATTCTATACAAGCAAACTGACCTTCCGACCTGAAGAGATTAACAATCCTGATTACAACTTTCATCAATACCCACGACAAGCCCAAGCTGAAAGTAGGTTAGACGTAAGGAACCACGTCCGTCGCCGGAAGTGAACTCCGTTAGCCGTCGATCCCCGTGCAAAGTGTTCCCAACAGAGGGTAATCAGAAATTACTAAATAACTATAAAGACACCTATACGTCAAGCTGAGTAGCACGAGCGAACTCAGATTAATGCGGTCGCTCCCCTAGAGAGGGCAGTAGTGTATGCCGATGCCAACCCATGATTCACCACGGCTGACCACGGCCCAAACCGTCTTGGCATACTTACTACGGCGTGACAGTGGTACAAAAGTGATATCATGAAGAAGTTATAGCCCAGGGAAAGGAATAGGGAAAATAGGTAACACGTAGAAAGAATGAGTGAGAGAGAGAGGTCGGCAGAGTAAGAAAAATGCTACACAAGGACCAAGTGAATGGATCGGGGAAAAATAAAAACTTCGAGCTGAAACATTCCATGAATTCCATGTATACCAGGCAGTCTCTCCGCTGACGGGTACTAACAGACGAGTGCTCTCTAATATACTATGTGATAGCTTTGTTTAGTCCTGCTCAGTTATTTAATAATAATTAGAATATTATGCATTTATACTTTACTGTAGTTTTCTTTCTCATATTTATTTTTATATTTGTCATATTGTTAGATCTTGAAAACTCTTTACTTATCGGTGGATCCATGGATTTTGTAAATTTTCATTGCAACGATCCGAGCTCGGATATGTCTGATCGATAGACAAGACTGCTTTGATACTCCTGATGTCTAATCAGAGAAGTCGATTAATCAATCATAGCACGCGGTGACGTATCGATAGGCTTTCGTGTGCAGAATTAACGAGACCCCACACCGAGAAAGTACATGGTAAACCGCTGTTAATTACGGCAGCCACACCTAACCTATTTACCTAGACTGGTCCCTGTTAACAGTTTACCTAATTTACGTAGGTCTGCCCGGCTGCTTTAAACGTAGTGAAGCCACTGAAAGACGCTTAGAAATTGTTGGTCCCGCATAAGAGTTACGCTGCTGAAATTCTTTGCGGCAATGAAAAAAAGGAACAAAATTTTTTAAAATAAATTATCCAGGCATTTTTCGTCCTTTCTACCGGACGTTAATACGTTTTGACTCTGGGTCTAGTTTAAATTGGAATTATTAATAATGCACGAGATTTCTTTGATCATCTCGTAATTCAAGTGTAAGGGCATTTCGTATGCCTACTGGTCTATTTTAATTATTTATTACAGGATACCCGTCGTCAAGTATTTATCATTTATACTGGCTGTTATCACTGAAGGATATACTGGTAAAGAGGCCCCTGTATATCGTGTGCCTGAGAGGCATTTCAATCCCATTTAAAATTTTTATAGTTTCAACATATCTTCCATGTCCACTGTGCCCACTAGTTGTCAGACACAAAATTCCATATGGCTGGTCCTCTTTATTAGCATTTCCTCGGTGCTCTTATAGACGTTTCCTGTATATAGGGTGATTCATAAAAAACGTAACACCTGAAATTGGCTTGTCCATTTGATTTCTATTATAGAACCACCAGGCAGTTCTATTGAATAATCATACGTAGATTCTGTACTTTGTACAGTATCTAATCTTAGGGAATATACAAAGAGAATCAACATACATGATTGCACCTCTACTGAAATTATACATGTATAGTTAGTTGTAGGTTAGATAACATAGGGTCACATAAAGCTTTTGGAATGCTTTGAAAATCTCCCAAGCAGGACTCCTTTATGGGTAGAAAATTCAAATAAGTCTTACATTACGACCTTCTCGAATTGTCCTCTTTCATCGTTTTTATTGCTGTTTGAAAAATCTTTTACTAGAAAAACGAGATTTTTTTTGTGTATATATAAAATAGCGGTAAAAAGAATATTAGGTGGACGTTCTTTGATCCAGCCTGTACGTATTAGAAATATTCTGCTACCCAAACGATACTCGATGAAATTCACGTCTCTGCAACAAATTATTAGAGGAAATCTGTCTTGTGTTTCTTTTGAACGTCAGTCTATTTTCGGTCAATTTGTTTGTATAATTTTTTTCAACATTTTCAAATTACATTGATCCTTCGAAAATAAAAATTAGGACTTTCCACTGATTCAATCCTGTACTTTATCTGGAGAATACGACCCAATGTTACGTCACCTGCACTACCGCAAGGATAGATAGGTACCCAACCACCATTCATCCCTCAAGATAGATACGTAGTCCCATGGGAAGATGCCTGGAAAATGAATGGGATATCCCGTTACTCTACGGTGTAGTTAGCTCCATCCGCGCACCGGAGCTTTGAACATCTTCGTGACGGAATATTAATTATCCAAGATTTCAGTTGTAGGAAGTTACTTTATATTATTATATGTATCACTATCCTATACCTAAATTTTTAAGTTCTAGATTTGTTAGTATCTGGCTCAATGAGAGCATATTGAATGTTCATAGATATATGCGCGTTTTGAAAAATTTCTTGGTTTCTCGTGATTATCTAAAACTATTGTGAAAACCATGAAATTCGTGATATCCAAATGATAACACATTTTTGAAAAACTCAATCTTTCGTCTTATTTGTTTCAGAATGGATATCAATTTTGAATAGTTTCTGGCCGATTAAATTCAATATCGGAACAAACGCGCTGTGAAAAGTTCGGATTCACGCTCAAGAAACATGGCATATGTCAAAGTTCAAAACTGATAAGAAGTACACGTGCCTATTCAGAATCTGTTCAAGTGTTAAACTTTTCCAACTAACTATTGAACAAGATTCCAAACGTCATAACTGATAACATGTAAAATAAGTTTGACAGGAAAATTTTCAAATAAAAAAAAAAATTAAAAGTAGTGATGCACCCTTTAAAACGAGAGTCAACATACAATACAGATACAAGGTGACCGGTGATAAAACATTCTTCAAAAAATGACTCAAAATAATAAAATTTTCAGTCCCATAATCCGGAATTATTAAATTTCAAAATTCCTTCTATACGCAATGCAAATGAGAAGAAAAACAAGCAGACAATATTTCCTCAAGTCACAACAAGAATGATTAACATGATAGAACGAAGTCATGATATCAAATTGTACACCCGTTAGACATTTTCACTGCGGTACCTGGAGAGAAAAATCTCAGCACCATGATTATTTTCCTGGTATGGTGCTGGTGGTCCTTGGCGACGATTACCCAATCACTCAGGACCGGTGATCCTTCAGCTAGAGTCCGTGGGGACCTGGTGGTCGGTGCACTTTTCAGTGTTCATCAGACACCCCGTGGTGGTCAGGGTGCACTTGTTTGCGGACCCGTCCGCGAGGTATACGGCATACAGAGGGTGGAAACAGCCCTGATCACCCTGGACAAGATAAATCGGGACACCACAATATTACCAGGTATGTCCTCTGTTTTGGGTATCTTTAAAAATATGACGTCCACTATACCCACCTCGTGCACCAGGAGTCACTCTGGGTTTGGAAGCTCGAGACTCGTGCTGGTCAGCTCCAGTTGCTCTGCAACAAAGCATCGAGTTAGTACGTGATGCGATTACACCAGCGCTTACGCAGCCCGAGCACCCGGACAATTCTGCTAACTGTCTATTGGATTCGTTACAGGTGAAATTAAATCGTCTGTATAATTTGTATAATTAACTTATAAGCGCCTCGTTAATTGGCTTGACGCGCTGCAATCGTTTTAGACGGAGACGCCGGTGACTAAGGCGCCACTTATAGGCGTGGTGGGTCCGGGCTCTAGCTCGGTAGCACTCCAGGTTCAAAATTTGCTCCAACTTTTTTCGATTCCTCAGGTAATTAGTGGATACTATTACTATATTTACGTACAAAATATAGTAATAGAAAAACTATTTATCTGACGTAGATTGGATATTCATCAACTTCGAGGGATCTCAGCGATAAGAGTAGATACTCCACATTCCTGCGTGTGGTTCCCTCTGATTATTATCAGGCCCAACTGTTAGTCGATCTTGTACGAAATTTCAATTGGACCTACGTATCAATCGTGAATACCGATGGTAAGTAATAATTGATAATAAGCCTATAAAATAGAAGTAACTTTGTGGGAAAAATGGAAGAGATTGATCATGAACTATGTTACTAAGGTTGATAAATTAACAATAAAAAGAAGCGTTGGTTAAATAAAAAATAAAACTGCAAGATTTTATGCAATTGCACTTCACTCAAAAAAATTACAAGCTCCTTGGATCCTACTTTATACTTTCGACGCCGGTGTTTTAATTAAAAAGTCTCTATACGTAGACGGTAAATCCTGATTAGACTGCAAGTCAAATTGAAAATACAGGATTTCGAAAGGTGAAATCCATCCAACCAATTTCCACAACGATAATACCCAGTGGATCATGTCACGGCCTAGTAATTTCATTTTTACAATTTTTTTCCGACTGTTTACAACTTGTTTGCCTTTCTTATTATCTTCTCATCCGTGCCAACCCTTCGTCTGTTTTTTCCGAGGCTTTACAAAACGAAAACAAGCAAAAAGTCAAAGCAAAAAGAGCACGCGTACACAGAAGCCAGGCACATCATAAAAATCATTAATTAGGCTATGCATCTACAAGTACAACTGTATATCCAGTAACGTATCCACTAGGGTGACACGGAAAATTAATTAACATACTGAAGACGTGACTCGCTAATTAGCAGACTTATTAAATTGTTTGTATTATTATTGTTACCTGGGCACAAATCTGGACGTAGTATTTATCATTCTCAATCTATATTTTGAACACACGAAATGTCACTATTTCCTCAAGGATGAGGAAGAACTCGGTGTATTTTTATTTTTTATTATCGCACGAGCACAAGAGACACAGAGGTAGACGGAGTGGATTTAGTGTAGCCGAGTTAGGTCCAATCGAAACCGCTATAAGAATGCAGTCCCGTCAAATTGTACCTTCCAGCTGTCACTATGTAATTATCCTTTCTACCACCAGATGTCGCATTCTCGATTTGTGTCCCCAGTAGAGTACGAAAGCTTCTATGGAAACTGCCGGATGTCGTGGGCAACGAGTATATTACCGCTACGCCGGAAGCCACGTGATTGGCGAGCTATTGGGGCTCGAACGGTTCGAAGAAGCCAAGAGATTAGGTTAGGTTTTGCGCGACGCTATCGACTAATTACATTACGGTTGTGCGGCGCTCGCATCGAGTGGAAACGCCGGGGTATTGGAAAGCGAAAGACATGGCGGGTAGATTTGATTTTCTACAGGAAGTCGATAGAGAGCGGAAGTGGAAGTGAGTGACGGTTGTGGTGCACTTTTACTGGTTGATTAGAGACAGTACGATCAATCGGGTCAGCCACCCGAGAACGTTATTTTTTTCTCTTCTGTAAAGCAAAGAGAAAATTAAGAACACAACCAGTGACGTATGGCTGCATTAATTATAATTTTCAGAGAATTATGGTCAAAGCGGTATGCAAGCATTTCGTGAACTTGCCGAAAAAAGTGGCGTCTGCGTAGCCCGCGAAGATGCCGTCCTCTCGACGGCGGAGGACGATGCCTTTGACGCCGTTCTTGAAAATCTCGATCAGGATCATGCTGCTAACGTCGTCGTTTGCTTTTGCGAGGGGATGACGATGCGCGGACTTTTGGCAGCTTCAAAAAGGCTCAATCTTACTGGAAGATTCCTATTTATAGGCAGGTCAGTGTTTTTGACTTTGTACGTCGCTGCTTCTTATCGCCGATGGATGCCCTCCAGTTGATAATTTAAGGATAATTACTGGCTGTAAAGCTATAAACAGGTAAACCTACAATTAGAATGAAATTCCATCCCCGCGGCTCCAATTAATGTGTTCGATAATTAGAAATCGATTATTATCCATTCTTGTTATACGTAATAGCGACGGATGGGCCGACCGCGACGAAGTCGTCGAGGGTTTGGAGGACGAAGCCTGGGGCAGCCTGTCAATACGAATTCATTCACCCTACGTGTCTGAATTCGATGACCACTACTTCACCCTAAATCCTTTTAACAACACGCGAAATCCATGGTTCGCTGAATTCTGGCAGCACAAGTTTAATTGCGTGTTGCCGGAAATGCCTGCGGATGAGGACTATCTCTCATTGCCATTGACAACCACGGAATTGCCAAGGACCAAGAGGACTTGCACGGGTAAGATAATCAAGAGAGACGGACAAATAATATTTCTTTATTTAGTCTCACTGAGGAAAGCTTGAGGTTGTATGCTGTGTTCAATTTTGCCATTGCGAATAAAGTGCTGTAATTGCAATTCCATATATCGGGAGCAACGACAACTTGGAATTGCACCGTAATTAATTCGTTCTGTGTCTATGGAATGGTAACGAGGGTAACGAGACCGACTTTTCAAAGTGGAATGTTTTAGGCAAATGCAAAACCGGCTTCGATTCGTCGCATGCATACATGCATTGTACACACATATATATATGCATGCATAGATATAACTTGCATTGCAGTGCATATAGAGCAGAACGGCGCGATAACGGAATACAAAATAAGGATTGATTGATTTGTACGCAAATTTGATTAGTTAACGATGGGCAATGAACACGATTCGTAATTGACAATTGTTATGATGATTATTAAAGAATTGGATTCGTATCTTAATTGAGTGTCTGTTTTTCTTCTTTCAGGCAACGAGACACTTGCTGATAAATACAAGCAGGATCCAAAAATGAGTTTTGTTATGAAATCCTTCTGGGCAATAGCGCATGGACTTCACAATATGCTTGAAGAAATATGCGGTCATGATTATGATGGTGTCTGCAAGGAGGTGTATCCATTTAATGGAACTCTATTCAAGGTACTGAGTAAAATGGAAGAAAAAAATAGTGAATAAAATAATAATCTGGATGACTTGAAGAAGCATTTTTAATTTTTGCCTTCTCTATTAAATATATTCCTTAATTACAGTCTTGAATATTTCTTATACTTTTGTAATTAATAATCGTTATCTATTTTTATATGGAATGCAGAATCATCTCATGAACATAACCTTCAACTTTGGCCAAGAGGAGGTCGAATTCGATCGTCGTGGCGATCCTCCGGGCAGGTCGGTGCGTATGGCGATTTCCAATTATTCCAAAGGAACAACGCATGATTAACCCATTAAATTTAATATGGCGGCACGTAATAAAAAAAAGGAGAAAAACCCTTGTTTTCTTTATTTACTTTGCGTCTAGTACACGTGACTAGGTGTACTGTTATCTTTTTCATATTATATGTGACTTTTAATTTATTTACATGCAAGAGTCAATAAAGACACGTTGATCGTTGATACGCTGCTTATTTGCAGGTACGAGATACTCAACTTCCAACGCTTTCCAAATGGCACTTATGGATACATGCAGATCGGTGACTGGAACAACGGCACCCTGTCGCCTTTGGCTTTTCCCCAATCTCGAGGCACGGAACTGGTAGAGAGTGTCTGTTCCAAACCATGTCCTCCAGGATACTACAAGGTATAAAGATTTTATTAAAATATTCGTTTTGAAGAAAAAAAAAAATAAAGTAGCTGTACAGAAATCAAATATAATATAAGAATTAAAGCGTAATTGACTGTGCATTATCTTCTTCATGGGAACAGGAATTTGATGGAGGCCATAAGTTTTATAGTAAGGGATGTTATATGACGTACATAGAGAAGGTAGTCGTTATCAGGATTAATGATAAGACAAACAAAGTTGAAGAAAAGCGTGGCTTTGGAGTGTCTTGGAAATTTTTCAAAAAAGTCTGTTTCACATAATTTCTATAGAAAAGTTTATTTTTGGAGTGGACTGTACCTTACCTAATTGTCCGCTTTAGCGATTCCTGAATGCGAGCCAAATAGCGTGGAATCGTCCCCTTACAACCATTTTGCAACCCCTTTTAGTTGGAATCGTCTCAACCGCAACCGCCGCTTTCCTACTGGTTCTCGTATTTCGACTATTCCGCCATTACTATATCTGTTTCTTGGTGATTCCTGCTATTTCCTCCCTAGCTGTAAATAAGACCCCGCTAGTCTACAATATGGCACAGAAACGGTCATTTTTCAAAGGCATTTCTGTTTGCGCCTGGTTTTTTCTACTTTACCGACCCTCCCCATCTTAAATATATCTGCCTACACAAGGCGCAAAGCCGTGGCAGTCGCGGTGAACGAGTTACCATTTTTTTTTCTTTTCTTTCTTCTGACGCCTTTATATCATTTTATAGTTCTCTCCACCCCCTCATTACTCTCTTCCTCTTCTCCTCAGTCTTTCTTTACTTCTTCCTTGATTCCTTAGGCGAACAGAAGTGTCTTCGCGCGAGCCGTTCTTTTTGTTACCGTGGCCCTTTTTATCTAGCACCGCGGACAAGATGGTCGACATTTCCGTTCCTTTAGAAAAAGGAAAGACAGGGTTCGAGGAAAGGGACAAGAGTATAGGTATACAAACACACACGTGCGTTTTACTTATAGTGATGTCTGTAGTCTAGTTACTCATAAGTAGGCATATATATATATATATATATATATATATATATATATATATATATATATACACTTATATGTAAATATAAATGACTATGCTAATTCACAGTCGTTCATCTACGCCAGTAAAAATATTTACACAGTGGCGCCCCAAGCGGAAAAAAGCTGCCATCACTTTTTTTTATTTCGGATACATTCAAGAATATAGCGTCCACTCCTGGTGGCTCCGACCACTTTTAATTATTGACTCGCCACTAATTAGTAGCAATTCCACAAGAGGCGATCTCTGCATAAATTACGGCGAATTAAAAAGATTTGTCGGATTAATTTTTTTCTCTCTCTCTCCCCCTATCTCGCATTTTCTATTTACTCCACTTTCTCTTACTGAATTAATTATACGCTCAACGTAACAAAGCACGCGCTATGCTGTTTCGAGTTTGTCACTTAAAGTACTGTACTCACATGTCATATTGTTCCTTGCAGAATTTCAAAACTGGCGGCCAGGAAAAAAGATGCTGCTGGGCATGTGTCAAATGCGAGGATCACGAATACGCTGATGAGAGTCAATTAAACTGCACCGCATGTCCTAGCGGCGAGTGGCCGAACGAAAATAAAACTGGTAAGCATAATTTATACCCCAAAAATGGAATTCTTAATATTTGCCACCATTAACAATTCCATTTGCTTCTTCGTAAGCTCTTCGTTCCATACAATGTTAAAGTCCAAGGATTGTCTATGGACTTGTGTCAATTTCATGAAACGCAATTCCAGTACGGATATCACGGCTGAAATAGTCACTGTACGACGTATAGCAAAAAAGTGAAAAAGAATGTAAAGATCTGGAAAAATTGTATCTCCGAATAGAAAATTCACTTTACATTTTCTTTTCATTTTCCACGTGTCACATTTTATTTACATTAAACTTATATCGTTATCATTTCAAAGAGCCCACTTGCAGTATATACCAGAAAAGTCCTTCACTTTCTAATGGACTTTTGAATTATCGGTCTCCATCCAACAAGTATATCACTGTATACATAGTCTGTTCTTTATCTGAAAATAGATAAAATCTATATATATATATGTATATACAAAAAAATCGAATCTGCAGTCACTGTACATTTTATATAATCTAGAGTTACATATAGATAGTGCAGTTACTGGCTTCAATACTGATTTATCTCTAGATACCCCCTATGTATATAAAGCACACATACAATGGATTATATTGTACTTTGTAATGGAGCTATCGATCCCACTTCAGGTACAGTTAAGATAGGTGGATAATACCTACTACAAATTTAATACAGATTTATATGAATTCATTGAAAAATTTTCTGTATAAAGAAGTTTACAGAATATTTCTTGTACTCATTGTATTTTCTTTCTTTTCCTATTCGTATACAGGATGTTACGTCATCCCAATGGAGTATATATCATGGGGGGATGCTGAAGCTATGGTTGCTATGACATTCAGTGCTGTGGGTCTTATGGCTACCTTTGTGACCTTTCGTATATTCATACGTCATAATAACACTCCAGTAGTCAAGGCCAGCACCAGGGAACTCAGCTACCTCATCCTCGCGGGCATGACCCTGGCGCATATTGCAGTGAGTACTGAATTTAATGGGGAAAATGAGAAATATAAGTTTAAAAATCAGGTAAAGTTTTTCACGCTCTCATACTTTACTTTGGGATTATCTTTCTTTTTTCTTTTTTGTATCTTGTCAACCGTGAGTTTGTAACGACACGAATTCCTGATGGCTGTCGAAATTTCCTGAAGCAATCCAAAGCAACGTGTTTAAATTTATTTTGGCTGTTTCGCTATATTTGTTTTTCCTGCACGTCCTTTTCCAGGTGCTTGCAAACGAGAAAAATAGAAAAAAAGAAATTCGTTTTACGTAGAGACACAGCTGTAGAATTTTGAAAATTCACTAGACCCTGGAGCGACATTCTATTTATGTATCCTTATGCATATATACGAGCAGTGCCACCATCCAGGACTTCCTAGTGAATTTCAGAAGATCCTGAAACGCAAAAATGGCCGCGGGCCTTGTAGCAGAGCCGTTTATACATAATTTGCGAAAGGAGAAACGGAATGCCAAGTACTGCTGGCGCGATATTCTTAAATATTACAATCTTATATTAAATATCCAGAACGCCTCTGGAATCGCGACAGCCACGTATCTCGTAAATTTTCAAAAATTAAAGAAACATAATAAGAAAAATATATTTTTTAAAAATAATTACAGATATTCCCAATATTGGCAAAACCCACCAGGATATCATGCGCCTTGACAAGGCTTATGCCAGGCATAAGCTTCGCAATGATGTACGCCAGCCTCTTCACCAAAACAAATAGAATAGCCAGGATATTGGCAGGTTCAAAAAAAAGATTCCCAACGAGAAAACCACTCTTCATGTCCGGTACCGCACAGGTAATCCAAGCATTAAAAAAGTACAGTAAAACAACCCCAAAACATTTTTTTAACCCCTTGCACCTGTTGGTTAAAAAAATCCAGGTTGTCATCACATGCATACTGATCCTCATCGAAGCAGGCGTCGCGACGGCGATGCTGCTCATGGAACCGTCCACGCCTCGTCTAGAATTTCCATCACGCAACAGGGCAGTTCTCACGTGTGCAATGTCGCCACGTGCCGTCCTGTCACCATTAGCCTTCGACGCTCTTCTTCTAGGCCTTTGTACTCTGTATGCCGTGAAGACGCGCAACGTCCCAGAAAACTTTAACGAGGCCAAATTCATTGGATTCGCCATGTACACTACGTGCGTCATATGGGTGGCATTTGTGCCTATATATTTTGGAAGTGAATCAAAGGTATGTACCTGCATTGTCCCTGTATACCTATATCGATATAGATGGATGCTGTGGTCCAGCGAAAATTCAATGCTTGATCAGTGGGACGTATTAATTACTGACTGCAGGTGATAACTATGTGCATGTGCGTGACATTAAGCGCATCGGTCACTCTGATCTTCCTCTTCCTGCCAAAGCTCTACATAATAGTACTACGGCCGGAGAAGAATAATAGGGCCCTCTTCACGACCAGCAAGTCGATTCGCTGTCACATTGGAGCACGAGTGGCAGCTGCCATTGCTGAACCACCGTCGAAGCAAACAATATACAGATTATCGGCTGCTGGAGAGACGGAATCGATAGGTGAGCAATAGTAGTGATTGGAAAGGATTATTATATGGTAATTAGGTATTAGATTGTATGACAGTGGTATCATTTTATGTTGCGTCGTTTTTGCTGGAGATAAATGGTAAGTGTGAATATTCCTGGATTTTTCATTCATCCTTTTTTTTTTATGTCTCGTGCCAAGGGACAGACGTCGCGACGCTTTTGAAACACCCCGTAAAACTTTGTATCCCGTCAAACGTTCTCTTTGGAAATTTACGCTTCGTCGCCTCGTGTATACACAGGGTGTGGACATTTTTTTATTACTGTTTTCATTACTCTTATGACGCTCCTATATGGATACATTATTTGTTTGTAGTTGTTTTTAAATAAAGAATGGATAGTTGAATTTAAATCGGCACTCGGCTTCAAATCGCTCAAAAAGTATCGTTATGTGCTTTGATTGTTGAGATATTACGTTTTCCGACAATAGATTTATATAAATTTTCAATTATAAAAATTTTGTAAAAAATCAATATTTTGAATTATTTAATAATTGTGGCTATTAAAAGTCGCATCCCTAGGAGAATTGATGAAAATCCAGGAATTTAGATCATCTGTATATCTATCCTTGTCTTGTGTACGTAAGTGCCCATAAGGTCATCTCTCTCGCACTCACAGCAGGTATACAAAACTTCAAAATTCTAAGTTCCCAACGTTTCTGTGCATCTACATTTAATACTTTTTCACTCTCTATTCAAACTACTGTCCTGTTTAGATAGATAAATCGTTTTTTTCTTTTTCCTTTTTCTTTGTAATCCAATGTACAGCTTACAAAAACAACGTGTCGCGACGCACGGCGTCGGTACAAACTGGGCCGGAATTGTTGAACGGCGTGCGAGACGCACAAGAAAGTGGTCCAGTTGAAACGGCAAAACCAAAAAACCAGCTGGCAAAATGGACTCCACGAGAGTCCTGCGATTCCCGATCCATGGAATTGTCGAGGATAAGCAAATCCAGTGAGAGCTTGTGCAACGCGTCCCGACGCCCGGCGTCAAATCTAACCCGAGGCCACCGTCGCTTGCAAGAAAAAAATACGCGCCTCGGAGTCTACATAGGTGGCTCGCAATTGGAATTGTCCGAATGGGCAGAATTGGACGCTAGACGCCTTGTAGATGATCTTCGAAAACGGTAAATATTAAAAATATAATTTTTTATTTATTTTTGCAAAATCAAGAATTTCTATAATAATTAATCTTTTCACAGCTCTCCGATAACAGAAGCTAACTTGAGAGTGGTGGACGCGAAACGGACTACAGAAAATATGGAGCGTCGCAATTCTATGAGGTCGTGGATGTCGAAGCCGACGCTTCGTGGAAATTGTGTCAGGTCGACCCCATCAAAAGTGGTTATGACGAAAATAAAGGACGACAGGGCGGCGCGTATTCGCGAAGAGAATGATCATCTCGCTGAAAATGACGATTCCGTCATTAAAATCACTATTACGCTTGGCGGTGATTTGACAGACGGTCATGTGGATATCGAACAAGTCGGATAATCATAAGGCTAAAGATTTTCTTGTCATTCATTAGTTTTTCCTCCTTTTATTTTTATCTAATTAAAATTAAATTATCGAAACGGTGCCAATCGAGATTTTACAATAATGCCAGTCTGGCCGAAGAATTCGTCGATCGATCATCAAATTTATAAGTGGAACCAAATGTGTTTTCATAGAACAAGTAGCTGTATATATTATTGCCAAGTCTTACGTGTATTTTACATACTTAAAACAAAAGCAAAATATCTTTCAAATGGTTTTGCATTTTTTTACAATTGAAAAATATATATACAATAATAGGTGCTGTACTCTGTTTTACGTGCGTCTTGTCAATTAGCAATAGAACAGTATTTATTTATACAGTGAAATTCCTTTCACGATACACGTTCGACTAAGTTTTAAGCGATGGGATCAAGCAACTTAAACCAACTCATTTAAGTACCTAATTACGTACGTTAAGCGTTAAGCGTGCACCGGTACAAGATACACTTAATGGAGATAAATAAAAATATGTAAAGTGGAACAAGATTCGAAAGAACAAAAAGAGAAATAATATTATTAGTTATAATTAGAGTGACATAATTTTATTGAATAAGTATATTATATAGTCAAATATGAATTAGCCTGTAGAGAGACAATCAATGAATGCAATAATAAAACGGAGTAGCATACAATCCAAGAAAAAGTCAAAAAGTATTATACATCAAATTAGTCTCGGCAGTGTAATTTATTATTGAAAGATTATGAGATTACAAAAATAAATAGAATGATGAGAAAACAATGAAAGATGATCAAAACACTTTTTAATAAATAAAACAAATTCTTTGGACGCATCTTACTTCTTTGCCCACTGAAGAAGCAAATCGATGTACTTTTTTTTGTATTGTCAACCAGCAACATAAAACAGTACAAATTCTCCATTCTATTCTTAATGTCTATTTCCATGAGCAAATGAGATACAATCCCTTTCACCTGTTTCGCTCTGTTCTATTTATATTCCATTCCGGTTTTGATATATTTACTACATTCTTGTAGCAAAAATTGAATGTATCACACTCACTTGAATGCGTGCGTGACTACTTAATTTCTATGTAAATTATCACACGAAACAAGAGAAAGAAAGAAGAGGAGTAACAAGAAATAAAGTAGAAGGAAGAATACGTATATAAAAGGAATTTTAATATTTTCAAAATTCTACAGGCAATTCTAAAAATTCAACTTAATCTTACGATAATTTTATATATCAATGTTATTTCTGTTCACGTTTTTTGTGAATACCAAATAACACAACTAGTGTGGTTTGAAGAATAGTGTTCTTTAGGGGCCACCGTTTTACGAGTTCTACGGTAAAGAAGTCCCGTGAATAAGGCACTGATATTCCGGCCCGGCTATATTTACAGTCGCTAGTCCGAACGTTATTGCCATCTAGCGTTAAATCTTTGAACTAACAATCACTGGATAAAAATGAAATATTTTCAAGATATCTCTAATGCTGATTGCATATACCAGATGGCAATACTATTTCTTTCCAAGACCTACTCGTAATAATTGTCATTTATCTATTAATTACGCTAATAAATGATGACGATGAACGATCGAATTTCGGTTCATTTTTAATAAATGTCTAATAATCATCACTGATAAATCGCATTCTAGGAATTCCCCTTGAACCGTTCTTCAATCTCAGTTTTGGATTTGCCCATAGTTTCCGGCAGAGTGAAAACGACAAAGATGGTTGCGGCAACTGATATGGCGCAGTAAAGGTAAATCGTACCGATTGCATCGCACTGAATAAACGTCGGGTATAACTGGACGGTGGCAAAATTATAAAATCCGGCAAAACACGTTGTGATTGGTCCCAGGACGCTGACGTAACGCGTTGGATAAAGTTCGCCAACCATCGCCCAAGGAAGCGAAGCAAAACCAAATGATCCTGCAGCCTAAAAAAAATAATATTAATAAATACTTAAATTGAAATTATTTTCTTCTTTCTTAGACACTTACAATGAAAAAGAGTATGCACGCTAGTGGTACACCGGATATGGCGTCGTTTCTAAAAAATTGATTGTAAACTCCCAGCACTGCTAAGGATACTGACATACCGACACCAGATACCATTGCTATCGACCTCCTACCAATTCTGCAGAAAATGTTAATAAAAATAGAAAAGAGAATTTCTAATGAACCTTAATCAACATTATTATAAGTTTTTCAATAAAACTATTTTTTATATTATACCTTGTACTACAAGAAACCAACGTTATGCTCGCTGCCAATTGTATTAATCCTATGAAAACAGTGATGACGTAAGGATCTTGAGTGATACCAGTTTTCGAGATTAGGTCCACGGAATAAGCGATGAGCACGTAGATACCACAGAATTGTTGAAAGAAAAAGAACATGTTTAGGATAATAAATGGTTTCCAAACTTCTGGAATTTTAATTATCCTAAGTATATCACGTGACTTGTTACAAAAAGCATTGACGATGCTGGTACCAGAATTTTTTATTCTAGATGGGGTTGGTATCCCTGTCTGCGGTCCTACGGTTTCTGTAGGTGCACCAGGATATGGCACAAACGTCATACCCTGCCCTACCCATGTGCTTGTTTCCGCTTCATCATTTTTCAAACTGTCACTTATCATATCAGCAAATTCTTCTTTGAACGACGCAGTCTCTTGTTTTAATCCACGAAGACACAAGAGAGCCTTCCGAGCGTCTTCGTGACGCTTCCGTGACAGGAGCCACCGAGGACTTTCCGGAAGTGAAATGATGGTGGCTGCCGTTGAAAGAAATGGCGCAATACTCGACAGTATAGCAGTCATTCTCCAGTCGCGCTAAGAATAATTGTAGGTAATAAATAAATTGTTTTTCCATTATAAATCTCATTTACACACACCTGAGTGACGTAACCTAAAAAATACACTATCGAAACCCCCATAGCCATGGCCAGTGTTGTCAACGCCGTCAACACCGTCGTGATGTTTGGTGACGAAATTTCAGCTACGTAAACGGAGCCAGGCGTCGACACCATCCCTATAGCGATTCCACCAAGGAATCTACCGAACAATAATTGCGGCACGGTGTAACTGCAAGCTATTATTATCCAGCTGATGGTGCATACAGAACTGCTAGAAGCGATGGCGATTCTTCTTCCAGCTTTCATGGTAATTAGACTTATCACCGATCCAAGTGGAATGGCGATAATAGGCAACGAGGCTGTGACATAAAAAAATCAATCAGAAAATATTATATGACTCTGGATATTTTTCAAAATTAACCATTATTATTTCACTGATTATCATTATTACCGAACCACGTTGCACTATCATCTACCACGTATACACCAGACGTCCCATTAGCCAATGAAGGCAAAGCCACAGCAGAATAACCCACAGTCATACCAGAACCAATAAGAGAAATGGCACCCAGAGTTCCATAGAGTAACTGTAACGAGAGTCTCTCATTACTTGAAAACAAGAAACATCAATATAAAATTACCCACAAAACATAACCTGATATTCATACAGATCCCTATGACTAGTTAGTTAATAAAATAATAACAGAATGAATTTCCTTTTTCCAAAAAAAAAGTCTTAAAGTTACCTGATAAACAAGTTCGCGTGATACACTCACACCAAAAAGCTTCATGATTTTTCACACGCTTGACGAGCACCACAAAATATATTATTGTGCACAAAATTGTGTAATATCACAAGAAAATATTAATTATAAAAATACACGAAAATTACACAAAAATATTTCAATCTACACAATCTTTTTTTACGCGACTGCTTCCACTTTTCTATCAACAAATACCGACTGGGTGCGATGGGCACGTTTGCCTGTCGGTATCACAGTAATCACATGCGTACATGCAGGCCTTTGATTTACAGTACAGAATTATTCTTATTGTTTTACAAGGTGTCTTAACGTGGAAGTGTAAAACATTTCCACATATGCGCACACCGTCTACGCACTATATCCATCAACGTGTATCAGTATAACTATCTCGGTAGGTATGTTTTCCCTTGCGGTTGTCACTCTTTATCTTTAACCTCAAAACTATTTTTTTCTTAAGTAAAAAGAAAGAAAAATAATGAACGGCAAAGCTCAGGCTCACGTCTTAGCACATTTTACACTGGAGGACTGGGGTTGTATAGCATTGAGGTATTCGAGACGTCGTAACGTAATGTCATCCAGGTATACGCTATTTGTATAGTGTGCATGTACGCTGGTACAGTTCTTGGCACCTTTATTGGTGCAAAATGATTGGATTCACAAAATTAATTAACAGTTTAGTATAACACACTTAATTAGATTTAGAGCAGGGAAGTAAATAGGTTGATAGATGATATTTTAAATTTTTACCATATTTTTTGGTTCGCTATATTTTTTAAAGAATTTTCAGTTTTCAAATGGTGTATGTAATCTTACGTATAGTGTACTTGCTATTAATGGATACTTGGTTATTCGGACTAAACGTACTGCCTGAATACAGTTTTATTATAAGAATCAAATAGGAACGCTAACTTCGAGTGATACGTTTGGACTGAATAACCGGGTATGTTTTCGAGTGCTAATAAGTGCATGTATACTTTCGATAATTATATAATACAATTATGAACATTGCTCACATGTGTGAATATAGAGGTAAATTGTGTAAAAAAAAAAGGTAAACAGTGAATACAGAGGTAGATCAAAAAGCAAACGGCAAATACGGGATATGGATAATTTTATGAACACACACGTATGCTGGTACGAAGTGGATTCACTGGGTACACAAATTACAATTATAGTGAGTGTGAAAGTTTTTTAAAAAAACAATATAGAGATAAATCCACTCCCAAGCGTCCATGTCTATACTCCTTTGTTTGTTATCTATTAGTCATTGTTATACGGAATTGCCTATGAGACAATATCAACATAACTTCCTAGAAAATAAATTTTTTTAAATGTAGAACTTCTTTTTGGGATAAAACAAGGAATTGCGCATTGGACAAAATCGACGTTAAATACTTGCACGTGTAAATTTTATAATCTCGTTATGTTAATTCATCTGATTTATCGAACGTATTTGCTTATTAAGGAGTAATTACTTTTGTACACGTAACACGGATAACTGGTTTACAAATAAAAATAATGGCCAAGGAAACTCGTGATGAAACGTAAAATTTTTCCTTAATTAAAATTATTTATAACTAATATTTTTCTTACATTCAGATTGTAGCGACTAACAATTGTCATTGACCCGACTGTCTCTAATACTTTGTCGTTCTAGTTCACAGATTACATATATGTACAGGGTCAATCCTTTTACCCATAGTTCACTGATTAAATTGTGCAATTATAGTATACATTAGGTTCTAGGTCATTTTACATATTTTTTCTTTCTGTTTATCATCTAATAAAATAATTTATTTTTTAATTGTTCCATGCAATTTTCAACGTCCTTTACACTATTTCAAACAGACCTTGAGTTGGAATTCTTTATCGATTCGTAACCTACGACCTCGGTACATCAAATAATTCTTAACGAGAATTCTTTACAAAAGTAATCTCATCTCAGTGTTATATGACTACAGAATCTCGACTTCCTTGAGATGCCACGAGTCGGCCAATAAACTTACGTAAATCAATAGCGATAATACAGCAGCAATGCAATCGGCTGGATTTGCGGAGTATCAAATGAAATGATCAATGAAAAATTTCTCTAGTCTGTCCGTGAATTCCAAGTGCTTTTTTGACAGATTACGAACAATTAAGTATCCAGCAAGGCATTCTTATCACTGTATAAAATATTTGCTACAAAAAATGCACATGCATATTTTTACAACTGAATACGTCTGATTTTTCTTTTTTCCCATATATTTACATTACTTTACGAAACACCACGTGTCATTTAATTAAGATTGCGTTGCTTGCGAACTGTCGGAAAAACCACACCGAACACGTGGACCGACTATAGCAATTCATTTTATTCCTATTTACTCTATTTTAAAAAATAATATATCATACAAGCATGTCGGTCCTTTTGATCCTTCTAAGAAAATAATTCCTGTTATCATATCTCATCGCACGACAGATAATACTTGATAAATTGGCCGAATACTAGAATTATCGGGTCATCTTTTTATTTGTATTAAAAATTTAAAAATCTCTTTATTTTTCATATAATCATCATAACTCAGTTTATATTTATACTACATAAATTCTGGCTTCAAACTAAATACTGATAACTATAATTTTTTAAAATTATTAATAACAAGCACGAAAATAAGATCTTCAAGTTGTCTATTTCAATGTATGCAACAAGTTATAATTATCAATAGCGTGCAATAATCTCATTTACGTGTCTTAACTGATAATCATATACGATATACCACCGCACCTTGGGTAAAAGGCGCAGAATCTTTCATGTCAGTCGGCAACGAACGACGAGCGACGCGTAAAGTCTTTTATGTAATCGCGGTATAACAAAGACAGCTCTGTGTAAATAGATTCGTGAATTAGCTTTGAATATTACGTTATATTAGTATCAATTACCTTTTACTGATACGTATACCGGTAGTACCAAACACAATAAAAATTGGTAAAATTGGACTAATGTTACCTTCCTACGTCCTAGAATGACACGGGTAGTTGGCTAGAGTGATACGAGAGGAACGTTCTAGGCATGATATTTTTTTGTAATTAAATCAATTACGAAACATTTTACTTATATTTGGATCTAATAGCGAAAATTATACTCCGGTGTAAAAAGACCAGATCAGCAAATTTAAGTTTGCCGTTCACAATGTGTTAATCCGACATGTCATTTTACCTGGATGTATCGTAGGTGTTCTACATCGTTGTACTGTATGTATGTAGATTGTTCAGCTTTTGTATTGTACAGTGTTCAGCTTCGAGTGACATAAGTGCTACGTTTTTCTTAAAAACTGAACCATGTGCATTTTCATATAAACTTCAGGTGTCAGGATAAATTGTAAAAAGAGTATGGCGTGTAACTTCATTGACTGAATAATCTGAACATCGATTATTCTAGTGATCGAGCGTGATTTGTATTATATTGTGACGGGCGTCCCAACGTCACTTGTAAGCCGGTTTTCCGAACGGTGTTTGTAAACAGGTGAAAGTAATCGCTGTATACAAAGACAGAAGAAATCCGAAGAAGTTTATCATTTTCAATATGGGGACTAAGGTATACGCCATAAAATTAATGAAGTTTAAATATTTCTATTAATTAAACTGACAGAACAGAATTTCGAATAAATGATTCAAATGCTGAGTGGATGATTAGTATTAATATTTAGACATTGTTATCTTTGTTAACAATATAACAATTATGTACGTCATACTCACAACGCAATCATCCTCAAATGCTATAAGCAGCTTTTCTGCAATACTGAACTACATAGAGAATTTATGATTGCAACGGAAATGTTTTGTCATTTGAGGTCATCACAGTGATACAGTTTTTTTTTATCCAAGACGGTCCTTCGTTATTTTATTAGTTATCATGAAATGCATTTTTGTTATATGCTTATCGGTATCCTGACGTCTGAATTTCAATTTGACGCAATGGAATTTTGGTGCGATTCATTTCCGGTTCATTCAGTTTACACTGTGAATATGACTCATTGGAATATTACAAGTTGTTATCTCCCGTAGGAGGCATCGAGCAGCAAAAAACATGATAAAGAGAAGAGAACATGTCGAAATTACCAAGTACGTTAAAACAAAATGCATATTTGAAAATCATCAAGGCAATGGAAAGACTGCACTGACCAATGTTAATTGTCATTGGATTGAGAAATGAAAAAAAAAAGTAAAAGTAAGATAAAATTTATTTGATTTTGCTACATGCAGCTTCTTAATAATATTTATTCTGCTATCATTTGTAACTGAGTTAAGAGACCCGTGACTCACTATCATCATAACTAATTGTTATTGTCTCCCCTATAGGAATGTATCACTGAGACTAATTATTCTGTATATTTACTTTTACTTCCATTTTGATAATAAATCAGTGCGTCATGTCCTGGCATACTTAGGTATGCAAACATGCTGATGTACCGTCAATTCCCATTGACCAATTAATGACTGACGCTTCTTCAGTGGAATATAACATTGAAAGTAATAAACAGATAACAGTTGTAATAGTGAGGATATAATTATTTTTTATCATGGTAATCAGGCTTTTTCAACACGATACAGTTAAAATGTACAAACAGTCTCTTGTCAGGGCAACATTATTAAATCTTGTACAATTATCATTTGCCAAATCTTATCGTTGATGAAAAAGCGAAGAAGTATTCTTCCATGAACATATATTTTCAGACAAGGATCTTTGTCTCATGGTTATATCTCCCTCCTACGGCAGTACTGCATTAATGCATTGCTTGTGCAAATGATAGCGTACTGTACATTCATAATAATGATAACTTGCTTTCAGTATCCGATCAATAGGAGAAGGAGAATATATTTCTTTATGGTGCAGAAGGTTACTTATGCAATGTGTTTTACATTTACCACGTGGTAATGATGTCTTTTATATAAATAACCACTTACTGTAAATCATGTCAATTAATAGAGTAGACAGACAAAGCAGCCATTGCCCTGATTGAAAATTATTTAAATATGTGATTCAATGATATTGTTAGGCAATAAAATTAACTTACAACTTTTAGATTGTTATGTGCATCATTGCCAACTGTTCTGTTTTGGGACCCGCGATGGGTCTTGGCTACAGTGCCGTGGCGCTGCCATCGCTTACGTCACCCCAGAGTCAAATAAAGATAACCGAAAGTCAAGCCTCCTGGATAGGTAGGCTAAAATTATTAATAAATTATTAATTGTCACATCATATCTATTTCAATTAATGTTTTTAATGACAGCCAGTATAGCTGCTATGGGGACTCCAATTGGATGCATTTTGTCAAGCTTTCTCATGAGACGCGGTCGAAAACCCAGCATACTGGCAACGTCTGTAGTGTCATTGAGCGGATGGGTTATTATTTACCTGTCAGCGAATTTCGAACAGCTCATAATTGGCAGGTTGTTATCAGGTATAGCGACAGGATTGGCATCGGTGCCGGCAACTGTTTACGCGGCGGAAGTGTCAGTTCCAAAACTGCGTAGCATCCTAGTTACGTGGACCAGCATCGCCATAGCTGTGGGCATACTGATTGTCTACATATTAGGTTATATATTTCAGGTAAGATTTAGTAGGGATAATAGCCAAATATACAAAGTATACAGGTAATACCCTAAAATATATTACTATTACTCTCACCTTAGGATAACTGGAGAATGATAGCTCTGGTCAGCGGTCTGCTTCCAGTTCTTGCAATAATTCTGACTGTCGGAATTCTTCCGGAATCCCCAATATGGCTGCGTGATCAAGGACGCAACGACGAGGCCCTTGAAATTCTCAAGAAATTCCGTGGCATCCCAACGGATACACCAGCGCCACAAAAGTTAATGGATGAGCTACGAATCAAAAACCCACCTAAAAAGAAAAATCTACTACGTAGTCTACTGCGCAGATCTTCTGTTCAACCTTTTGCCATTATGCTCTGTTATTTCTTCTTTCAACAATTTTCTGGGATATTCGTAATTGTATTTTATGCAGTTGACATAGCGCGAAATGCTGGTATAAAGATTGACGCGTATCTAGCCGCCATACTCATTGGTTTCACTAGACTGATAGGGACTTTTCTCATTTGCTATATCTCTCGGAAATTTGGCAGACGTGCACCATCCATTGCCTCTGGTGCCGGTATGACGCTCGTTATGGGTATCCTGTCATTGTATTTGTTTCTTAACTCCAGAAACTATGTAATTGGAGATGGCGGCGTAATACCCGTCGTATGCATACTGATGCTCATTTTTTCAAGTACTCTAGGATTTTTAGTATTGCCGTTCGCTATGATTGGTGAGATTTATCCTACTAAAGTGAAAGAT
The DNA here is from genome assembly GCA_030142375.1 of Calameuta pallipes. NCBI lineage: Eukaryota > Metazoa > Arthropoda > Insecta > Hymenoptera > Cephidae > Calameuta > Calameuta pallipes. The sequence goes on along the minus strand of JARQSW010000591.1, from coordinate 396,794 downwards.
GTTTTATCTGGTCTGACAACTTGTATAGCTTATATATTTAGTTTTATCTCAATCAAGACTTATCCTGATATGCAGCAACTTATGGGGGAGCATGGTGTTTTTTTGTTTTATTGTATTATGTCTTTGACAGGCACAATTTTTGTTTTAATCTTTTTGCCGGAGACCAAAGGAAAAACTTTACAAGAAATTGAAGAGCTATTTGTGAGAAAATCGAAAATCAGTAAGTACGTCGTGATAGAGAGAGAAAGGATGATCGAACCTAAGGAAATCGTTACGATTTCTTGAAAAGTAAGAGAAAAAAATGATGCAACAATTGAATCGATTGTTCATAAGATTTTTTATGCCGAGGTATTAAATTTTTCAGAATACGTATATACGTAATTTTGTTTTAGAAAAAAATTGGTACCTTCCTGTAATTCTTTGGAGGCGATCAATTAGTTCTTATCATGATAACGGTAAAGGATCTCAATGGTACAAAATACAGAGAGGAGGACTAGGTTATACGATAAGAGAATTACTGTTTGATACAATTTTATTATTAAAATCTTAAATAATAAATTAACAAAGGAGAGTAACAATCACAATAATTAAATAACAAACACAAAATGTACAATGCGCAATGACACGAACAATTGGGAAAGACATATTGGGAATAAGAGAATAGAAAAATTACTAAGTACAAAAGAAGGTGAAAATAGACGAGGTAGGGTCAGGGGTCAGGGGTTTGGGGGTAAGGGTAAAAAACACGTATGGCAGAAATTAGCACTAATAATAAAAATGATAACTAATATTTATAATGAAACAGTAATAATTAATTAATGGATAAGCTCGTTGCGATTATAATGATAATCTTCAGGCTAGCAATAAATTATATATGGATTGTGTGTATGGGCGGGGGGAGGGGGGGGGAGTGATTTTGTGAAAAAAAAGGAAAGAGAAATAGTGAAACAATATCCATGGCCAAGAGGCAGACTAGGCCATTCTTTTCCTCGTAGCCATTTTAACTATAACTGTCTCGTATGCAATTTTATCCATCTCTTTCCTATTATCTATTTTTTTTTACTTTATTTATCATCACTCCTAAAGGGGCGCTACGACTTTGATTTGATGATTAGATGACCGCAGATGAACACGAAGTATCCTTAGTGTGATGGAGTCTCAAGAAAACATAACCTATATCACCCTATATGTTTTCTTAAGTGTCTGTTAATTGTTATACAAATTTGAAATTCATATACATTTCTGTGAGACACCCAGGTGTCACGCTTGACTAACCATTCGATTATTATAGAATGATAGTCCTCAATGCCGAAGGAACGATTTGAATTTGACTATATCTTAAAAATCTAGTAATGTCAGTGAAGCTTTCATCTAGTTTCTGTACCCTTTTCCTCTCCATAACAATCTACCACATGGGAACGATGTAGTATTCTCTCTCTTTTTCCATCTTTAACTATCTACCTATCTCATTTTCATTAATTCGTTACCTTTAAAAGTAACAAAATTGTAAATTTCATTTCTCTTGTGTTTCATGAGTTTATTCCATTTAAACCTTGATTTTGTGTAAAACGATCTCATCGTTTCTCAAACCGAAAGTTAAATGTGACTTCTGGAAGTGCTAGGTTACCGATCGCTACCTTATAACTCTCACCATCTACCGGCAATATCGTGAAGTTCTTGAGGATAGTGGCAAGCGTCGAGAAGCTCAAATACTGGACCATCTTGTAACCCATGCAAGATCTGCGTCCACCACCGAATGGCAGGAAGTGTTCGGGTTTCGCGAGTCGGCCATCTTGAACGAATCTCTCAGGCATGAATACTTCCGGTTTCGTCCACAATTGTTCAGACATATTGAGGTCGTAATTGTTTAAGAATATGAACGTGTCCTTGTCAACTTTGTACCCTGAAACAAAGAAATAAGGACCGTGAAAATGAATTTTAAAAAAATAAATAAAATTTGAAAATTTGAGAAAAATTGAATCGTATCAATTTCTCAAAAAAACTTATAATCGTATTTACCTGCTATCGAGCTGTCTTGATTAGCCACGTGCGGGACAATGGGACTGGCAATTAATCTGATGGCTTCCAAAATAATGGCTTCCGTATAAGGCATAGATACTCTGTGCTCCAAGCCCACAGTGGGTCCCTCGATGTTAAGAAGATCAATTTCCTGCTGCGCCATCTTCTGAACGTTTATCCGGGTAGCGAGGAAACCAAGAACTTTTACAAGCAGATTCCCAACAGCTGAATGACCTCCGACGATATCCTCCAGAGCAAAGAGAGCCATGTCCCAGGGCATCTTGGGTTCGGCATTGGTCCTGATATGATTGATCAGACAATCAACGTAGTCGTTCTCGGGAATGATCTCAGACCAGGAATCAAACCGGTCGCGTATTATATGCTCGTCGACAAATTCGCGAATCTTGTGACTCCAATGTGCCATCCGTGACATGTTGCGTTGATGAAGTGGCATCAGGAAAGGCATGAAATCAGCAGCATAGCCCTGGTTCACCTCGTAGAAGACTTTATCGAAGTTCTTGATCATCTGCCGGAAGGGAAGGTAATCGAGATCGAAGCGACGAGAGCAAAAGTAGCTGGTGAAGATATTGGCGCAGGTGTAAAGTATCAAAGGCTTTGCCTCCACGGCTCTTCCGGTTTGTGCAAGTAGATGATGCGTCAGATGTTCCACTTCATTCCCAATGATGCTATTCAGCTGGTTGTATTTGGCTGTGAATGCTCGTGGAAAGGTGTGCGCGCGCAGCATCTCACGCCGTGATTTTTGGACGTCCGACCAGTCGCAGAAGGCAAGTGCTGTGGTTAGAAAAAAAAAATTTGGTTTAGAATTTAATATTCTAAAAAATGAAATATTTCGTTTAACACGACCCAGAGGACCAAAGCGAAACACTTTGTCGTTTACACGTGATATTGTAAAGGCGATGACATTGCTCAATTGGATGAATTTTTTTCATGGCTACCATTTTATCTTTCGTTTTTTCTATTTATTAACTTTCTTTTTTTTCTGGTGATATACGAGAACTACATCGACGCGTGCACACATGCGGAAATGCAAGCTTGACCGAATACCAAACGACGGAAAGCCGCGTTCGCAGAAAGACGACTCACACAGGGTTTCGTGACACGCACGTGGGCGACATATCTCTTTTGGAGAATGACAGAAAATTTAGGTAAAAAGAATTAAAATAAATTTGCATCAGAACAAAGTAATTAAATACAAAAAGAAAAACATGTCACGGCAACTAACTCGAAAATACACTGATCAATCATCAGATAACAGTAACGAGAATTTTTTTGATAAAAAAAAAAAGACAATTCTCGAAAGAAATAAAATTTTTTTACAAAGAAATTATCAGTGACAGCAAAAAATTCCGTCGTGTCCCAACTATGAGGGCTCACGTGGTACGACAAAAGCAAGGTCATTAGCATACACCTAACTGTTGCACAGAGTGACCGAGGCCGGAAGAATAAAAAAAAGGCGGTAGCTCTAACCACGAAATTAATCAAAAATGCTATCGATGTTATAAGAGTAAAAAAACTGTCTGCCAAAAAAATAATAACACTTACAGTTTTCTTTGTTCCCGCAGAAGAGCTGATGGTAGCGCGCGAAATTGGGCCTGGAGTCAAAATGGGTCCCTTTGGTGATGAGCACTTCCTTGATGTTCTCCAAACCGTTCACGACTACACACGGTACGGATCCCATCTTCAGTTTAACGACCTGACTCTCGTAGATCCTGGCCAGGTCGCTGAATGCCTTGTACGGCACGTCGTACTGCCCGAAAATGTGTAGAGAGCCAAGAATCGGCCAAGGCTTTGGGCCGGGTGGTTCAGGCAGTAAAGGCGTTTTGCTGTCGTGTATTTTCCTCACAGAGGGCGCTTTGCGTGATCTCAGATGATCCACCAGGATGAGAATCAGTGCGACGAGGGATGCGACGATGAGGAAATAAGTAGTGGCGCTCGTCGCGAACAGTGCCATGTCAATTAATTTTTTTTTTTAACAAAAAGAAAAAAACCCGAACCAAAGATCAGCCTCTCTCGTCAGATCCTTGTCTCTTCGGCAGTGCTTTCCTCCCTCTTTCTTATCTTGGTACACACCTCTCGTAGAACTCTCTGTCAGTTTTCTCTAGTTTCCCTCTGTCCTCCCCTACTTCTCTTGACAACAAATCAAGGTACAAATTGACGACGCGAGACCACCCTGTATCTTGTGCTCTTTTTTCTCTCCTTTCTTGACTCTTCCGAATCTCGTCGATCAATGTCACGGAAGTGAAAAGGGAAGATGATTAAAAAAAGAGATCGTAACTCCCTGTTCCTCCTCTTGTACGTTAACCTCGAATGAACTGATTGGTCGAATGATGCACAGTGCCGTATATTGTCGTAGGTGTTAATATACTATATAAATATAATGTCCCTGCGATATAATAATGTTATACTGTGTTACTGTAACTCTTGTATCCTGTTTCTGTGCCTGTCAGTCTGTTAACCGTTTGCCGATCTGACTCGGTCTGGGGATAGGATGGTAAACGGCTATCTTATATAGTGGCGTAATGTAGTCAGCACATTTACGTCGCTGTTCACCCCATACATATGGATTCGAACAGGACGATCAGGCGAATGGTGTAGCCCAGGAGACGAATTTCAAGAAAGGATTGACTGTTGGCTACCCTGGTTCAAATGAGGGGACCCCGTAACGAGTGGAACGTCAAGGGACCTTTTCTTGCACTATAAGACCGGTGTATACAGATATATCAGTATATCCATATATTTACTAAGCAATGTACACTTTGGAAGAAGCAGTAGTACCACCTTGTCACAGGTGTCGTGGAACCTCCCATACAGTATATCCATACGTTAGTATATCTATAAGTCAGTTTTTATTCGTTTACCATTATCACTTTTCGCATAATCATTGCAATGATAACACAATCAAGGATACTTTTTGTATTGACAGTTACTAAGGACTTGTCCCACTTGAGGACTAATGTATTTCGTAGCAAGCAAGATGCGTCTGCATTAGAGATGAGAGATCAAGCGTATTCACAAGATTTGCCAAATACGAGAGTCTTTATTGATTAAAGATGCTCTGATGTCTGACTCGTACGAGAAAGAAATCAAGGTTGTTCCTGTTATCATGAAAACAAGATCAAAAAAATTTTATCGAATACTGACCAACCGAATTTCGTCTAAAGTTAAAACTGTCGATTGGCCTTCGGATATTTTTATTCGTATCAGTGGGACACGCAATTGTCTAGTGAGAATTTTTGTGAATTTAACGATTTGTTTTTGTACCTTTATATATGTGTTTTCCAGACTAACCCATATTCGTGCTTTGGAATTGTGCATTGACTGGGTTATTGTATTACGGGAGTTGTCGGCCTTTCTGGAATTGTGAACTGAGCGCTCAACTCTGTTTGGTCTAGCCGTTATTTGGGTAATGCGCATGCGCGGTAGACGGTGCACTGGAAAATTCCGCCTGGTTTATGTAAAGGGACGAGCAAAGGTACTTTGTACAAAGTGTTTAGAGCATTTAACACTACTCGCGAATTGTCACCCACTTAAATACGAGACTTATGCATAATACATGTCAACTTTTTTTTTCACCGTAGAGAGTGATGGAAGATTGCTATGTTCGCATCTCAAGGAAGCATCGACGAATATTGGATTCATTCTGAGAATCTAGCGGTATTCGGATTGGGTCAAGTTATAGGTACAATGCGGAATTAATTTGTTGTTCGAGAAAGAAGAGAACAAATAAATATTAAGGAACGAGGAAGTGAGGAAAAAGCTATATACATACATAAAAAGACACAGGCTCGAACTTTTAAGTTATTGGTGCGTCCAATAAAAACTGATAACAGTCTATTTTGGGTGTGGTTCAATTCCATGAAACGCCACGAATTTTCTCCGGATTCCTCGGGGATGTCGTGGAACCTTGATCTATGGAATTTCAAGATCGCAAAGAATATCAGATCGGACCTACGGTCTTCTGTAGCACCTGAAAGAAGGGAGGGGGGTCGAAAGAGAGACATATAGGACGGAGCGAAGACAAGATAAGGAAAGAAAAAGACTATACGTAAAAAGAGTCAGTCCCGATTGGCATAAGAAGGGCAGCAGACTTCTCGGGCAAGCGGGCCCATTGGTAATCGAATGCCAGACTCGAAGGTCCCCGAACCAAAATCAAGGTTGCTTCGATTAGCAATGAATAAAACTGTACAGACCGGATGTCTGCACCTTGTGGGCCTTGTGGATGCGCATCTCATCGGTTCATTACGGCACCCAATATAAGGCCCATTAACCTGAAGGCGTTAAAAACAAAGACAAATAGATTAATCAATAAATTGACACTAAATCAGGAATGAATGCAAGAATCAGGTCGAGACTGAAATTTTGAATTAAAAAAAAGTCAAGGTCAATTTTGATTAGCAATTGATATCGTACAAGATACCGGATGTGACGTCGCTTAACTATATAATCACATGCACAATGCATACAGGGCTTTTTAGATTTACATTTAATTCTATCTAGATTAGTCACTATAGAATCATCTTGTGTATTCGGTTCTGACTTTTTTCAAAATCAAAATCACAACCGAGTTACCGATTACGTAAACAGGAATTATTGAAAATGTTAATGGCATTGTCAGAGGAACGACGGACTGTGACGTTTGATCTGCATGTAGCGGTCGTGCATTGGTGGTCTAACGGTCATATGTCTTTACATAAGTACATAAGTGCATACATAACGCAGCGGGATAAACGGGAATGCATGCGGCAGAACGATATATGCATTTGCAAAATTCGCTTCGGATACATTTATGGAAGGCAGGGAAGCTGCGCCGTGTGTGGTACAGATAGATATAGTAATATAACAATAGATATGGGCCGCCTCTTACGCCGACGAACATGTAGATGTGATCGAAGGTAAAAGTTTTTTTTTTCAACTTCCATCACCGGAAGTTACATAGCATCGGTGGCGTCCTTAGATTTTCACGACGAACAATGGCGTCGCGAGATAATCGGAAATGGGATGCACAAATACGAGCGGAGTCACGAAGTTCTTTTTTCTTGTTTTGTTTCTTTTTCTTTTTTCTTCTCTTCTTCCCTCCTACTCTTACTCCGTTTCCTTTATGGAAAATACAGCAGGTAGGCTTTTCCATGTCCGCTTGAATGGACGATCTTCGCGAACGTTGTTGGATTTTTCAAAAAATGCAGCACCCGTATTTTTATCTGTTTAAAGTAAAAAAAAAGTTTAAGTCGTTATTCAATTTTTACATAATTCTTTGTCTTTCGTGAAATTTACGATTTATGGTTTTCTATTTTAATTACTTCTTCTTAGTATTTTCTACTAAATGGAAAATTCCAGTTCAACTTACGTGCTACTCTTGCATAACAGGTGTCAGAGAAAATGACCGCAATGTACTGTATGGGCAATGGATCCGAAGTAATCTCAATTCGCGGTGCAGGTACGGATCGATGGATGATAAATGTGTGAGAAGGATCGAGCTGAAATTTTGAAAAAAATTGTATGTGCCATGCATCTTTAATAAAACAAAAGCATTAAAGTATTTCAAGTCGAGCAAGACCGCGAAGTGGAATTGTTCAGTACAATTCCAGATGGGATGAGTTTTCTTATGAAAAGAAGACTTCTGCACTGGCAAACGAAATGTTTGCGAATCAGCATGCGAACCTGTGAATTATGATTGAAGAGATGCAAAGGTATTTGGTTCTAGACGACTTGCGATCGGCCGTGATTAGCATCGCCGTAACGGAGGTTCGAAGTCGGAATTGCCAATGAGTTCAAGAAAAAGTGACAACTGTTAAAAAGTAGTCCATGCACTTCGTACGTCAGTTCATCATGCACCTTATTAAACATCACTGTGGCAATTCCGTCCCATTTTACTTTACCACGTTTGAGTAATTGCGGCAATTCCACTCTGGCAATTTCGCAAAGTCAAAAACGACAGTTGAGTCATCCGCGGAAAGTGTTCTCAGTAACAAAAAATTCAAAAATTATACAAATCTCAATTAAATTGTCGTTGAATCACTGTACGAATGCGCAACTTCTTTCTGCAATTGCGTAATGAGTATATAGTAAGTTTACTTTTATAATGCGTGGCAGTACGTGCGACCTGTCTCGTACTAATATCAAGAACAGAGGCTATCACTATCTATTACGCTATACAGTCAGCATTGCAATTTCATCTGACGATAGAGATATGCAATTGCATCACGTCTCTCCAGCTACTAACCATACTCGAATGTTCTAGCATTACAAAGCAGTACTTCCGCATCGTGTACAAATCCAAGAAGTTTCTAGATGGTCGGCGTCTGACCCTATCATTCGCTGACCTCATTCATTGCAGATAAAAATAGTCTGCCTGTAGGCTGGCGAACAACTTGAAGACACAGCAAAGGCAGTACAATGGTTAACCAAAGTCAAAGACAGTTACCGAAGAAGAATTAAGCAGATTTTTGGAGCGTTGTCGAAAGATCCCGAAAAATTGATGCTGGCAATGGACATATAGAGATTAAAAAAAAAAGTAAACAAAATTCCAAGAGTCCCAAATGATCCTACCCCGAAGATCTCAGTACATTACGAAAAGTGAAAGAGTATGAGAAGTTCAAGGAGAACCAATGAAACAGGTTCGGTACCGTTATGCGGTGAATGCGATGAATTCCCCACGAAACCTACGACGAGCCATTGACATTGCACATAACGAAACTGATGGAAACCGGTCAGGGGCCATGACCAGGAGTCCATCAGAGTCTGTGGTCTTCGACAGAGTTTAACATAAACTTAAAAGCGACTGTGTCCTGCCGATGCGATTATTTTCTTTGTTATCGAATTTTCGTCTCGCCAAACGCTTAAAGTGATACAAATATATTCCTAGCTTCTTCACACTGAGCGTCGTTTAGTATCATCCAGTTTCTGTCGCTCGCGAGACCCTGACAGTTTCGATGCAGCGACGTTCATTTGGTAGTCTAATTTGGACCCGGGTGCATCTACCTAAATCAACGGTCTGGGCCTAAATCTCCTAACCTTCACTCTCGTATCATCTTACCCTAGCTCGAGATCCCATAATACATTGGTTACACTATTACATTTTAAACCAACATATGTATATGATACAAGACACAAAATTCTATGCAACAATGTTGCTACAAGCTTCCCAAGAACCACTTTGGGGTCTGAATAGAGGCTCACTTAATAGTCTAATTTTACAAGTGCGGTCCTATAAGTATAAATAAATAATATATTGGACCATTTTTCTTTTAGCCGATGTATATCTATATATCCAATTTCTTCTGTTCAATCGCATACCTTTTTTGCCGTCTAAAAAATTCATTTCGGCCGTCTCCCAACGCTCGATCGTTATCTCCCTGCGAGCCCGGACTCTCGCAATTTCTTCCTCCTTCGTTCCTTTTATTCTATGTATCCGTTTGGATCAATGATAATTATGCGTGGCAATGCCGTCCTGCGCGTGGACGGCGCTCGAACCGGAGCGCAGAGTCGTGTGGGTCGTGTGGCATCGCGACAAGTGCGCATCAAAATGTACATATTTCGAGCGAGACGATGCGCGGGAGTTTAGATAAATTTGAATTGCATGCAGCCGAGACGCCCACTGGATCGGATGCAGAACAGATGCAAGTAGATTTCGGGGGATATGTCGAATTCGAATTTCAACCGAAGGATCTGACCCTGCTTAATATAACACGTCATTGAACTACCAGTAGCCTCGTTGTGGGCGTCGCAGGTCGCTAAAATAAAAATAAAAAAATAAATTAAACCGTGAAAAAATAATCAGACGACAATATCATCCTGTGCGATCGTGCAGTTTTACTTTATACGAATTAAATTTTGAATTTTTAGTTTTTATAATCTTGAGGATGCGTACGTGCACCCTCTACCGTTCGCCACTATTACTTTTCTCTTTTACATCAGTTTAAGTACCTACATACGTGGCTCTAATCTATAGAATGGGTTTACTTGACGCATGATACCACGTATGCCACATTACAATATTGCTGGCCTGACCGCCTTTTCACTTCTAGAAGCATCAAGTGCGTCTCGATGTAATCACTTGACGTCACAGTGGAGAAAGATCGGTTTAAGTACCTACATACGTGGCTCCAATCCATAGGATAGGTTTACTTGACGCATGATACCAGGTATGCCACATTACGATGTTACTGGTCTGACCGCCTTTTCACTTCTAGAAGCATCAAGTGCGTCTCGATGTAATCACCTGACGTCACGGTGGAGAAAGATCAGTTTAAGTACCTACATACGCGGTTCCAATCCATAGGATGGGTTTAGTTGACGCATGATACCACGTATGGTACATTACAATGTTACTGGCCTGACCGCCTTTTCACTTCTAGAAACATCAAGTGCGTCTCGATGTAATCCCCTGACGTCATAGTGGAGAAAGAGCCAATGATTTCGTGAGATGTTTTCTCATTGCGTCATCGGAATCGAAGAGAAATCATTCCGTTCCCAGGTGAATCAACACGTGGTTTTCATGGAATACCTGAAACAACATTCCTGCATAACAAAGAGAAACGATCAATTTTATTGATCACACTGTCTACCATTACCTGGTCCTGGTTCTTTTTCTCCCTCACGCGGTACATCAGTGTATGGCTCTCTCGATCACCTAGTCCAGGTTCATGACCCAACGGGATGAAAATCGAGCAAAAAATCTTGTGCCTGTGAACAAGTAAAATTCTATCAGTCTTACCAATGGATCTTTTTTTAAGTTTCAAGAATATGAACCCAGTACGCAATTCCCATTGGCCACGTAGTCATGTATATGTATACGTAAGAGCAAGTGCGATGAACCGGAGATCAGATCCACGTTACACGTATCGAAAGAGCCTTGACCGAGCAGACCACTGTCAGATAGAAGGTGGTAGAAGTGGTAAAAGTAACGTGAACGCACGATCAAGAAGGCAATGGGAATCCTCATGATTTTAGCATCAAGCCGAATGCGATCTATCTGGGTGTTAGAAACAATTTCACCGGTTATCGAGATCATCGGGTTGGAGTCGATGGCGCAGAACGTCGCGACGTCAGCGAAGCACATCGCAATAGAATAATTTAAAAATTTGGGCCGTGGGTCCATCGAACCTGGAACGATTGTAAGTTGTTGTTAGGAAGAGCGACTGGGTAAATAGAAAAGAAAGAAAAGAGAAAAAAGCCGATGTTAAATGAGATAAATAAGAAGAGAACGTCCAATCCAAAAATTGACTTTTACACGTAAACAAAAACAGCCTCTTTTTTGCTTCTAAAGTGTTGAAACGTCAGATGTGCGTTAATGCGCTCTCCTTTTTTGAATAACAGAATCTGCGAAAGGTATGATAATTTAGATTTTGTAATTTACACTGTTTTTTACTCTCGACTATCAGCACGTGTTCAGGACAGTCAACAGAGAACAGGGAGAGTTCATATGTATCCAGTCCAGTCATCTTTTCACTGTCATAGGGGTTAACTGAATTCGAAATTTTGCTTTTCACGATTTTTGCACACGACAAGCATCCCTCACGACGCAGTTAACAGTCAACAGGAAGAATCTGAATGATCAACCTCATTCACATATGTAATATTTTATTGTTTACGTACATATAGCCTAATGCATGTATATATGTACAGACAGACGGTAACATCGGTCTCACGTTCGGGGGACTGTTATTCATTCTTAACCATAAGGAGCTGGCACCTCAATGACGAGTTTATCTCATGGCATGACTATAGATATATCTACAACAACAACAAGCATCAGAATAGCTGTTGTATTCTACGTAGTAGTATTCTCATATGGATAACATATATGTATGTGCATCACGTTCTCTTCCAGACGGGCCCCGTACCCATTATACTACTGTTACGTCAAAAGACGTCAGAGCTGCTCTACTCTGATTCTGACAACGTGTTTACGAGAAACCACAGTCAAGGGAAATAATAAATCAGTAAAAAGAAAACTACGAAAATTCATCATCGCCTTGCACTAACGGGTGAGCCAGCCTGGTTGATGATGACTGATTCAGGAAGTGATAGTAGCAAAGGATTAACTGAGATGTAGAAATACGGTGAGATTCAGACAAAGCTAGAACAGCTTGATTTTCTAAATAACAATTAATTTCGTACCAATTGTTTAACGAGGGCGTCGGGACGCTTTCCTTATTGGCCATCGATGCCTCTTGGACGATTTCTTGGACACCCGTTGGACCCTGCCAGTCTTCCGGATCTCTACAGTTTCTTTTTCTATGACGTGGATTGAACGACTGGTGGATCTTGGCGCATCTCCATGTGGGCTGGTTTGCATTAGCATAATATGAAAACACGTCGTCCGAATATTATGCAGTCGGACGAATGCTGGCGCCGCGCATGAATGGGACAGCTGGGTGTGGAGAAACTGGACACATTTCAGTAGGTACGTCTGAAAACAAGAGCAAATATTATCGACATGGTAGGTACTGTGTACACGGCCTGGGTTAATAATGCCGAGGTCACCCACTAGGATGTGGAACGTGTCACTGGGTGTCTTAATCAAAACCAGAGAGACCCTGTCAATGAGTCTTCACACGTTACTGGTGTGCACTGGGTATTTTATAAGGTGGTGAATCTGATTAATGAAAATTAATGGGTACGAATTTACCATTAGAATGTCCAATCTAGAGCCAACGAATAGATTCGAATATATACCTGCCTGACGATAAAAGTCCAACCGGATATCTTGACCAATCCTATAGGAATTCAGACTTCCTGCTGGTCGCTTATACACACTGAGGATTCCTACGGTAACACAAACGTCCGTAGCCACTTTTTCGAATAGATCCCGATACGATCGGACTACATCGCCAGTTCCGGAGATGATACCTCAAGATGGACCATGTGTCCCATTCAAAGTGGCTAAGCTCATTGATTAACATCGATCTCCATTTTCATTGATAAGACACTATTTTACAGAGATTTTCAACGGGACATAAGTATATATACAATTGCGTCAAACGTGTACTTCCAGGTCGTGCGGCACTCGCAACGGCAAGCCGATGTATTTTTTTAAAACTACTACCTTGGGATATCACAGCATTGAAGTTCTAACCTAATCTAATCTAACGAAATATTTTCCCGTCCTGGCAGTCGCTAATACGTATCAGAAAAAGTTCTGGGACTCATCGATCAACAAATTTATATGTATGTATCATTCAGTAGCACTTCGACAATTGTGAACGATGATAATCAGCACTTAATAATGACAATCTTTAGGTATCCTATGTAAGGTGACCCGATTATTCGAATCGAGTGACCAAACGAAAGAAAAGGGAAGAGATAGAGGGATAAGAGTGAGTGTGGGGGGAGGGAAGAGAGTGAGAGGGAGGGAGGGGGGAAGGAGAGAGAGAGAGAGAGAAGAAAAAATAAAAAAAGAACAAAAAAGGAGTCATCCAAAAAACCCCGATCCGATCCCAATCTATGCTGATGTAGTATTGGAACATAAGCTGGGGTCAATCCATGCATAATGAAATTTCAACTTGCATGTATATTGTTCGATTTCTCTGTGGCTGTGTGTCGCGCGCATCAAGCACTGTCGAACATTAGGCCGCGTACGCGCGGCCCGAAGTGATTTACTCTTATACGTTTATCATACCTTATCTCTGTGTAAGTGTTCCAGCTTCGCCCCCGAAGAAAGGAGGACACATGCACACGCACTTTTTTTTCTACTAAATCCGAGGCCTCCGAGACTTTTCTACCCGATTCGAATCCGAGATGATTGGTGATTCTCCTTTAGCTTTGGACCCACTGGCCAATGATCTGAACGATTCGACTCGCCCACGTGGCTTCTCAGAACGGCCGTGATCAAACGAAGAATAACACGTGGAATTTAAAATTACGGAAAGTCTAACAATTACAGTGTTTATTTTTGAGATATATAAGACATATAACTAATGAAACTGAGGCAATAAACTTGACAGTTTTCAAGAGGCGCTTCTTATTAATATTAGCAAAATACATGTACGGAATAAAACACGTGACTATTCAGAATAATTGTTATTGAGATTTTACTAGGGAAGATTTAGAATTTCGAAATTTTCCTATACCTTACACGAGTGCGAGAGAGACAGTGCTATGAGTATTTAAAGGCGTAAGACAAGGACACACATAGTGATCGCTGAATTGAGGCTGGATAGTACTTTCCTGTATTCAATCTAATTTTATTTAGTCAGCTACAACTTATAATAGTCACACTATTTTCATTCTTTGTTACGATTTGTTTAATAAGTCTAAACAATTTTTTTCAACTGGACTCTCAAAGTGATTTCGTATACGTACTTTAGGTCTTTTATAGATAATTTTCTGAATCTTGCACCCAGATCATTTTCTATTAATAAATACAAAAGATTGACACTATTTTCACCTGCACTCAATGAGTTTGAACAAAACCCAGTTAACTTCGAATCAAAAAAAATGTTACAAAACGTTATTTGATCGATTCAATGGCAGCTGTCAAATCTGACTGACTACTATCACTTGAGTCACCGTGAATACTGCATCTTGAATATTCATATTGAAAGGTGAAAGCGTCATGCCAACGTGAGCAATTGTACGAAATGCCCAAGTTGCTGTACGTTTGGCCGGAGCTATCGAAAGAGAATGAGGGACATGCGTAATTCATGCACGGAGAAAGTAATTCTATTAGAACAGTAGAACAGTTGCTGGATAATATTTGAGGGATCACTGAGAAAAACAAAATGTGTCACTGACTCGTTGATGCATTCGAAAATGCAACTGAGTGAACGTAACATGAATTGTCTTTTACGTTCCACGTGTTCTTCCTGCTCGATCAAATTGTATCTGGCCTTTTTTCTTATTCGTTTACTCGCAGCAATATTAAACCGTTAGTAATGCGCATGCGCGCGTACATGTGCACAGACGCGTCCCCAGACAATGTGCGAATCCGATTTGCAAACGCCTCGAGTTTAGTAGGTGACTCCATTATTGCAATTGGTTTCTTCGCGTGGTGTGATCCGTTTAAGAGAGCCTCGACACTCACGTGCATAACGTGTGCATTGCAGTTTTTATTGCATACGGACTGTACCGCACTGTAAAATGCAATGCGATGCCAACCAATGCCGAGTTGACGTATGCATTCACCTTTTTATTCAAGGAAAGCGAAATTAATTATTTACAGATGCTTACGAGGCTTCGTTTCGATTAGATTGATAATATTTATATTTTAAGATTATTCGGAATTATCGTTCTACTTTGTTTAGATTATTATTGTATCAATACTCTGTATGCATCTAAGAAAGATATATACCATTTGGCAGGGCGGAACACGTGTTTCCAACCTACACGTGGTCACGTTATTTATTCCAAGCCGTTTGTATTATGAGAGACACTCTGGTAGATTATCCTTGGCCTCCCTTAGTTATAGATCGTTTTTAATCGCCTGAATTTGAAGAGAAAAAAGATACGTTAGAGAATGTACTGTAATATCATAAGTATGGTACAAGCGGAAAGTAAGGATAAGAATGAAAGAAGAGATTTAAAAAAGTAAAGAGAAAAAAGGAAAGTCTTTCGGACCGTGGATATTACCTGTGAACGATGACGTAGTGTGTATCAAGAACGCTAATAAACATGTTTCAGGTTTGCGGCGTTAAGTATGTCCTGACGGATGACGATAGCCTTCGTTTTCATGGTCAAGGGAAAAATATTGCTAGAGATCATTTAGCAGGACGGAGCATTACGGATTCAATTCTATTCAAGATCCATGACAGAAAATGGTATAATGTAGTATCATAGGAGGCCACGAGCAGACTCACGAACGTCTGAGAAAAAACAGTTACACGGCCCTGATGTAGTTCCTATACAGATTTTCAATCGAAGCTTGATTTACGTTGTCACGCAATTGCATAAATAAAAAAAATATAACCTTTTCTCTTTCACGGTCTCTGTCGAACCTTCTACCTTACGTCGTTCTATGTAGGTTAGGATTTAGCAGCCCTGCGAAGTCGTATGAATTTTCCGCCGCACTAGCGCACCACCGCGTTTATTTACGGAACTATTTTAATACAAGAACAACCGTCGCACCCACTCCTGGTACCCCTGGAACTAAGGGCCAATCGTGATTGTATGATTTTTAAATTATGTCACAACGTGGCGTAACGAGATCATACGTTACGAGGGCCGAAAGCGCGTGCATTTGTGTATGCAAAATTCCCGATGCCTGATCTCGGTTACCATTTGAGGTCGAAAAATGGTCGCTCATGCGATGTATAATAGATCTAAGGATCTAGGTGCCGATTTTATAAAATATAAGCCAACCGATGTTGGCGTTCCAGGAAGATATATTTATGGGAGATGGGTATATTTATCAAGAGAAAAAAAATAGGAAGGAAAAGTAAATATCAAGCCAATGAAGAAACGAATACGATTTTCGAACGGAGCGACGATACGTGGGATAATTTTATGAGGTTGCTCTGCGCATGCGCGACTTAACAGCGCCTTCCAAGTTTTCGTACTAACGTTGATCTTCGTCAATTTTCGAGAATAAGGAACACGAAAATAAAGATACAAATGGAGATACACGTGGCGCTATCGACTTTTCATTTGCGTGGCCATTCTCGCAAACCCGGTAAATTCGACGTAAAAGAAATTACCAATGTAAAAGGTGCTACAGATACGAAGATACAGATCGATCGGTCTAAGAATAGCGGTACTTTCTTTTTGCCTCTGTGACGTTGGTCGGCAAACAGGAGGCCCCCGTTTCATGCCTCGTTGCGACATACATCTTGTTTTGGCTGGAACGCGTTTAGTGACGTAATTTGCATAGGCCTGACCAATCGAAACAAATAGTATCTATGGGCTAGGTGCACGGAGAAAGGATACATTTGAATTGTGAGTCAGCCATAAGGAAAGGAAGGAAGGAATGACATTTGAATTGTAGACATTTTTTAACGATGCACTAAATTTTTTTTCTTTTTGGTTTTCCAAACCAGGTATACGTACGCTTACACAATGGACGAGAAAATTCGAAAAATCAAGTAAAATAAAAAATGTATTATTGTTGTATCGCCGATACTGGATCTATTCCAAAGATTTTTGCGATGCATTATGAGATAAAAAAATGGCGACTGTTTTCTCTTTGACCTGGAGGAAAAAGTAGAGCAATATAGGGAAGCAGAAATATTTGTGGATGCGGTGTTATCCTCGTGAGAGAATATATTGTATTTGTAAACCATGGGCTTGATATGTCAAACCGATACGCATGTATATCGGAACTGATCTCTTTACGGGTGAGTGCGTGAAACGTTGTGTTAAAAGGTAAAAAAAAAAAAGAAAAAAAAATAAGCGTGACAAGACAGATACGCGCGACAATTACAATAGGAATGGAAGAGATGCTCTATGCTTGATATAGAAAAATGACATAGCTCATAATTTTGTTCTGATGGTAATTTTCAAAATTAACCTTAAGTGAAAAAAATTTATAAGAAAAAAATTCAAAAATAAAATACTGAAAATTTGTGGTCACAGCTGAAAAGAAAATCGTGTCGGATCGTTAACCTCTGACCGAGTGTTTTACGAAATCGAAATTCCAAGAGCGACGGAGACCATTCCAGAAACGAAAGTCCATTCCGGGTATACGAGTGTCGTGACGCCCAGCATCGTGCTATGTTAATCTCTTTCAGTGGAATCGAAACGGGGCGACCTGGTTTCCGTGCTGATCCAGAATTATTGTAAGAGTATTAAATATTCCTGAGTAATTCGAAAATAATTCAGGGCGATATTCCAATATGCCCGGGAAAGTGTCTCGTACTAACGTACCGCGCATGCGCAGTGGCCCCTTTGTAGCGACGCCAAGCGGAAAATTTCGTAACTAGTAAAAGACGATTAAATAAAATTTCCTCATCAACGACCACAGCGATCAATTTTCAAATTGATTCCGTCCCTGCAGCGAGATACTGGGCGAGCGGTCTATTCAACATAAAATATAATGACGGACCAATATACATTGCACCATGCAGTAGCCGAACGAGTGGTAAACAATAGGAATGAATGTCTAATAGAATGCGCGATTCAATTCAATAAAATACAGGCTCTTTCTTTCTAAGGGCGAGGTCATAGCTACTCCGTGACACACACCAGTCCCTCGCACACTGTGGACATGTGGGGAACTGTCAATCGGAGAATACGTCTCGGATGCATGTAGCGTCTAACGCATTGGGCCGATACCAGCGATGCCAATGGTTGTGCCACGCCGGCGCAGGAAGTTAAAATGCTATTTAAATGTATGGAAAACTCGATGCTACAATTTATAGTTAGCTATCGTCCTGGAATCAGTGAAAATATAAACAATAAATGAATCGAAAGTCTCAGGGACGGTATTGATTTTCGATATCAATTATTTATAAATTTTCTCGTGTTTTAACGATATTCACAAACAAGTGCGGATGCGCTCTGCCCTACGCGCATGCGCATAACTAAACCGACTCGCCAAAGATGCGCAGAAACGCCATCAGGAAAATCTTGCAAGTAAATTCAAACGATAGTTCTTTTGTCGCTCAATAGAAACAATCTACATACTTGATACCATCACGTATATTAAAACGATAAAATTTAACTCGTATGCATAATTATTTGTCTAGTATATATTTATACCTTCAAATACACTCTACTATCACTTTCCCTTATTCTAAGGATACGTTCAGAATTTCACTGCCAGCACTGCGAGCACGTTTCTCTCTCATTGCATGCCGGTAAACGAGGACACGATACTCGTACTACTGGTACTCAATTTCGGAACGTATCCTAAGTAGATGCACGACTAGCCGGCCAGACAGATACTTCTGCATCGCTGTAAATTTGGCGAATTTGACACGCGGATTCGACCGGCGCTGGCATCTGCCGATTATCGATTCAAAGTATATTCAAATGTAATTCCGCCCTCCCGCGTGTCATGTCCACGACGGCACGCGCTGCTCCTACGGCTGTTGCGATCCTGAATTCACGGAGAGGCCACCCACAGCAAATTTGCTATTCAAAGCATCCTCAGATCCCGCAGCCAGCCATTTGGGAAGATGGCGCGCGCCCGTCATCAATTACATAATGTATTCAGATCAAGATCCCCGCCGAGGTAGCGATAGTGAAGCACATTCACGTGTGCGCACCTATTACCAATCCAAAGAGTGGGATCGCTCGGAATCGAAAACCCTCCTTTCCTTTTTTACATTTTTATTTTTTTTTTTTCCCGTTAAGTCATCGCATCACTTAAATAATCTAGACCAGCTGTTGAAAGTGTCTGACTATATACCGAGTTTAGCTACTATACCATACTCGTGTCTAACTATAGATTTTATTGCTATAGTGTAGCTACTCTCACGTGTACGCACACTATGTATGCCACGGGCCCGAGGTCATGGTCACGGATCGTCTCGCGAAATACGAATCTCCCTGTCATCATCGATTCTGGACCCCCCATTTTTTTTATCTCTTATCCGATAACGGGTATCAGTAATTTTCCTTAATCTCACCAAGAGACACGTTTAACGTTGTCTATGTATATATATCGAACTAATTCGAACACCGTTTCTAACCTTTTTCTCGTTCCTTTTCGTTCTCATCTCATTTCCTTTTCACATTATAACCAGCTCAGGCGCTCCGAGGACGAGGACGAGGACTGCCCCGATTACAGTCATTTTATTCAGATGGAGGTGCAAATTTTGTTAAACTAAAATCGAGGACATATTCCCTGTATAAATGTGAATACCAATAAATTATATTATATCTAGGCACAACTTAATCCAATAGTTTTCTTAATTGTTTATGTATGATAGATTAAATAATATCGTAATTAATATTATTATTGTATACTGTGATATATGTAAGAATTATACATATAGAGGGTGGACCACCAGGAATATTTCTATTATTTGTAATAATTTCAAAAAATTTTGCACACAAAACTTTTACGGTATGGAGAAGGATATAATATGATGTTATTATTTTTTTGCGAGGGTGAGGGCGTAAAAGAGTTTTCAAGGTCACTTTCACTTTTTTAAATGGAATACTACATTTTTTTCGTCTCTGCGTGATAACCAGTGTTTTCATCAAGCTATTTGACTACTACACCAAAAAATATGCAATACAAATATTGCAGCTTTGCATTAACGCAAATGGTCGACACTTTGAACATCTGACGTAATGTAAGTTTATTTTACTATCACATTTGAATTTAATTAACATTGACAGTAGCTTGCTGTAATCGTCTCAACACTGGTTATCGCAAAGCGAGAAAAAAATGTAGCATCCCATTTAAAAAAGTGCAAATGATCTTGAAAACTCCTTTACGTCCTTATCCTTGCAATAAATAGTAACATCATATTATGTCTACCTCTATACCGTACAAGTTTTGTTTGAATCATTTTTTGAAATTATTACAAATAACAGAAATATTCTAGGTGGATAATGTTATTGGTCCACCCTGTATATGTTGTTTCGCTCAGACTTTACGAAGGATACTGCGAATCGACAGTAGTAAGGTTATAGTATAAGATGAAAGAATGACTTTCATATACGCATGCGCGTACTCAAAGATGCGCGTCTTTCTTGGACGATACTCTTGAATTATGTTGATAACATTCATTCAGTAAAGCTGCATGACGAATGGAAACTCAGCCTCGTGGAAATCGTGCGGAATAAGTAAAATGGTGGATTGACAGTAAGCCAATGCTATGACTGGCAGTAGTGGTAGACGGTCGTCTGGAAAAAAAAAAGAAAAAGTAATAAGAGAAGATTTTCAATCTGATCGATCAAACGGTCTGACCGACGTCCGTTGCTATGACGAGGAGTCTAGGCGACGTCGTGACGTAATTTCCTATACCCACCTGAGTCGCTTATGCAAGTTTACGATAGGCAACTGTTATTCTTTTAATATCAACGCCATTCTGGCATTTATAACTAATTTTCTTCTGGTGTCAGCTGACATTTATTTATTATGGATCAGCTGGATCATCTTCAGGAATCATCGGGATCTGATGGAGTGGCTGATGGACGTCGGGATTCATCTGAAGGGAATGACGGTACGATTGTTATTCGAATGGATAATAAAAATTAATTTTTCTCTTTAATTTTTTTATGGTTATAGAAATATTTACCGAAGATCCGGATACTGAGATGGATTCGATGACTCAGGAATGTTTAAATTCAGCATCCCTGGTAGAGGAAGGATATTCGTGTACGCTGAATCTTTCAAGCAGGATCGATTATACGCTGGATCCATCTTCTGAAATTGATCGAGAGAGGATGATTATTGATCGTGATAAGGAGAATTTTGATAAGCTGAACATGACGTTTCAGGAAATTGATAAACTCTCGCAAGATCAGGAGTTAACGAGTGATCATGATTATGATTCTGGGACTGTATTTACTCAGAGCGATCAGATGATCTACGATCAAGATCATGCTGAATCTGATCTCGAGGAATTGCCATCTGTGCAGGAGATGGAGATGCCTTTGAGTAGAGAGGAGATAACCAGTTCTATTCGTGATACGGAACGAAAATTGAGAAAACGGAAAGACGAGATTGAAAAACAGGAATTAGGAAGTATCGATCATAGTGATCGAGATCCTGTTCATGATCGTAAACAACCTGATGATCTATCGACGCAAGAGGAAGCAGTATCGTGTCAAGATCACCTTCCTGATAAGGCACAATTCTTGGATCATCCAGCTGTTTTCATAGGGAACAATGATACATCGATCGATGGATCAGATCGGATTGATCACGAAAAAGATGGAACGATCATTCAAATCGAAAATCCGATCAATGAAGATTCTGAGATTGATACATTGTTTGAAGAGATTAAACGCAATGAGGAACGTGTTTATATAAAGGGAAAGATTTATGAATTTGACGAACAAAAGCATGGAGTTAGGTAAGATGTAAATTGATCTCTTTCTTTTTTAATTAACTATATATTTTTTCATTTTCAAAGAATGACCGAGAAACTTATTAAAAAACAATGCAAGGACAACAAGCTGTATCAGACGCCGTATTTGAATGATGTTTTGTATTTGCATTACAAAGGTATGTTCGACTCTTTTTTTTTTTAATGTATATGTAAAATTTTATTTTTTGAATTGTAGGTTTCTCATTCATTGAAAATTTGGAAAAATACACTGGCTTAAAGACCTTGTGGCTGGAAAGCAATGGGATTCGAGAAATTGCCAATTTGGAAAATCAAACGGAACTCAAATGTCTGTATCTGCATCACAATTTGATTGGTAAAATTGAAAATTTGGAATGTCTAGTCAAATTGGATACTTTGAATCTCTCGCACAACTCTATACGAAAAATCGAAAATCTTGGTAAAATTTTATCTTTACTGAAACTATATTGACTGTTTTGACAAAATTAATAAAAAATTTGTTGATTATTTTTTTAGACAGTCTCAAGTACCTGAACAGTCTTTATCTTTCTCATAATTATCTGCGAGATACGGAAGATCTGGAGCATCTTCGAAATTTGGATAATTTATCGATCTTGGATTTGTCGCACAATAGAATCGAAACGATCGATTTGATGGACGTGAGTATTTTTGAGTTCCTGGATATTCCATTTTAATATGGTTATTCAATTTGTCATGTATTGAAAATAGATTTTGGGCGAAATGAAGTCGCTGCGGGTTCTTACACTCACCGGAAATCCTGTGATTAAATCGATAAAGATGTACCGGAAGTCACTTACGCTCAAATGCAAAAATCTTCAGTATTTAGATGAGCGTCCGGTATTTCCACGAGATCGTGCATGTGCCGAAGCTTGGTATACTAGTAAAAATTTGAAAAAAAAAAAATGTTTTCAAAAATTGAAAATTAAAAGAAAATAATTTCTAGGATGAGAGGAGGAACCGAGGAAGAAGCAGCTGAGAGACAAAGATGGATAATGGCTGAACAGAAAAAAATAAACGACAGCGTGGCTGGTGAGTTTTACCAAAATGTGATATAGGACTTTTTCAAAATAATTTTTTTTTCATTTTAAAGCTCTTATAAATAGACGCAAGCATTTTCAAGCAGTGGCTAACCTTGAAAAAATCCAGAAGGATCAAAAAGAAAATGAAGAGGCTGTCAAAAAATGTACAGACAGAAATTTGGATTTGGTAAGAAAAACGATTATAATTTTTGACAAAAAAAGACAAGGTCATGTAAATGGTTTTATTTCTAAAGTTGAAGCTCGATGGTCAAAAATCACCAATGTCAAAATCCTCTGACGATGAGGAGGATGACGACGAAGAAGAGGACGTGAAAAATGAAAAAAATGAAGTCGAAAATTCTCTGATAGATTTTCAAAATTATCCCTTAACTAATCCCGATGGGAATATACAAGAACTTTTGTTACCCTGGAAAGCTGAAGTTACTGAGAAAGATGGATCTTTGCGCCTCATTGAAGAAATCTCAGAGGTGACAGAATATATAGCGGGTGACGCAGAAAGAAAGAGACTAGGAAAACGAATTTTGGAGAATCGAGATAGCCTCGACGATCCTCCCGGAGGATATATACGTGGCAGAGAATTGGCATCTTATAACAAAGTCATTAACGAAATTAATAAAAACAGTGATAAAATAATTACTCCAAGAAAATGGAAGGGAATTGCCGATTCTAATGCAATTCCACTAAATTCCGCTCAAGTGACTTTTTCTGGCGACACAAGTGATTTGAATGATCCTGTAGAAAGTGCTGAATGCACTGTAACAGAAATCCTAAAAAATTCTGCAGATGAAATTAACAAGGATGCCGATGAAAATAATGATAAAAAAATGAATCCAAAAATAGAGAAGAATTCAAAAATAAATAAAAATGCAATATCTAGTCAAATAAGTGGTATCCGATCTGATATGAAGGAATTTTGTCTTTCCATGGACAAATTTACAGAAGAAAATTCGATAATATACGAAAATGGTGAAGTGCGAGAATTTTGGAATTCAACCAAAATTGACGAATGTATTACGCGTGCTGAAATCAAGCCACAAATTGAAGATAAAGAATGCACCTCGATAAATGATAACGAAAAATTATCATCAAATCCCGATATCGAGGGTTTGATAAGAAATATGAATTCCCTAACTTTAGATATGTCGATTGATTCCCAAGAATCCGCAATAAAGATAACGGAGAATAACGAGGAACTTCAAAGTTTCAAAAAAGAACCGAATGAGCCAATAAAAGAAATAAAAGAAAGGAAAGAATTTTCAAAGAGTTCTACTGAGATTTTGGAAAACTGCAAAAAGCACTTAAAGAAAGAGGCCAATAAATTTACAATGAAAAAGTCACCTCTAATTGAAGATTACGTCAACAATCTAATAAAAGCAACTGAGCCAGCACCGAACGATGCTGCTGATAAGATTTCGGAAAAGTGTCAAGTGACAGTGAGAAAAGTGACAAAAACACTGGAAATGCAAGTGGCCGAGCACGACGCAACGTAGAGTTGAATATTAATAATTCTAATCAGAGTTCCGTTATCACTTGCAGTTAACAGTGTTACCTTAGGAGCCGTTAATTCAATTGACAACAGAAATGTATTCTTTCCACAGGCTAAGTGCTTGAATAAATACGAAATGTTTATATTGCACAAATAAAAGGTAATCGTCCCAGCAAAAAACATTCGTGCACACTAACCATTAATCGCGGAATGAGACAACAAATACTCAGGGGTTGCTTGTAACATCCAGGCAGCACTGAAATATTTGGGATTCACCTCAGCATAACGCTGTCTCGTCCGTTTACTGTTACGTACAATAATTTATATCAATAACATTTTTACTTCATGTATTGGAACTATTCTTCTTTCATATTCAATATTTCGCAATAAAAGTAATGATAACACAATCTCTTTTTCTAACTGTCATATGTAACCTGTACAAATTTCAGTAGCGATTTGCGCGCCATCTAGTGACTAGTTGTAGAACACAGATCAAAATGTGATAAAACGCACTCATATGGTATCACAACGGTAGGTAACTATAGTTAATTTTTTGGGTAAACCAGGTTCGTGGTAATGCCTGTAATTGAATACAGACTGGACATGCCCGTGTATTATTTGCCTCGCCATTCTGACTTGTAGAATATATATCTATATACGGCATTTCATTGGGTAATATCTGTTTCGTAGGTGTCGTCGATGGCCCTACTCGCATGACACCGTATCCCATAAGATATATTCAGTCTAATTTATTACCTCTTCAGTAAACGGTAATGCTATCTTACTTAAAGCTTGTCCCGGTGGAGCTCTCTTGCGGCCGACTAACAAACCCGTGCAGATGGACAATTTCAATTTAGACACACACAGAGCCAATGTATGTTGTTCTTGAAAGCTGAAGACTAAAGGATATGGCATAGGTAGATATAATACACAATACCTTCAATAATCGAAATGGCGTGGATCTCTTTTCTAAGCTGTTAAATGGATAGTCTGCTCCATTCCTGTTTCGGGTTCGTTTCGGTCACGAAACCTCTTGAACGTGGTAGTTTTTCTTAAGCTAAAAGTAAACGAACCTTATCAATATTTGATTGAGCGGAATGAAAAAATTTACGAAAATACTTCAACTGTAACATGAATGTTACGGTACTTACTTGCAAACAGACCTTGTGAGTAGGCAGAATGACAGATGTTCAGCGTGTAACACTTCACGCTATCACTGTGTTCGAGTTGGTGTTTCGTACCTGCTGACCTTGTAAAACGTAACAAATTGATAGGGCTTTGTCCTAAATTATTCCTTGGCGATTAAATGCCATCTTATGGCTAATGGGGGTTGGAAGCCATTTTTAATTGTAAAAGCCATCTAACCGACAATATAACAGACAAACAAATACCAACTATCCTGTGGTGTTCCTCCACCAACTGACTACTGTTGTCTATAGCAGACGACAAATCACGACAGAAACATCACACCTCCCTCTTCTTTGAAAAATAATAAATTCCTTTCATCTTCATAATCAAAAAATCAGTTTCAAATAAATTTTCGTACTTAAACATATTTGGAAAAAAAACCTATGAATAATATATTCCTGCATAAGTCCCGATGATATTTTGCATGTACGAATTCGCCAAAATTGGCCACAAGCGGCGATGACTACTTCGAATAAGTAGCCAATAAGGGTCGGCATTCTACTACATACACTTTATTTTTTTCCACACTCACATCAAGTATAAGTATAATCAGTAATCAATAATTAATAAATGGTAATAATAATAATACGTAATCCGTAATGAATAATAATTGGTTTCTTCGTCACCGCATTTTGTTCTCTTTTTTTAATCCTCTTGTTCTTTTCTCCCATTTTTCTTTTTTGCAAAACAATAGTTTTCCTCTCTAACTCTTTCTCTTATTTTTTTTTTCGTGCTCTCCTCTCTTTCTTATCTCATATTGTCCCACCCTCTGTATATTTACCGTTTGTATCTCGCGCGCGTGTAAACCTTTCGTAAAAAGCCTCAAGGGGACGTGTATCCCCATTCTTGTATTTTTTCTTTATCCAGCAAAAAACCGAAGAGGGCGCCACGCGCCGTTACAAGAACTACACCTTCTTGCCTTGAGAGCTCGACTTATGAACCCTTAGAGAATCTATATCGCTCTTATCAAACATCATGGCGCTCGCACGCTCCTGGAATTAATAAAGAAACGTACACAATTACGTCATGTTCCTCGGTGTCGCTATAATTATATTAATAGATTTATAAATGTTGGTTGTTTCTCTCTTTCTCTCCTTTCCTCTTCTATTTTTGTATCTACTTCCATTCATAACCCTTTCGTTTGACTCGAATTTTCAAATTTCCTTTTTTGTCTCAACTTTGCTATCTCTCTCTCTCTCTCTTTCTTATATTCTTTTCTATATCTCATTCGTTACTCCCCTCTACACTCTCTCACTCTCTCTGTGCGTAACTCTTTCATCACCCACTCATCACTCTCACGCACTCCCTTTCTCTCCTCTAGTGTGCGTGTGTATTTTTCCCTTTGTTCCACCTCCTTTGCTCTTGAATTCTCCTCTTCTTCCTTCTGTCTCATTTATATCCGCTATTTCCGTCCGATCTTGTTTGCTCCCTAATTGTGTAATTTATTCATTTGGGCGACCAAACGCGAATCGCACGCCGAGCGGAAGTCCTCGCAGCCGTTCGCTTTTCCCGTTTTTCAAGCAGGGGGTGACGCCATTTTCTCTCGGTCTCGATAAATAGAGTAGAAATAAATTGGCAATCGAAATCGGAAATCGATACTCTCTAAGATGTCTTTGTTCTTACTTTTTTTTTATATCTTTGGTCAATACTTCGTCATCCTTTCGAAAATCCACCGAATTTCATGCAAAAAAATGGGAAATGCGAGAAACCACACCGATTCAGCCATCTGGTCGTCGCGACTGACGGCTACGTGCGATTCCCGTAACGTGAATTAGGTTATGTTAAGTTTCTTATGTTTGTTCTTTGTTCTCGCCACCTCTTTATCGCACTTGTGTCCCCGTTATTCGATATTTACCGTACTTTTAATTATAAGTAATAATTATTATTTAATGCATTACATCCGTATATTAACGTTATCCATTATATTTACGGTATAGAGAATTCTTATCCATTTTTATATTAAAGAGTTTTTAAAAATGGGAAGTTGTCGCACGCGAGTCCCGGCTATTCTCACCGGCGGCGCGTCGATCGCGAGCGTCACCAATTACAGTATATATATGTATTTATATATATATAATATATATATGTACGTATCGTATAATACTAATCATAATAACCTTATTTCACTCGCATGCCCATTTATTGTTTTTTGTTATTTCTTCATTTTTTAAAATTCTTTTCCGATTCAAACTTCTCATGGCACACATCCACATAACACACATACTTAATACTCTTGCACGCACACATTCTTTAATTTCACAGAATACACGCTCGCATGACTCTTTTTCAATTTTGTTGATTTTTTGTTTTTTATTTTTCAAATTCCGCCACTAACGTCCGACTAGACGAACCGACGGGACCGCACGGCAAAATCGTCGGGACTCCTTAAAAAGTATTTTAGGGACATTTAAAAAACAAGTGCCTATAGGTATAATTGTGTTGTTTCTCATGGATCTTACTTGTTCTCTCTTCCCGTTACCTTTATTACCCTCTTGTTACACATAGAGGCCGACATCGCGCTTTCGAATTCGTCGTGCCGTTATGTTTTCTTTTTTTTTCTTTTTTTTTTTCTTTTATATAGAAAAACAAGGCTTAGATACAAAGGAATTAAAAGCAATATAGAACAGCGACAATAGTGGCTGACGTTAGATCGAAATGATGAAATTGTGCGATTCGCTATCGCGCATGCGCACTCTCGCGTCTCGTGTAGTAAAACGGGAAACCACGTGACCGTTCTCGACCGTTTTAAAACTATCAGACAGGACGAGGATTGAACATGGCGGTGGTTTCGTTTGAACACCATTTCGTGAACGCGTCACTACGTGTCGCTGGCGGCAATGCGCATGCGCGATACACAATGGGCGACAAGGGACATCGAAACGGCCATAAACGCAGAAACAGCTCGACGCCAAGTTCTCTACTTGGCCGTTTGTGGTTCTGCTGAGCGATTTAAATAAAAATGATTAATCGACTGAATCGTTTGGCAGCAACGGGACGAGAATCGAATGGCGAACGTCGCCGTTTGCTCATACATCATAGGATTCGTGACAAAGCGAAGGACCCTTATAGCCAACAGTCGAATTAGTGACTCAATACAAAATTGTTTCCAATATAATGGAAAAGCCATCAGGGGATACTCATCGCGGCCATCTTTCTACTTTTCTCTTCTTTGTATATGAGGTGATTACCGGGAGCGGTACTCGAGATACGATGAGAATCCCGAAGAGACAGACGCGATCATGGGACTAATTGTATTTTGCAAACCACCAATGGCCGAACCTTGAGCCCATTTTATTTAAAAAAAAAAATAACAAAGAACTGAGAAAAGAAGAGGAAGGAACTCTAAAAAATATCGATGCCTTTAATAATACATTTCTCGATTTTGTCACGCTTCCTTTTTCCTTATTCTTAATCAATAATAGATTCGGCCATCGGAAGTTGCCTTAAGCCTCGATCTATCGATCGCGTCACAGAACGAACTCGTGCACTTCCACTTTTCTCGCTTGCACTCTTATAATAATATTCTCTTTCTCTCTTTAAGTTTAACGTCACTAAAGGAACGCATCTTCACTGTGTCTTCTCTCTTGTGTAACTCCCCTCCTCTTTTCTCTTGTCCTTTTATCTTTATTCCCTCTTCCTCTGCTTCCCTTCATTACTGACGTCACTCCCTTCATTTTCTCTTTCCAGGACTGCGCATGCGCGATAAATAATTAGCGTGCGATTATATCGTCTTCCCCCGATCATTTATTATATATATATATATATATACACACACACACAACGTACATAAAGCCACGCACGCACACGTATACTCGTGTATATATACTCGTTTCATCTAAAATGGCCGCGCAACGTAGAGAGAATATTTTTCAAATATTCTAAAAAAACGCGCGCGATTCAAAAATCTACGTTCCCATTCACCTTAGTCGAATTCGTGTGAGTCTTCGCGTGTACTCTCGTCTCTACGTACACGATTTCTTTTTTATCGTTTAGTATCTCCCAACCACGCCTCCCCCCTTCCCCCATTCTCTATACTTCATTAATTAGTTCAAATTAATAACTCTTAATGTAGAGGCAGTATTCCTGATGGATTTCACGGTCTATCCATCAAATCGAGTCACGGATTGCTTTTACATAGTTCTCCGTGCTTTTTTTGGAACATTTTTCAATAGGATTTTTCATCTCTTAAAAACACCCCTCTTCTTTCTCTATTCCTCTTGGATGATCCAGTTCCTGTATCCTCTGGCTATTCTCCCTCTGACTCATTCTCCCACTCACGGATCCTTGCGTGCATGATAGATTGCAGATACCCGTCAAAAATATATTCAAAATTGAATTGACACGAACGTTTAACCACGTGTTACTTTGACTTAAAAGTCAAAAGTTTTTCACGAAATTACATCCGATCTCGCACGATGCCTCGAGATAGGAATTGAAAGGGGTAAGAAAAGAGCCAAAGTCCAAGAAGCGGGAACGCCTTGTTGTTTTGTCGAAGGGTGGCTTTACATACGATTTTTCAAAATCGTCTTTTTTTCATTTCTTTTTTTTTCTTCAATCATCCTTTATTCACTTTATACTCTCCGATTTGCGATTCACGGTGGTATCAGGGTTCCTTGCGTGGTCTTTTTTTTAATCATGCCCCCTCTTATCAGCTCCATAGATTCTTCTCCTTTTAGTTCTTTTTTTTCGGTTTATCTTATTATCCCGAAATTCTTCCACTCTCAAGCAAACATACACACGCATACACCATTCGCATACATTATCTCATTGCTGACCGGTTATCTTAACTATCTACATGCTCGAGATGGATGGTGATAAGATGATCGTATTATCTCATACACTTTCAAAAATCACTCATACTCGGCATTCGTTTCTCTCGAACCGATCGGGATGTCGAAAAAGTGACAAAAAGAAATTACAGACGCGAACTCTCACAAGACGCCAACGTTAAGAACGAGCCTTTGCATAAACTCCCGTCGAAACGCCCTCTTGTGCCCTATGCTAAATGACTAGAGACACGAATCATTTCAACATTCGTATATTTCCTTTCGATTATTTCTTTATTGTATCCACTAAATTTCTTTGGATCATCAACCCCCCTCCACCCCTCGCAACCATCAATGGTCACGTGTAATGGGCAAAAGATTTTAAAGGGGGTTGAATATTTTTGTCCATACTTTGCCGAACAAACAATGGAAATTGGAGAGGGAGGAAATAAGACATAACAAAAGAAAAACAAAAAAATAATACTAAAAATACGCACAAGCATACAGACATCCCTGTGAATCCTCCAATTGGTCACCCCCCTCCGAGAACAAAATTACGTGGCCAAATGTTTGCGTTGCTCGACGTTAAAAAAAAAAAAATGAACATAACCTTCTGTGAGGTTTTTGAGATTTCTTTTTATAATTTTGAGACTGAGATTATCGAATTTCGTATGTCACTTTTGGAAGTAAAGATGGCGACGGCAAGTACTACGGCGGCAACGACGACGGCGATGATGATGACGATGACGATGAATGCGACAGCAATGCCAACGAGAAGTAGCAGGACACGAAAGGGCGACGAAATATTGTTACGAGATTATTTAATGACACTAAAATGAAATAATGAAGTATGAAAATGACGACAGCTTGTATGATGACGACGGTGATATATGCCGCGACAGGTTGTCGTGCGTTGCACTGGCCACAAAAAACCGTGAATCTATCGTTCTTCCATTTACTTTTTTTTTCTTCCCTACGTTACCTTCAGAATCAAGAGATTGAATCGAGTCTCGCGTTAAGTGCTATACAACCAGAATGAGAATCGATTCGATCATCGTACTTGATGCAGAGCTAATTTTTTATAGAAAAAGACCCCCTATTACAATTCGATCACTTGGAATCGCATAAGCCTAAAATTAATAAGATTGGTACCATCTTACGACACTTTGTGTAGTATACGTATGTATGTATGTATGTATAGTATGGTATATAATATATATACATATATATATGTATATATTAAATATTAATAATCATAAATTACAATTATTATTTATCATTATCAATGTATATTATTATTATTATTATTTAATTATTAATAATGGTTTTATTTTTTTTTTTTCTTTAAATGCATACACAGTTTTTAAACACCTATGATCGACGGAAGGTGGAGAGAAACAAAGATGAAGATAAGGGGGAAAAAATAGGCTAGAGGGGAGAGAAAATATTTTGGAGAAAGTTTTCAATGGTCGCGCGAAAGGTATACGAAAGATGGAGAAAGAAAGATGAAAAGCAAAAGAAATATTAAAAATTGGGAAGAAAGGATTAATGCAACGTGTTTACGAGATATACAATTTTTCCCAGGAAACTGGATTGTGACGCGTTACCTAAGCTTTTTCAAAAATCCGCCCTCTGCCCTCAAAAAAAGAAAAAGAATGAAAGTAATCGTTTTGAGTCCCACTTAGCAAGAGAAAGGGTCCGTCTTGTCTCTGTACCATTTCAAGAATTCCAAGAGCAAGCTCAGTTTCTCAGCCAAATCTCTGATCTCATCACATTCACCCCTCGTATCAAGAAAATAAATTTAAATAACAATTTTCATAATCACGTTTCTTTTTTTTCCACGTCAAAAATATCGAGCACTGTTTCTTTTTAAAGCAACGTGCACTGATCTCGCGATATACGACTTCCGGTACGGTTGCGCAGCGCTACGTGTGAGATTTTTGTACTAATAGAGAATGAACGTACGTGATTTGTTTTTTCTTCTTTTACATTGCATTTCCCAATTTTCTCTCTTTTCTTTTTCTCTCTCTCTTTCTTCCACTTCTCATAACCTCGTTGCGCTCACGTACTCGAGGATTTATTGGCTACAAACTAAACGATTACACGTTTTCACATCAAATATTTCATTCGGTTATTAACTCTAAGACCATCGCACACCCTTCGGAGGCTCGACGTAGAATGTGATTATTTGTAACGAAAAAAAAAGAGAAAAAAAAGAACAATTTCACGCTCTCTCATCCCAGGCATAATAATTCTCACTTCTATTTCCGTCACCATTACTCTATTATCGTACCTCCGTTTCTCTTTTTCTCTCTCTCTCTATCTTTCTCTTGTCTAAAAAGAAGAAAGTCACGAGATCTTGCAAAATCCGAATATCAAGAAACGAATTGGCTCTTGACGGCGACAATGACTGTTGTGGGGGGTCGTTTTGGTATGGGACGAAAATACGAAATGCAACGTTTATATATATTTATATGTATATGCGTGTACGTATGTATAGTATACTAAACAATTACATCAATCAATCTTAAACAACGACAGATCTAACCGAGAAATAAAATAAAATAAAAATTGACATGTACATGACAAAGTGGCTGGTATTAATAATAATTAATTAACAGTAAGAATTAACGATATAAAAAAGAGAGAGAAGAAAAGAAGAAGAATAAAGATACGATAGGAGGAAGGAGGTAAGGGGGCCAGAGTAAACGAAGAAAAAAAAGAAGAGAAAGGGAGGCTAGCATTGACGTATTTGATTATCCCGATTGTCCACGATTCGTTATCAGATAGGTCATTTAATCGATTGTTTCCTTTTCTTTCTTTGTCACTGCTGCTGTTCTTGTCGTTCGTACGCTGATAGCCCTTGATCGTTTTTATATTTTTATATTGTTGTTTCTTGATATCGCGTCGTGCTTTCCCTTTTTTTTTTTTGATTGGCATTGGGCCAGTCAACCCTTAATGCGCCCTAAAAATACACTATTACACATGGATCATACAGGTATAGACATTCGTACATACATACATACATCCGTACATACATACATACATACATACGTAGCCACGCACAAAGCACACATAAAGCTTCCTTGACCTCCTCTAATCTTAATTTCATCACTTTGCTTCCACCGTTTTTGTTGTCATCCCGCGAATCTTAACGCACGACAGGCGCTTCGAGAGTCGCGCGAAGTGAGGGGAAGCAAGGGGGAGGGAGTTAACAAAAAAAAATTAGGGCGAAAGGCGGCCTATGGCAATTGACTATACAAAAATAAATAACAATACGATTAGAAAAATAAAATAATGTTACGGCGTTATCAGTGTTTTTCATTTGCGTGTATACCATGTGTACATACATATATACACGCATATATTTCATGACGAAGGTCGCGCGTTATCTTCTTCTTGTTTTCTCTCATTGACGCTCGTAGTTTGTTTGTCTCGTGAAAAATTCGTGGCCTTGAAAAGATTATCCGCTAAGCCAAGAAAAAAGAAAAAGATAATTCTTCGAATAACGAAAAATCCATTTTCAGCGCGACGCTCCCTCTCCTGTGAGATTTACTCCATTTGTTCACTTTCCGTCTCTTCCTTTCTTTAATTTTTCTTATTTTTTTTTTCAATTATCGTGCTATCAGTCCTCGCGTTCTCGGCGATGCGCGCACGATGACGATAGGAGATCTGTAGAAAAGAAATCAGAGAGGAAATCTTGATTTTGGTTCGATAACTTAAAAAAAAATGTTTCCTAAACACGACAGGAGACACGCTGAGATTCTCCTCTCTCTCATTTTTTGTTATCCGCTTTTTTTTATTTCTTCTCTGTCCCTCCCGTTTAAATACAATTGTTTATTATTATTATTATTATTATTATTATTATTATATTATTATTATTAATTACGCGTTATCGCACGATCGTCAGCGGTGGATTCGGCGCGTAACGTCCGAAATGCTCCATGGTAAATAATAAGGAATTATTATCGTCCCCGTATGCATCGCTTATGTATACTCGATACGTATGTACTTGATGTATTTATAATTAGATTTATATTTGTCGATTTGTATACACGTAACGTTTCTTCTTTTATCTTGTATTAATTAATGAAAGTGTGTGCGTGTAACGTCGAATGCAGTGCGTTTGTTTTCAGTGTCGTTGCTTTCTCCCACTTTGGTACCCGACACGAGGTGTCAATGTTATTTTTGGATGACGAATAACCGTGTAACGTTTTGCCTGGACGTATATAATGTGTTTCATGTACGTATGCATGTGCGTAAGATGTAACAATGTAAATATGTAAATGTAAAACTGATCGCGAGCGGAGCCAGAGCCCTTTCCTTACTTTAGATATTCATTTTAAATATTTGTTTTCTCATCCATACTCGAAAGCGATACCTATTCTCGTAATAAGTATGTATATTATAAGAATGAACCCCGTACAGTACGGATGGTCGCTAGCTACACTCCATCTTGTTACTCACATACCATCTCCTCGCGTTACCTGTCACTTTCTGCGTTTCTGTGCTTTGTCTTTCTCCTTTCATCGACACAAAGGGACAAACACGTACGCACACAATCAATTTTCCATCCGCAATAATAACGCGTTCAATTATCCTTATCTCTCTCTCTCTCTCTCTCTCTCTCTTTCCTTGTTCACTAGTCGACGCACTCGCCATGACGATATACGTTGGCGCGTGCGCATGTGCGTTTTAGTATGGCGCCCCCTCACGCGAGTAGAAAAATCTATTTACCGGCGACCTATGCCTGCACACGTATGGTGCGTGAACTCCTGCGCGGCCATTTTAGTGGCTTCGCAACGAATGGTGGAGAAAATGTATATATATCTTTTTGTTCTTGTATCTTTGTAACTTTTTTGGACGATAGCGAGGGCGATGACGAAGAAGAAGAAGAAGAAGAAGAAGAAGAGGGGATTCTCTTGGGCCTGCATGAATTTTTCTTTGTGTTGTATCTCTGCTCTTCCTTTCTTTATGTCTTTTCTTCTCTCGTTTTGAGACGCTACAATTACGCGTACTTCATTCGACTGCTCGTGGGCATTTTTGTTTTCGTTCTATGCGTTTACTTTCATACACGCACGCACTCTCTTTCTCTCACGCACATACATCCATGTCCCAGTCACTCATCAACTTGCTCGCACATTTTCACCACACAGCTAGGGACTTTATCCTTCTCTCGTACTCCTGTCACGCGAACCCAAATCATACTGCCAACTCTCGTACCTTTTCTGTTCTTAGTTATAATCATATACCGCTTCCCTAGTCTATGGTATCCGCCGCGTTCCTATAAAATCCCGTGACTCGCCTTTGTTAGAAGCGTTGATACTCGCAGCTGATCTTGTCGCTGACCTTACCACTTCGCCAGGTTATATCAACATCGATACGTTTCCGGTGACCGTAGTCAGGCTTACCACCACAACCCAAAACGTTCTTACATTTGACGCCAGTACTGCTTGCGATCCTGCTGCTGCCGTTTTTCCTAATCTTGCTGATGATGCTGGTAGTGTTTCTGCTGCTTCCGCTATTGGGGTTACTGATGCTGCTGCTATTGCTGCTGTTGCCATCGCTGCCTGTGCCGCAGGTGGTACTGTTGTTGTTGCTGTTGCTCTTCGGATATTCGAAAATCCTGGTCAACCTCAACTCCGGTGTACCTGGCGGATTAATCGCCAACGTGGTCACTGCTGGCGCGCTGACGTACTCAGTGGTCAGGTGGTGGTATTTGAAGCTTACGAGGTGTGGTGCTGTGTGGCCGCAGTTGGTTCTTTTTGGGAACGTCTTGGGGTTAGCCCCAAGTTAGTTCCAGATGCGAAGGAACGAGTCCCAGGAACCCGTCGCCACCGCCATTCCGTCCTCTGTTACGCCAAGACAGGAAACGCGGTTGTCGTGTCCAGCTAGGATTCCTGAAAGGATGGATTTTACGGGTATCCGTTGCAGAACATCACACGACATAATTATTCCCTCCTGGCGATAGAATCCCCTTTCTTTTTTTTTACTACCATAAATTGATAAGAAGCTAGATTTTCCCACGAAAGGGGAGAGATAAGAAATTACAGTTGTAACTGAGAGAAGGACCATCCAACAAAGTATCTCTCCTCTCTCGTACGACCTTATAAGATTAGGTGTATCGTAGAATGAAAAAATAAAAAATAACACGAGCGATTGTAATATATAAATAAGACTCACCAGCTCGTTCCGTCTTCATCGAGTCCCAAACGTTGCAATTGAAATCGTCGTATCCAGCAAGGAGCAATCTACCGCTCTTACTGAAGGCGACGCTCGTGATCCCGCAGATAATGTTATCGTGACTATACATGGCTAGTTCCTGATCTGCTCTGATGTCGAACAGTCTGCAGGTCGCATCGTCGGAGCCCGTCGCAAAAGCATAGCCGTTCGGGAAGAACTATACAAGAGCAGAAAGTATTTATGAGAACAAGTATATTTAACGAAGTATCAACAAGTGATAACAAGGACGATGACAATCAGAGTCTTGCCCGAATCCCAAGATAAACTCACCGTTACGGCATTGATGTCACTCTCGTGCCCTGGGAACGTCTGCTTGCAAGAGCCCTCGCGTATGTCCCAGAGTTTCGCGCTGGCGTCGCAGGCGCCGGAAACAAATGTACGCATATCCGGTGCCAGCGAGAGCGACATCACGTCGCCAGTGTGACCGATGAAGGAGGTGCACTGTTGTCCAGTCTCAATATCCCAGAGGGCACTGATGTGCAATAACAAAAATCATTACACGCACGTCATACGCAGTCGAGGAAAAAGACCATATAAGGTTCAACGCAAGAAGAGGACCGACAGCCACGACTTTTCACTACAACAAAACACGAATTAGCCCATGAATCACTTACCAGGACATGTCGCCAGAGCTGGTGACGATCTGGTTGTCGTCAAGGAACCGACAGCATGAGAGATATCCGGTGTGCCCAGGAAGCTCTCTGCTAACTCGCACGTTACCTTCCCTCGTTTTGAGACTATAGATGGAGCAGATGTTATCAAGACCTCCGCACGCTACGTAACTTCCTGAAGGCGCGTACGCGCACGTCATCACCCAGGATGAACGTAATGGTATAGCGTGGACCTTGTTGGTGGTGTAGCTGTCCCAGACGATCAGTTTGCCGTCCTGAGACGCTGACACTAGGTTCCTACTAACAGAGATGGTTCCGTTTGTAACACCTATGAGCATTGATCTTCATTTGTATCTGGTACCAGACTTCCAAATGCATGATTTTTAAAACAAACTCAGTGCTCCGTCACGTTACATGACGGCACCTTGGCTACGAATTGTTTAAGCTCGTTAGATAGCGCATTATACCTGGAGTCACTGCCCCAGTGCATCGCGTATATCTTGGCTAAGTGTCCACGTAGGGTGCGCCTTGTGCGCATCTGTATCCGGCCAATTGGCTCCATGCCCGCTGTCGCCTGGTTGAGACTCGTATCGCACGCCGCCTTCCTCGCATCCTGAAATGACAATTAAGAATTGCTTTACTGCGCAGCCCTATTATGTTTCTTTGCTGCTCGACAAATCATCCCTGTACAAAAATCTGATCACGTTTGTAGAGAATCAGGACACTTATAGTCCTTGCGACTGAGGTATACGAGAAGAGGTGCAAGACGATACAGTGCGAGAGAAAGTGAACCACGTGCTAGGATCAACGTGATTCGGCGAGGTGGCGATGAGCTTTGAATGAAATCTTACGTAAAATTTCGTCCAATGAAAGAAAAAAAAGTCTAGGGTGCTTATGAACGTCGAAAGGTCAAACGCCAAAGTAATAGGACACCTCTGTAAGATCCGGTGATAGAAATTAATTGACGAAGAAAAAATAGAGAAAGAAATACAAGAGGAGGCATTGAAAGTTCCTACAACTAGATGAGGTAGGAGTATCGCTAGAAAATTTATAAGCCCCTAGATCAAATGTGTTTTCATTTTCATTCCCTGACGACTTCTGAAGGCGCTACGATATTTCTAATTTTCTTTTCTCTCCTCTATCTTTCTCGTGAATTGTCTCAGTTCCCTTCGGTATCTCCACCCTACTCTACGAGTTCCGGCGTGTCGCGGGAGTGAACGTTTCTATGGTCAGTTCATAGATTTTCCGCAAGACTTATCCCCATTACCTAAGTACAGTCAGTGACTAAAGGGTTGCACATAGAGGTGCATGGGATGACAGGAGGGTGGAGCGTAGAAACGTTGAACGGGAGCTGAAGAGAGAAAATGTGTACAAGGGACACTCAGAAAGTGGGAGAGAAAAAGGGAGAGGAAAAAAGAGAGAGTTCTGACTTGACATTTTGAAACAGTGAGCGAGGGAGAGAAGGGTGGTAGCGTATTGATCGGGGAAGCGACGGTTATGCCGCGCCCTACCACCACCACCATCACCCCCCCCCCCTCCCAATACCTCTACCGGCACGACTACCACCATGAGAAACTCAAACCGACACTATCCCATGAAACGTTAGCAATAGCAGCACCGTCACACTACAGACACCAGGTAGAAATACAGAAGGGTGCTTTGATATCCTCGAACTTTCTGTGTTCTCTACTCCCTTCCAGTCTGTACACTCTACTTCATTCTGTACACTTCACTCATGTAGAGCGAGAGAGAGCGAGAGAGTGGTATCCCAGTGGATAGGTGGTTCACATATTATGAGAAAAAAAAAATACTAATCAGCTATTCAGCCTGATAAATGCACCACGTGGAACAAATAGTAAGAAGTACGCCGACGATAATGTTGAACGACGTGTGTAACGATATCTTGTAGCTACCAAACGAGGTATTGAAATTATGACTGATGTAATCAAGACGTTGGACGATTACTAGGATATGTAATTTTGGAGGCTCCATCGACAGCGTGGATTTTTTGGGCTCGCAAGTATTTAGTGCCAAGTGCACTCTGGCTCTAAGATGGCTCGGGATGATGCTTTTTTGTTATCTTAAAAGACAATAGCAGCAGACTGTTGCGTCCCAGTATGCTATAACTGTGACTCCCACTCACGTTCAGGATGGTTGCCAAGATGGATTTCTAGGATTTTCCGGAAAGGATTATTCATTATTAAATTGCAGAAGCGTTCGAGGGATGGACATTTTGTAATTAAAAAGAAAAGAAAAAAATTTTTCTTTCACTCACCCTGATGGCATTTTTGAGCGTTTCCGCCTCCTGGCGCAGACTGTCCAGCTCGTTCATTTTGTGTGCGACTTGTGTCTTGTGGGTAGGGAGTTCAGGGCCGTACAAACGCCCTTAGAATTTTGATGATAATGGTGCTGGTACAGCTGGAGCCCCGTTCCGCGGTCTCGAGAAAACAGAGAGAGAAAAGGGGTGCCGGGTGCAGGTTCTTGGAGGGGTAGGGTCGGGGAAAAAGGAAGGGTTGGTTATTTAGGGGGGCCCGGTGTCACGCCGCCGTTTCGTCCGATGTGTCGCGGCCTCGGCCTCGGCCACCTTCGACTATCCACCTCCTGGAGGTTATCCGACCTCGTGTTCCTGTTCCCTCGTCGACGCGCTTCCGCCGACACTTCCACTGCTGCTACCTTTCTCGTGCTCTCCGTAAAAGCTACCACAGGCAGAACCAGCTCTTAGCCTCTTCTGATCCCAGTCCCACACGGCAGCTTTGACACCCTCTTCCGTGATCCGTGCCACCCCTGAAAAGAAAAATCCTCCTTAGTACACTTTACGACGACATGATCATAGTACACTCCGATTCATTTTCTCGCTCACTCATTCATTCATGCATCGACCGTGGACCATTCCCTATTCATAGAGCCTGACTTAAATCTCTATTTTTTTTTTTCATTTACAAGACCCCACGAGTGACACGTGACTCCCTTGAGAATTTTACATTGTAAAAATTCATTACCGACCGCCATTTTCATAAAACACGCAAACTTTTTATAAATATATATAATTCCAGAAAAAAAAGATCAAGATGCTGCTTCGAGTACCCGAGATTACAGATTGCCATATATAATGTTACCCATTGCCTTGAAAAGATACGTGTATTGGCTATAGGACAAATAAGTAGTTATAATGGCACGTTTCCACGAGAGCGAACAAAAAACAAAGTCTAATCAGAGCAAATAGTGACGATGTTTCTCCTGCGAGAGAGAGAAAGAGAGAGAGAGCTAGATGAACGTCAAGGGTGTATAAGAAAGAGAGAGACAGAGCGAGCGAGTGGGAGCGAATGAGAGTCAGGCGGGTGAAATATCCAAGAGGAGTGTTTACTCGCCGATAAAGAACACCGCTACGCGACATTTTGGCACTGATGATCACGCGAATTAGTAAAAGCGTGCGAGAGACCAAGAATAAAGAGCTCGAAAGAAAAAAAAAGTAAAATAAAATCAAACTATCAAGAGAAAATAGGAAGGAAAATTTAATTGGAGAATCCCGGGCGGTCTGTCGAAATCACGGAGGTTGTAAGTGAAAAAAGAAAAAAACATATTTTAACTGCTCGCTCGTAAAGGGAGTTTCGTGTAAACCATGGAAATCGTAAAAAAAAAAAACGAGCCAAGATGGAGTAAAAAAGCAGCTCGGTATCATACGTGAGACAAGGATATTGACAGAGTAACGTACAAGTAGCAGGTAAACGAATATCCCATTCTACTCCCTTTAGAGAGACAACTTTCTGTGAAAGGAATAAGAAAAATGTCAAAATGATAATGCAAGGCGATGTGAAAGAAGAAAAAGAAAAAAATAAAGCAGAGAAAAAAGTTCCGGCCGCTCCTAGAGGCACTTGTGGCTTCTCCGTCGGTAAGTACAGTCCGCCCCGTTACCGACCCAGTACGGACAAGGACTAGCGTAGACTTCGTATCTCGAATATCGGTCGAACGCAGGCGCGTATCCTCGGGAGCCAGGAAATACCGGGTGGTCCGATAAAAAAAATGTTCTGGGGCGGCGACGGAAGCGGATAGAATCGAAGGGAACGTGTAGAAAGGACAGCGAATACGAGAAAACCTAGAGCAAAGAGAAGAAGAGGAGAACGACGAAAGACATACAAAAAAAAAAAAAGACGAGAATACACAATGCCAAGGGACGTAAAAAGGGAAATAAAAGACAGAGAACTTAGACAATCCCTGAAGCAATAGGATGACTGATGAGACTTACTCTCCCTTAAGCACTCGTGTCAGAACATCATCTGAGACTCGGTGGACATAACCTCTTGTCGTCAAGGGGGTAGTGCACGACCCTCGACACCACTCGAGAAATCCGCACGATCACAGAGCGCGTAGTCAGCCGGGCTATGCGCGTATATCGGGTTAGATCAATAAATAATCCCACGGTATAAAGAAAAAAAAATTTATCCAAGCACCAGGAAGTAAGATTAAACCAGTAAAAAAAACGGCACTAGGATTAGACCTCACCAGGAACACGATCACGAACTGTTAACAAGTACCTTACACACACTCTCTCTCTCTCTCTCTCTCTCATTCACACACTCTTTTCAGAGATAATACAACGAGCAAGAGAGTCGAGACTGGCCGAACGACGAATTAACCGGCATCGCACTCATGGCTCCGGATTAAATCAGGTCTGTACGTACTGCTATTATTTCTTGGAGTATCGACACCGTAACACCGACACACGACGAATAAGAAAGAAAAAAAAGAACTGCAGCTACAGTCGCATTTCACGTATCGTTTACGAAAAAAAAAAGCCGTCCTCGACCACCCTCTACCGTTATCCTCGACCCAGGAAAATAGTCCACGCAGAAGGTGGTGCACTCGTAAAACGGCAGATCCAGTGGTTCGTGGCTGGCACGACGAATCGATGCGAGGTGGCTCGTCTGCTCGTAGCTCCCTCAAAGCCCCCACTCCTCTATACCTGAACTCTACCTCCCTCTATATATTCGACCATTTCTCACGTATTATCCATTTCTCTAGTTCTCCCTGGGGCTGGCACAGTCTTACTCAGGGTGGCGCACCCTGGTACACACAGAGACACGCGCACACACTGTCTCACTGTCTTTTGCTCGACGACCTTCTGCACCACTGCTTTCCTGTCCCTTCCCGATTTTCACCTCCCTCTCGCAGTCGGTCAGTCAGTCACTCAGTCAGCAGGACACCTCGGTATTTTCTGTTACACTCGAGGAAGCGTGACGAACGGCAGAACTACAGGATTACGGGGTTACAGGTAATAAGCTCCGTAACCAGAATGAGGGAAACAGGAGCTTCGGATAACTTGACGACGAAATTTCGTTTTGGCCAATATCACAATGTACTTGTAGTATGAGCGCGAGAGAGAGGGGCCAACAGTGCGCGATATGACGGGTCTCGATTTCACGAGGGAAAAAAAAACTGATTATCAGCGGTGGCGACGGCGGCGGTAGCGTCGGCGTCCCTCGCCACTCTACACACAGGAGACTCTAGAGTCTAGACCACACCCAGAGAGGAGTCGAGTCGAGTGAACGCTGCCGAGGGTATCCAAGGGGTCGTGGGACGTGAGGAAAGCGATATCGGACTATAGAGAGAGAGAGCGAGAGGGAGAGATGCGAAGGATGATTCGACGCCGGCGCCGCGACGCTCAGGACTCCCTATGGCCGGCACCGAGAGACGCCATTGCCAAACCGTTTGACAGGTTGCTGCTGCTTGTCTCAACATGTAACCAAGCACTATCTATTTCAATGCTATCGTCCCTTACGTCTGTATACGATATATTTCTCGAAATTTTATTTATTCGTCTCTTTCACG
Source organism: Calameuta pallipes (assembly GCA_030142375.1). Taxonomy (NCBI): domain Eukaryota; kingdom Metazoa; phylum Arthropoda; class Insecta; order Hymenoptera; family Cephidae; genus Calameuta; species Calameuta pallipes. The sequence continues at coordinate 353,672 of JARQSW010000591.1, read as the reverse complement.
CGGCTGCCGTATTTAATTCGCAGACGCATGTAAAAATTTTAATACTACAGAACGCGACTCTGTCTGATGCAGGGTCTCTATCCGTTGCCTGGCACGCTGTTTATCCTACTGTTACTATGTAGATCGGTTCTGGTGGCCACCTTAAGCCGGCTACAGCAAGGAACGCGATATCGCTCGAGAATATATTATTTTAGAGCGGATTATTAGATTTGAGTTCTATGTCTGCCGCGCAGCCACGAGGAATACGCACGGTAGGAAAATGGGTCCGGTGTGCCGGAATATAGACGTACTCGTAGGACGTGGTGCGCGACGCCCTACGAATCCCGAGCAACAGTTGAGCCACCGGGTCAACGGCCATTAACCGGTCTATATACTCACCTCTTTACAACCGTGGCTCCGGATGCCGTGGAGATTTAAAGCTTCGACGAGGTTACCGGCACTGCTGGAGAAGCCCTTCCCGTCAGTCGTTTCCCGCGGAAGTTAACTATCATTTTTGCGTAGAAAAAAAAATTACAAAAGCGTCTAAGGATTGGACATTCTATGCTTTTAGACTTCACGAGGGATTCTTCGTTTTTTTTCCCCCTCAAAATATGAGTTTTTAATATTCACGGATTTTTAAATTATTTTCTAAGCGAATTTGCACTCTTATTTTTTTTTCTTTTTCGTTCACTCCTCTTGAAACGTCAATTCCAAACGGCAAATACTGCCAGGATGGATTATACTAGGGATATACAGGTCCCTCGTAAACCAGGTGTTACGTTTGAAGGTTAGGGTTGACAGCTGCCGATTCCTGGCTAAAAATGGCGGATCCAGCTTGCGTTTAAAATAAATGACTCGAAGCTGTTTCGCGTAAGAAAGGTCAGGTAAGGTAATAAGATATGATAAAGGGAATATGAGAAAGAATTATCTTCTGCAAAGTGATCTACTGCTACCTAGACTACAGTTAAATGACAGGTCAAACCTAACCTTAGATTTCCAGTCGTTTACTGCATCGTGGCCGAGTTAGAAAGACGGTCCTCGGGTCACCGAAACGTGAGGCAAGCGCGAGTTATACGAGTGTGCGGCTTTTGGAGGGGGAAGGAGGATGGCAGGTGAATGACGTCAACAGGCTCGATGTGACGTCAGTAGGCAAACCTGAATGCAACGCGACGACGCCGGGCGCCCCGACGCCCGAGCGGTTCGCCTTCGTACCATTACGTCTTTCTTTTTTCTTATAAATAAAACATCGATGCTTCGACTTGCTTCTCTTTATCGTGATTCGGCAGACGTTTGCTTTTTATTATTTTTCTTGTCATCAGTCAATTCCCTTTCTTTCATTTTTCTTCTTTCCTTCGCTGCTCAAACGCATCCACGTTGAGCTCAAATTTGCACAGTCGTACGTAAATGTTATTTTACCAAAAAATTTAGCCTTCAATATCCTAGGTACTTTATGTGGAAAGTACATTTTTGCAGATTATCAAAGTACCAAGAATTTTTAATTACACAAATTTGAATCCATTGACGTAGAACTACAAGGATGTAGATTAATAGGCCCCTCCTGTCCGACGCCATTGGTATAACTAGAGAGCCGGAGAGATGAGTAAAGAGGGATCTGGATAGAAAGAGAGAGAGAGAAAAAGTGTATTACCCGATTCAAATACGTTGACCCTTTCCTCGCGGTTAACTGGTGCGCCCTACTAACCGTACTGCGAAAACGTCGCCATTATAACAGCCTGGTGTTTCCTGTCTATATTCTTCCAAGAAAGGTGACAGCTGCCATTGGGCATATTCTTCCTCCTTTCTCCGCTCTTCTATTTATCCTGAACGTTAAAATTGCCAGTAATAACAGTAAAGGTGATTCCCCGTGTTCCTGAACGTCGATTAAATTATGAGAGCTTCCGAAGTATGATATTGGGCCAGACAGATGTACCACGTTACTCCGATCTACGATAAGGCCCAAAGTCATGTTATAAGCGAATACGTCAATTCACGAGTCAGATGCACTTAATTGACACTGGTAACGAGTAGCGTTTGTCTTCGAGAGCTGGCGAAGCCTTTTGTATTCCAAAGCAATTAAAGACAATTACGTCACAGCTGCTGGATAAATTGACCAGGCCCAGACCAAAGCCAGTGACCACATTTATGTATCTACAAATATGCATTGAAATTACGTACGTGGCATCATATCTATTTCCAAGCAATGTACAGTGCAATGTGTTTTTACTTTTTCAATGACTAATTTCCACAAGCAAGTTTAGTACTCGTTATTTTTATATTTCCATGCCCTCCTAATGGCCTTTTGTTCATTATTGAGTAACTTTTTCAAGACAAATTCTGAAAGCGACACGACAGTCAGTTTTCCCGGGTGAGTCAGTTCTGGAAATATTCTTAAATATATTTGCTTTCTTTTTTTTCTTTTGCCCCTTGCAGTAACTATGGTTACTGTTTTTGCATTACGATCCCCAGCAGAAGGAAAAGGTAGGATCTAAGTGATGTGAATAGCATTTTCGTTAGAAGAAAAAAAAAACAAGGTAGACGTTATAACCAGGTTCACCAAGGCTTGTGTAAAAATTTTCTTTTATAAAACGAAGCATAAATTTTTTGTATCTTTCGTACAAGTTCAGTGCAATGGGAAAGAATTCAAAAAATGGGACTGACTCGGTAAGAATGTTTTTTAAGCAATAACAAGAGATATACCTTGTTGCGATAACGATGATTTACAATGGATTTGTAGTGTGTAAAAATGGATTTGAAGAATTTAAGTTTGATTTAAAATTCTAAGTCACACGTGAAAAGACTGCAGGTGAACCAATCCCAGGTTTCCCCTTATCTCGTATAGAGCAACGTCAACTGTTAGTACAGCATATAACGGATTTGAACAAATAAATGAGAAAAACAAAAGAAACAGCAAGTACCGACTATAGCAGAAAGAATTATCAGTAAGGGCGGTACTACTTCCCGTGGAATATTTTGATAGTAGCAAACGAGTTAGAATTAACCGCACAGTTTGCAGCTTATTTTTTTTTTAAATAGATCTATATACAAACGCATGTATATACGCACGCATTATTACACACATGTGCACAGCTACATGCGCAAATACGCAGGGACGTAAAAAGAAAAGGGGGAACCTCGCCCGAAATGGCCGAATGGCGCGCGAAAGCGAATCTGTAAATTCGGAAACTCGAGTTTGCGCACACACGTATGGATATAAATCAGGTACAGCCATAGGCGTCTTACGTATTATTCGATTAGGACATTTTGGACAAGAAACAATAATTCCGTGAATGATGTATCCGGTCAACGGTACGGTAACTGGTTTTACATTCGTGTATTGAAAATGAAAATAAGTTTGTCCGACATTTATATATATTTGTGTGTGTATCTATATATATATATATACATATATTGCGAAATTGTTTATACTCTTGGAATGATTATAAAAGTGATCATCCTGGAAATGATGCCGGCTATTCCGTGAGTCAGAGTAAACGCCGTCATCAGTGACCAAAGGGAGTCCAGCGTTCGCATTCTCACGCACTTCAGGTTATATACGCACTCCATAGCACACTGGCTGGTTTTTGCAGTGGCTTTGGATGCTCTATAAGCATAGCCGAAGCAGACCTCAGAATCCTTGGTTCGGAATCCGACAGGAAACCAGTGTGGAATTAACGTCACTTCGCAGACAGTATAAAGTTCATGAGAGAGTCTAAGCCACGTGAAGCTAGAAGGTGTAGAGAGGGAGAGAAAGAGAAGAAGGAAGTAATATTTTAAGAAAGAAAAAAAGAAAATTTAAGGTGGATCACCAGCAGGAAAAGAGACAGCAAATGCCGGCTACTCGTCGAGGCTCGGCTGCTACGACTGCTACCGTATAATTTTGACAAAGCGTAGGCCTATGCCGCCGCCACGGCCGCCATATTTGCCTGACTGTCCTCTAATGTTTCGGTTTTCGCGAAGACAGACTAGCAGATATATTCATTATGCTCTTAACCTTAGATTCTCTTTTTAACTAATATTGCAGTATTGTCGAGCACTTGTAAGCTTCACGTTTAATCACCAGGTATAGGCACAGGCGTAACATGACGCTGAGTTTGTCTCTCTGCGGAGTACGTTTATTACGGAAGATTTTAATGATTACTTATAGGAGGGAGAGGGATACGATAATAACGAGAAAAAATGAAAGTAATGCATTCACTGATGACGTACCTGTTGTGTATATTCAAAAATACTAGGTCGTGACTTCTAGAAATTCACGTTGCTCGAGTCTCGTGCTGCTTCTCCACTGGTCTGAATTTCTTGGCGTTCGTACCTCGTCAATACAATTAATTCGTCGCTTCAACCGGTCTGCTCTTGGCCTCTGTATTTCCTTCTTCTTTAATGTCTTCTCTTTATCGTTACTCACGTATTCCCACGTTAAACTGTCGATTAGCACGATCGATAATGGACGATCAATATCGTTTAACGGTCGGTTTGAATTCGAATCTAATTTTTTGGATTCTTTTATTATACTCCTTTCTGTTTCACTCTCACTCTCTCCTCTCTCTCTCTCTCTCTCTCTCTCTCTCTCTATCGTTATTCTTTTTTTTTCTCTTTGGTCTCGTCTCGCCTTTAACTAACTCGACTGACTCTCGCAGTGTATCCTCCGCCACCTATGAGAATATCTTCTCCTCCCTAGTAGCGGACAGCCTGTTTCCCGACTTATTCACATCGAGTCCCGCACTTTTTTATTTCCCCAGACACACAGGAACGCGAACAACGATATTTCGATCCACTCGCACAGCCTACCGATGCTCTAATGTTCGCGTTTGATAAATGTTACGTGACGCGTAACGAATCCACGCGAATTTACACCGATACTCGTTTCCTTTTTACTTTGGACTTAACGTCGAATGGCTGAACACGGCACTTTCGATCAACCGATTGTTTTCATGGAGGCTCGGACTGCTCGCAAGCGGAGCTTCTCGGTGATCACGGATGGCGGGCGGCAGGGTGGGGCTCCCTGTTTAGAGCCCCGTGAACCCCGTACCCGTCATACGAAGAGACACGAACTTTCACGAGGATGCACGAGAGCGGCAGCGCCCCAATCGACCGCTAAATTCAAAGTGGGTTTAGGAGGATGAATGATGTTGAAAGATGTTTGAAAAATTTTTTATTGATTTTTCGCAATAATAATGCTTTTTAGATATTTGTTGATTGCTGTTTTGAGATAGAGATACGTGAGAACTGTGTTAACACGTTTCAAAGGGACTTAATTTCACTTTTAATGATTTTCTTAGATAAATATTTGAGAACCTGTATTAGAATTTTTTAAAAATTATTTTACATATTAATCGTTGTGTAGGGGTTGATGTATTTCGAAAAAATTGGGGATACTTTGAAAATATTGATGTAGCTGAATGGTTACCTGAGCTGTTGTACAGCCGTTGGTAAATTCTGTATCCGAAGCACGAATGGTACATATGACTGAAATGATATCACCAACTTTTTTACTTCTAATAATGTCCTATAACAAGAAAATATAAGTTTAGGAATATTTATTGAATGTATAAAAACTTTCCCGAAAATATATTGTTGGTAAACTAGTAAAATTATTGCTACGCGAGAGCCAATATCTTTTGAAATCTTTGAAATTCCGAATATCTGATCAATATTGTGGAATTCTTTGGAAAATTACTAGCTAAATTTACTGTTTACTAATCTGTATTTTTTTCATCGGTTAAGCAATACAGATTTTATAAAATGACAATAAATATTCAAGCTGCCAACAGGTGTTATCGGTCATACCATTAGAGGTACGTAGTTCCGAAATTCGCCGCTTAAGAGGGCAGCACCTCCTGGAAATTACATAGTATGTCATCTCAAGCAGAATTGTACAAGCTTTTGCAATGCGAAAAGGTCATGTAGCTCACTCAGTGTGTACGATACCGGCAACGTTTTCTACATAACCAATAAAACGTTTCAAAGTGCAAATACGGCGAGTAGTTCTGTGATTTTTATGTTAAACTAATATTCTTAAACCTCTTGTTCGATACGTGCAGTGACATCACATCTGTAGATCATAAGTTTTCTTGGCGCTACACGAACATGCAGTAACTAAATTCAGTAATTATTGTATAAAATGGCTGATCATGCACATCATCAATTCTTAATTATTAATATACTTTAAATTATACATGATAATTATTTTTCTGAAAGTATGAATACGCGACAATCAGGCACCGGATTTTGTCTTGTCTCTCTGCGTTGAAAAATAGTAGCATACTTTAACGTCAGAAGGCGCTGCCAGTTCGCCTTCTGAGTTCCATTCTACCCCGTCAGATGATCCAAGAATTTATGTGTACGCCAGAGAAGACCGCAATGCGCATACCTAAAGGAGAGAAAACATCCTTTCTAATTGTCTACATAGATTTTTGCAATATAGCAGACCCTAAAAGTCCATTGTACCGCAATGGCAGACAAGAAGAGAGCATCCACTGAACCAAAGAGAAGCACGATTTTTAAATTAATCTGGTAAAAAAAAAACATCATCTGCTATCTCTTTCACCAGGTTCGTCCTTGTCATCCGTACTACTTGCAACGTCGATATTTAAAAATAATTCACGGAATGAGAAAAAACAATATCAAATAGAAAGCCTCCTTCGAGGTACCAGAAAGCTACAACAATACACAGTATCCTTTATCAAAAAATATACCCAATAGAGTTTGCTCCTAATAGTACGTAACGTTGACCGCGCGTCCTAAGGAGCCTAATAGTAGACGCATGCGTCGCGACGCCCCACGTCGTCTCATCGTAATATCCAACGGGTCGTCGGGACTCCTCGTATTTTCAGTTCAACCCCGACCGAACGGCAAGTCGGCAAATACGCAAATCGGTCCGGAACTCCGCAGTGCACGGTCAGGTTAATTTTTTTTTTTCATCCTCAGACAGGTCGACGTCGGAATGTCAGGAACTTGATGGAACGTATAGCCCAAGGACAAGAATGTGATAACGTAAAAGAAGAAACGCGAAGGACCTAGAAAATACACAGTGACATGACAGAAGATAAAGAGAAAGAGAGAGAACGAAATAAATAAAGGATTTGAAACAGTGTAAGAGTGAGACGGACATAGTGAAAAAAATCGAAGTAGCCTCCACTAGTGAAATGAGTTCTGTGCATTTTCATAAAAACTACAAAGGGTAGAAAACAGTGACGTAGGACTGATAAGGGTGTGCCGTTAACACAGAATACGTACTATCTCTAAGCGACGAAGTGTCTTTAACAAAGAGAGGACCAACGCCGCCAGGAGAAGCTAAAAGGATACAGGACGAAAATCTATAAATACACATAAATCTCAGGAAATAGATCGACGCCGTTTTCGCAAGTCCCATGCATTTACGTAACAAAGCCAATAAGAAAAATTGTATGATTTTTTTTTGTATCGACAGCGAACAGTGTTCTTATCGTTGATTAACGAAACTACAATCAGTGTATCAGTGAGCCAGTGGTTTTTCTTATCATCGATTACGAACTTCAGGAACAGTGCAGTATCTTTTTTCCATAAATCTCACTTTGTATAACGTATATAATCTCGCCAATAACGAGCATCGTCGGAGAGAACAGTGTGATCGTACAAAATCGACCTAGAAAACGTTGTTTTGTATTTAAACAATTGGACGTCCAGCCGTTAAGAGAAAATATGCACATGGAATCTAGCGGGACGTCAAATGAATAAATAAGTTAACGAGAAGCGTCTCACCAATGAGAGACGTCGGTTTGTAAATATGCCTCCTCTGTGAATCTACGAATACGCAAGATCCTATTCTGTTAGACTAATATCGCTTAGCAAAGTTATGTTTACAGCGATAACAGCGACTCCTACGCGTCGTTCCTCGATCGTCGTAAGACGATCGGTTATAAATTCGACTGCAACACCACGTGCCTTCATCAGGATCAGCAGGACGTTCCTAACTCCTCGTAGACGACAAGGTGGGATCGTCTCGACGTGTACTAGGCCTAACGTCAACGTTCTCCTTCATCCCATACCTGGCGAACGTCATTACTATACAGGGTAAAATACAAAATACCCTGTTACTACTGTAAGGGTTGAAGATGCTCCGGTCCATCTTGGTGGGAGTCTGCGAGGGTGTTAAGGGCATAACCTACCACTGGCTCCCACAGTCTGGTTATTCACGACTGGCAGGACCTCCTGGTGAATATCAGCTGCTGGAACGGACTTTGGTATTACACGATAAAGCCCTACGGTCAGCACCGTGATATCCTGAGAGATACAAAAGGAATAGCGATAAGAGAAGGGAACAAGGAGCTGGTGAAAGAAGACGAAAAAAAAGTGAAGAAAGATTATTATTTAATGAAGCGTGAATGGCGAACGGTCGATTATTCTATTGGAGTATACTTCGACACGCGGTACGATAAATGGTGTCTGATAATTTTTTTATTCTATTCTCTCAATATCAAAACTCTCCATGTCATTCGTACTTGTGGGTTATCACGTGATATACGGTCTTTTATCTATATTGACGCGAGAAAACTTTCATCCATGAAGAATGCAGTTCGCCAATGCACATTTTTCATAAACTGGCCAAGGGGACCATTCACGGTGTTCTAAACTCTATGAAATCGGGTCGATGTACGTTCGGTGTGATATCTATGATATTGTATAGTGATACTGTGAGCGCTGGAGAGACGGAGAGGAGAGTAAGATTGATAAGAGAGGATACTACTATCTTGTCTATAATTTTTATCAGATTTACGTACTAATTCTCTCACGTTAGCTATATTTATTTTTGTCTTTCTTCTCGTTGCTCTGCTACGAAGAGAACCGAACAAAAAGAAGTCGATTCTTTTTTTAATTCTCTCCTCTCTTCATTCGTGGCTTTCAATTTGAGCCACTAGACTGTTTATATCTACACGTTTTCTATACCGAGAATAGATAAGGGCCAAGCCTAGAGAAGCGATTTCAATTCTTTTGCACGTGGTGTTCGGGGTTGGGATGTAAATAAAGATTAATCAGCCGAGCGGCCATTTTGAATGTGGGACGAATTTTTTAATATTGCAACGATACTGCGGAACGCTTCAATTTATATATAGGTATATAAAGCCAAGCATTGATTACACAATTCACTTTGAATTTCGTGATTTGTCGTCGGTCGTTCTTTGAGAACAAAAAAAATCGAAAATTCTTTTCTTCCTCTTTTTCAAAATTTTTTCATCCAATTCGGTTACTTCTTTCATTATCTCACGCGAAACGATCACGTCCGATCGACAACGAATTTTTACTTAATTCACCCTTCACATGCGTTCACATACACGCACCTAAATACGTATTCACACACGGCCTACGAATCGCCTAGTTGCTCTACACGCAATATTATGCTCAATAAAAGTGCTGTGCTTTGGCCTCCCATTTAATTATATACACGGTGACGGGAGTGTTGTGTGGTGAAGTGTCAAAAAAAGAAGAAAAAAGGGCAAGAATAAAAAAACCGTGAAAGAAAAAGTGTGAAAGTAACAAGAAAAAAGTTACGTGTTACAGTTGTACATATACATAAGTGGAAAATTCCCCAGGATACTGGGGAATTTTTGAAATGCCTGTTAGACGGGGTCACGTGGCACCCAGGACAACGATCATCGAAACGATCATCAGAAAATTTGACACACACGGTAAAGTAATATAATTTTTATTTACATTGTAGCTCTTACAAATTAATCCACACCATATTTCTCCTCCTGATCGTTGATAAGAAAAGGTCGAGTTGCTTCGTCCTTTCTCGACCCGCCATTTTCCAAAAAAAAAAATTTAAACGGTCCAAGGTAGCCGAATAAGGAATGTGGAGCATCAGGCATTCAGCCAAGGCTCCATTTTCAATATTATTTAAAGAAACCCGAGTTCTGCTCCAGTCACATTACAAGGGATGCATATAGGGGTGTGCACGAAGACATAGCGACTATGTTCGCGGGGTTGGTACAGTTCGGGGGTTGGTATAGTTAAATGTAGAAAGATAGGCCGTTTCTTTCCTGACAATAGGACAATGCACGTCACGAGCAATATCATTCTAAAAATGCCCCGAGTCTTCCGCCCGCTAGGGGATGAATATCGTACTGGTAGATAGTAGGGGCTGGATTGATTGCAAAAAAAAATAAGACGAAGTAATACCCATACGAGGTGACATAGCCACCCTTAATTCCACCCTTACCGCATATCCACCCCCACATCAAATGCACCCTAGACTCCGTTTTCCACTTCCACCCCTTCACTCTTTTCCAGTATTGTCAGTACTTAGCTAGTGACGTCATCCCTTCCGTTGCGGTACACCCCCTCCTACCACTGCATTCCCACCACCCCCTTTCGACGATTAGTCCTCCCCCCCATTTACTACCCCGAAAAAGCGCATCCCCTAGATGCATCGCATAAAGGATTTCTTGAAATATATATGCATGCACCCTTACACTGTGTACATTTTGCATACGCGACTTCCACTAAGGGATGAAAAAATTCAATTGTTACCCCAACGAGTGGATCTTGAAAATCCAAATGAGAAAAAAAGACTTCCAAAAGCTTAGCCAAATGATACACTGAATCTTTTTCTTATCACATATGTGGGCGCAATACATGTCACACGTATATCCAGTAACATTCAATATCATCCCCTGTGTGTCTACCAGGAAATACATCTGTGTACGAAATAGGGTATCTGTCCACAAATTCCTGGCTGCCGCCTATCTCGGTCCTTGTCTAACGCGTATAATCGCCAATAAGACCCTCTCTCTCGCACTCGCAGACGGTATAGGAAATTCAAAAAATCTCAAGGTACTACCTTCTCTATGTCGATCCGGGTAGTCATTATAGTACATAGTATCTCGCAGAACTAACGAAATGACTGTTTTACCCTAAAGGGTATAAAGTTAAACTACCCCTAAATAAATAACACTAATAGCATAAATTTCAATGTAAACTATCCCCCGCAACCCTCATCCCATCAAACCTCTAATAGGCATTAACACGATAGAATCTTGTGAAACCATACTGGTCTGTCAATTTATTATATAATAAAAAAATATGTATGCCGTACACGACACGACGTGGCTTTTACGTTGGCGTCGCCGTGTGTCAGTCCTTGGCTTCTAATCTGACGTTTCTAAGCGTCGACCAGCTATTCCTCCCATTAGCCACCTAACCACCCATCCAGCCACGTTCGACCATTCCGTTTCCTTGAGCTCTAATCAATTCCGACGCTGGCGCATCAATTGTCTGTGACCTACGTGCAGGCCTATTTTTTTTTTAATTCATGTTTTTTTTTACCGTCTAATCGTTAAGCCTCGAAATCCATGCCGATGACTTTGACCCCGTTACGGAAGCGACCCGTCAGTTTTTAGGCGTCCGTCAAAGCAAAGCGACGCCTGGCGTTTCTGCTCTTTATCGACCAAAATCACGAGTATCTATCTGTCATTCCTGTGGTAATTATTATTATATTATTTCATTTTGGTCGTAATTTTATATATTTTTTATTATGTACATAATAAATATTTTTTAATTTTTCTTTAATGACGATTACACTACTGCGCGTCGACATTGGGATTTTTATTTATTTCTCCGATATATATCGGAATTGTTTGTAGTTCGCACACAAAACGGTATTCGCATGCACGCGTGCATTAGATGTGACTGGCGGAAGGGGGAGGGACAGAGGACCAATGCCTGAGTTCGAGCTGTGATAAATTTACGCGAAACTCTGGACGCTTGCCAGTCGGATATTTAAAATTCTCGGCCCGGTTTTTAAAAGGCATCCGGTAGAAACGCTGCGGCCTTACGATTCGGTATAATCGGATAATTGCGAATTCTTATCAACAGTGCATTTCGTTTGACTAAAGTGGGCGAAATTGATGAAATTGTAGTGATAAAAAGAAATATGATATTTCGAAAAAGTTTATTTCTCATTACGTTGTTACGGCGTCGGGATGCTCTAGTAAAGATCTTTCGTATTTATTTTGACTCGTGCGTAAACGACGTCGGGATGCCAATCGCTGACGAGGCTTATTGCGTTTTCGTTTGAAAATGAAATTCGACTGTTTTACTTTATTTTATCTTAAAGGCTATCTATGTCAATTTTTTCTCTTCATCCTATTTCGTCCCATTGATTTTTGTAAAATAAACGCAAGGGTGGACAAATAAGGGCAGTTAAAATTTGTGTATCCAGATTGGACGTGGTAATTTTGATAATTTCCGTGATTATATTTTGAAAAAAAAAAAAAAAAAAATTCATTCAATATTTTTTCGTTCAGTTCTTGATAACCTGTTGTCATTCTCGGACACTTATTATTATTTAGTTTTTTTCTCGCAGAAAGAAAGCACCCTTGTCAAGTATACTGTTTTGACGTCTTTGACTTTAGTCCGTTGCTTTTGAAGGAGCCTGTAGGTACGTATTATTTCTCTTGGCAGATGACAAGCAAGACTGACGAGTACCGTATGCACATTTATTTTTCCACGTAGCCATTTGTTTTCTCTCTTTGCGCGTTCGCGATTCTTTGTAGTTTGCGCACAAAAAGATATTGTTGTTGTACCATGTATTCTGTAATACCTTCCTGTTCCAACAATTTCGCTGTCTAATAACGGAGTCACGGTCCCAGAAGTCAATCTATTTCTATGCGTCGAGGAAGAAGAAAATAAAAAAATAATAGATAAAGAAAGAAAAAAGTTCATCCACATATATCATACGAGTCATACAAAAATAAATGTAACACGTGTTTCTACTTTACCGACCGGCACGCGCATTGGCCTAGAACTTCGTGGTCCCAGCATCATCCTAATCATCCTAAATAAGTGCTTAGACGATTTCTAAGCTAGAATAGCTCTGGTCTTATTTTTTTCACTCTCCTTCTCCGTTCTCACCTTTCTCTCTCTCCCTCTCGCATATTATAAATCCTAGTGACATCGTTGGCAAAAGGCCCACAGATACGTATGCCGAGACCCAACGTTCCTGGAGTGCGAAGTAAACGCGAGGCGTCGCGACGCGAAACCTATTTCTAGCCTGCGCGCGTCGTCCGGGACGAATTCTCGAAAGCATTTTAAAGGGTCCTCGAGTATGCCGGGTGGGCGGGAGAGATTTTTGAGTATAGCCCACGGAGAGTACCAGGCGCGACATTTGTTTCCACTTTGAGGCCAACTAATGGCCATACGAGAGCTTCGCTTAGATCGGCTTCCATGAGAGCGACAGAATTATAACGATCAGATCCCGTGTCTATGTAAACGATAAAAATACGTCTATCGGTATTAAAAGGAGCAGGAGGATGCGTGGAAAAGAAAAAATTAATATTCATCCGCCCTTTGAATTCCACATTACTCTTGTCCCATCCTTCTTTGAACTCGTTCACGTCGCTCTCATGGGGATGCTTAATAAAGCCTTGGCGCGTCTTGGGAATGCCATCATCCACGTCAGGAATCTGAGAGACCCCTGAGACTCCCTGGCATGCGGACGTCGATAATCACCTGGGTCTTATCTGCTTCCCGTCTTCCTACGGCTGTAAAATAAATTTTATACAGTGAAAAAAAAAAGATGATCCCCTATTAAATGATACTCGCAGCATCCAATGACTCATCCGATGATCATCCTATCTCTTGTTCTCAGATCGAAGCTTTTTGGTAGCCAACGCTCAGCAAGGACTATGCCACATAATATATTGCTCGGACGGGTTTTGCCGTCTGACGGGATTCTCCAGAGCGGAAGTGATGCAGAGGCCCGCGGTCTGCGAGTTCCTTCACGGACCCATGACCTCACCCCATGCGATAGCGGCCCTGCGCGACGCCCTCAGCGCAGGCGTCGAGAAGCATTTCGAGATCCTGTATTACAGGAAGGATGGTGAGTGTGGATAATTTTTCAGCCTTAAAAGCAAATAATAATGCAGGCCCCTTAATCATCCCCAGGATCAATCTTATCGTACGTGAACAGGAAATGCAATACTCGCTGGATATACTCACAATCGGTACCGTAATATCAGGTGTACCCCAGACTGAGTGAGGGGGTGAAAATTGAATTTCTCAACAATGGGGCAGTAAGCGAAGGGTTGCCTTATTTCGGCCGTTTCTACCGTAGTGTCTGACCTTAGGCGTCGTAAGATCAATAGTCACCACCACTGTATAATTTATCGCAGTCATAGCCGGTGGGGCCCCTCGATTCTGCTGGCTCAACCTCGTTGGGACGACCTCGCTGTTGTGCACGACCCTTAACGCCTACCCCCGTCCTGTCACCTATCGTGCACTGCAGGTCCGTGCTTCGTTTGAGGTCGTGTATGCCGTGACGGACATGGGTACAGACAGCGTTGCATTTCCTGACCATTTTCAGTCCATAAATAATGACCTAGAAAAGTGCATCTACATGAGTGCATATGTTTAGCCTTGTCGTAATAAGGCCCAAAATTGACGCAGGATATATAAGCTTCGTGTATTGTTTTTTTTTAAAAAAAAAGGTCATTGTGTAATGAAAATATTTGAATGCACTTCTTGAAGTGCATTGTGTGCATCTGAGAGCGAAGGTATATATAGGTATAGTAACAGGAATAGAGATTAGAACCAGGAGAAGTAAGAGGGAGACAGAGCGAGTCTATGTCTAAGAATAGTTCGGTACTCGTGTTGCATCCCTTGTTGAGAGAGCAGAAAGTGCATCACAGTATAGCACAGTGCATCCCTGCATGGTTGCAGGCACAACACTGCACTGCTGTTAGTCAATGACATCATAGACTGTCCCTCCCCCCACCCAACTTTTTGGTAAGCGTCGCGACGCCGTTGCCCTCGTGACGTCATATGGATCCGTAACCCACCCTCTCCTACCATATCTGCCTGATACGAATGGTCGCTCCAACGCTTCTCCCACCCTGAATATTGGCTTTCTCTCTCTCTCCACTATTTTTTTCAGCCAATCGCGTCTCTCGTCTATCCCCACCCAGCTTCTTCGTCAGATTCTCCTCTCTCGGCGTGGAAGCTCTCTCGCGTCATAGGACAATGCCCCTTCGACTGGGGAGCTTGCAACTTCATGTTACCTTCGGTTACGTTGGCTTCTTCACGTTTTGGGTAGACTTGGCGCGAAGTTTTGATTTTGAAAAAAAAAAAAAAAATTTTTATTCAAATTTTCCTTCTCTCTTTAACACTGGGATTTTTAGTTCTTCGCTACTGACTTTGTGGAATTTTTTTTTTAATAGAGACCAAGTAGTAGTGTCAGTGTCGAGGTCAGACTTATGTAAGGATGAATCCTGAGATTTATTCTTCGGAACTGGAACTGCATTGGATTTATATGGAATTGTACGTTTATCGTTGTATAAGATTTTCTTGTATTTTTACCAGATTTCATTAGCACGTCTTATCAGTCCCTCTTCTTTCCCATAGAGGATAAAACCCTCGTTTAATACCCTTGGTCGTCCCTTAAATGGCAATTGGAATAACCTTTGTTTTTTTTTTCACGGTAAAAAAAATGTTTGACTGTGTCTGACCAAGAAAGGGACTTCGTTAACTTGTGAGGGGTCTATAAGCAGAGACCACGCCTACTATTCTTTGCTATAGGAAAGACAGTCAAAGACAGGATGATTTGTACCTGATACGTACACGTGTCACTGGCTAAACTTGTACAAGGTAGTATATCTATAACGCGAGCAAAGAAAGTGGCAGAAAGAAATGACACGAAGGTTCGGCCAGAGTGCTGTTTGCTCTTGGGAAGATTCTAGGGCGAGTCTCTCCCTTTTTTTTTTATATTATTTTCTTCGTGCTTCCTTAATTTCCCATATTGTTCCAGCCAAAGGTCCTTTCACCTTTAAAAATAGAATTGCAATCCCCCCCCCCCCGCTCGGAAGTGACGTCCTGGAATCAACGCGGAAGTCCGTACAGGCTGGAATGACATTCTTGCTCCCTCCTTTCCGCACATTCAATTAACCTCAATTAAGGGTGTCTCGTGTTTTTGATAGATTGCCAAACACATATTTGCCAAGATCGCATTGGCAGCGTCTTTTAAAAGCCACCCTTGCAATACAACCATATATGTATATACAGGTTCTACAAAAAAAGTGCAAAGTAGTCCATTTCAATGATGAAGTTTATTCTGTCCAAGTGAAATTAGATACGAAAAAATTATTCTAAATTAATAGGAATACAAGGGCACCTAGGGTATTTTATCTGTAGACCTTGCAATGTACATCGCATATAAAAAAAAAAAATATTACCATCCCTTCAACTAGCACGTATCTTACATACATTTTCATAAATATCGAAGATTTTATTTTTTGGTCTCTTTCTTATTTTTATTGAAATGCTTTATTGATATCTCATAAAACGAGCACCTGCTCCCATTACTTAAACACATGTCTTTACTGCTGTAGCATATGAGCATATGTGGATGCGTGATGCATGGCTCTGGCGTGCATCCCAGTATAAGATATTTATTGTCCAATCCAGAAAGTTTCCACCTTAGAAAAGGGAGCAGCCAGATTACGTCTACGTGTAAAGTATCGGGTATATACATATATATGTATATATATATATATATAGGTATATACGTGGACCTGTTTGGTACACGCTATTTTGGATCATTTTACCGTAGCTGCAGTGTACTAGTACGCGTAACACGTCACAACAGTAGGGGGCAGTGCACTCGCGCTACGTCATCGCTAGTACACTTCGCCATTGACCAATCAGAACAGCCCGTTTAACCCATTAACCAGTCGACGTCCTTGCTATATCTGTGACCTCCTGTCAGTCGTCATTCCCTCGTGGCGTCGCGACGCGTCGGTTTGCGCATCGATGACGTAGTACATTATGTCATTGAAACGTATTTTCCCTATCGCTTGGAATTCGGGGAAAATCTTCATCGGTCACTCAGAATGAAAATTCAAACGAGCACATCCCTCGATTCTTGTCGGTATCCGAAGCTGATTCCTGACCTGACAGTCGATGTTATTTTTACCTGAAAAAGAAAAAAAGACCCATCCCTTGATACGTGTCCAGAGTATACATTTTAAATTGTAGAGCCACCCTCGAAGTATATTTTTGTAATGTAGCCCCAGGTTATACGAATCCGTTTGGGATGCTGCCAGGCGTTACGTTCCGTCATTGTGTAGTGGATCGAGACACGTTCTGGTCCCGTGTTTAAGGGTCAAATAGGTCAAAAGAGAACGTTAATTACTTATTAAATCGTGTTAGGTTAGGTTCGATCAAGAGACTATTTTATTTTGTCCTTACGTTTCCTTGAGGTTAGGTTAGCGTTTCTCTCTTTGCCGCGCATTCCTTCCTGCTATGGTAAGCATCTACCAGCAGGCGCCCTGCTTTACCGACAGTACGTAATCTCGTGTGAATAGGCAGTCGCCTACGACCCTCTCCAGGATTATTCTACCTGAATGGGGACCAGGGTACTCACCTCTGACCTCTTCAACGAGACGCTCGAGCTTCCTCGAGCAAGGGTCTAACGAGAGATCAGCAAAGGAAGTGGTACTCGCCAAGCACTCGTCAGCCACTTAATCTTGGTGCTATTCTTTATCCTTCTCTTCGTTTGGCCTCTACCCTCGTCTCTACCGGTGACGTCGCACCATTGTTTCTCTTTATTCTTTCGTTTTATTTTTCCAGTCAGACTTACGTCACTGACGCCATCTTTCTTACCATCTTTACACCCCCTCTAACCTTTATTTTCGCTAGACGCAGGGGTCGTTCTTGTTAAAAAATGTCAGGGTTGTTCTCGACCTCGCTAAGTTTCTGCTTTTGTTTCCATTGAATTCTAGCGACCTTAAGGGTCCATTAAGTAAGAATATTCGGCTCTCAGTTGTTTTTATCGTACAACGTCGGTTGAGGATCGAAAAAAAGGACGTCGCTGCGTATACGCAACATGCGGACGCGCATACATGCGGACTGCGTGCTGAAGTACATGGCTGTGCCGTGTGGAGTGTGTGGATCGATAAAGGTGTTCCAGAACAGAGACTGAGCATGTGTATACACACGTGAGAGAGAGAGCTCAGAAATTGTGCGTCTCTTAGTACATTTGATAAAGACGACAGACGCAATGCGTCTAGACCCTCAATAAGTGTTATAACAAAAGAAATAAACAAAAAACAACAAAAAAGTATTATAACAAAAAAAAACATACCTACACGTATAGTATACTATCTCTATAACGATATTTATTTTCTAACTCTATTTTTTTTCTTCCTTGCAGGGACAAAATTCTTGTGCAGCGAGGTGATAGCACTGATAAGGAGCGAGGTAGACGACATTTGCCTGCAGATAATAAATTTCGAGGATCTAAGCGCCCAACCATCCCCACAACCCGCCATACAACCATCAAGTCACGCCAACAACAGGCTCGTTACTCGCTGTGAGTGCGAAACTATCATATGTTACTTTGTATTTTTCTTCGTTCCTTTGAACTCGCCAGTAGCTCACGTGAGCGTAGGAGATATTGAAAACAAAAAATGTTTACATATATATAGTTTTGCTTTACGTTATATATATATTTTTTATATGTATATGCACAAATTGCACACTGGTCATATATATATATATTTAATATACTATTGTCACGGAATGCCACGGTATGATGCATCGCTCGTTTCTACATTTAGGTTAGGTTCGGTTGCGAGTATTTTTAGACGGTGCTGCAGCCCTGCTGGACGCACGCCGCACCTTTACGGTTAACCCTGACCTGGTAATAAATGTTATGCGCCCCCCTTGGCCAGCAAGCCAGTCAGCCAGGTTGCTAGGCTGCTAGCCAGCAATTTATATAGGATCGTATATCTGTACTGTCCCTATCATAAGTGTTATAATAGCTGGATATATATATATAGATATTGTTAAATGGACAGTGTTAATGTCCTGTCAGCTGATCTATCTTGTCTGATCCCTGACGTTTTGATTTCCTGCATGTGTGTCCACGTGTGTTATACCATGCGTATGTGTATATGTCTTTTATACGACCTAATTGCAATATCCTAACCAGCCGTCCCTTGGGAATTAATCCTATCCTATTTTGCCCAAAGGTCCTGGGATCATGATCCTTTTTGTGACATCCATAGGACCGAATTTTGATGGCCGATCTACCTTAACTGACTATGTTGCTAACCTTCTTTCTCTCGACCCTCTTCCCCTAACCGTGCTACTAACCTTCACTAATGAGACGCAATGACGTTCACTGGAGCAGTCGACAGGGCCAGGGCATCCTTTCGGGCTGGACTCTCAAAGACTGGCGTCGTCGGACCGCCGAGGGTCAGGAACCGTCCCAGGACATCGACCAATTTGCCACATCGACTTGCCGACGGTACCATTTTGGACGAGGATGCTTCTGAGAACTGGTGAGTTCTTTGTTTTTTTTTTTTTTTTTGTGGTCTGATTGGGAGTTCGGATTTAGGGTTTTTTTTTAAGGGGTTGGTATGATGGGATATATCTTTTTATCCTGGTCTTAGTTGGGTATATTTAATACGAGGACGAACGAAATAAAATCCGTCTATGCGCACTTTGGAAAATATGTTTTTGTAAACAAGACGACTGGGATACATATGGACGCTACTTTATATTGCTGCTTGTGTCAGAAAGGGTTAGGTCAGTATATCCAGGGTACGATTTCTTAGTCGGGTCAACTAAATTTGACAGCTGTCATGCGGCTCGGTTCCATTAAGTATCGGTTCCTCGTATCTTGACAGTCAAGAAAGATTTCGTGACGCTCCTTGGCGGATTCTTCTTGAAAATTTCGTATTAAAACGTTCTTTGTCATAAAAGAGATAGAAACGTGTATTTTTGTATAAATAATTTAGAGACAATGATAAAATTTCAAGCCCCTTTTAATTCAATTTTACCCTACGCCATCTTGAAGAGCTCATTTTTCTTCTCAGACAGCCGTAAAATAAAGTAGTGCTTTCGTGCGAAAAATTTCTGATTGGAGTGGAAAAAAATGAAAAATATTCAAGTATAAAAAGATTTGCAGTTTTAACGAAGAATACGACCCTCCCACTAAAGTGCGATCGTAACTGAACACCCTGTAGAGTTTTAAAGCTAACCTAAAGAAAATGCTGTAAATCTAAGCGAAATAAGTACGATAAATTTCGTCGTTCTTTCCATGTAAAACTTGAATCGATCCTTTCCCTATGCGGGTAAACAAGTGAGAAGGGATGGTTAAAGTGTGGCGTATATAACTTAATGTCACTGTAGTGAGTATCCCTAGTAAGGGTTGTTTTGGTATAGGTGGATGTCCTGGCGACAGGAGGGTAGTTCTGGCAGTACCTTAGCTCGGTATCTACATACCCATATATACCTAGCCAACTTCAGTTATAACTGCTATATATTATCGCGGGATAGGACAGTATTAGGAGGCACGCGCAATGCCATATACAGTTATACATGGAATTTACGTTTCAAGGTGATGGTGTATTTCTGTTATGTGGCGACGGCCGCCGACACGCGACAATGTCACCTGCGACGTGAAAACGCGGTATGAGAACGGGGCCTAAAGTCACGATTGCGCTATAGGAAATGTCATTTTCAGAGTGGATCTTTTTAACATTTTTTTTTGCATCCCTGTTTGCTCACTCGAAGAGTAAGTGTCAAAGAAAAGTTAACCCTCTCGCGGTACTCTTTGAGAGTCGAGGGTCGAATTAATTCTGAGGTAGTGCAAGGGCAAGTAATTGACGTTCCAATCGATTTAATGTAAAACCGTTTTTATAAATCTTGACACATTTTATTCAGCATTCCAATTCGATTCGAATCCATTTATGTTGTTTGTTAATTGCTGTTTCATTTAACGAGCTGAAACGTCAGGCCCAAAAGTTCGCGTGTGCCGATCCGTAGAGAATTACCACGCGATACCACCCTTCTCCCTTCGCGCGGCAATAATTATTACCGTGACTGTTTTTTTTTTTTTTTTTTTTTTTTTTTTTTTTTTTTTTTTTTTTTTTTTTTTTTTTTTTAGAACCAACCCCTCCAACGATCGAATACCTTAACTCCCCGTTCACTGTAGCAATCGTAGTTTACTTCCTTACCGACTCGATTTTTATTGTACAAAAGAAGAATTCATTCGTGTAAGATACGATTTGATTTTACTGTTTGATTCCCCCCTCCCCTCTCCCCAAATTTTATTTGACAGACTTAATATTTTTCTCACTTCACTAAATTCCTTACGAAGGGCTGCAAGTGAATCGAATAAAAATTTATAGTCCGTGAACTCGGCGCTTACAAGGGGGTTCAAGTCCTTGGGGATCTCGTGCGATACGTCGTTGAATGTCTAGTGGGTACCACCAGGTACACTCGAACGACGTTGCTGCTACACGTAGGCGAATCAGATCTTATAGGCGTTATCGAATAGGGGTGGTTCAGGGTTCGTCGAGCTTTTCGGGTCAGGGTAGAAAATTGCGACGTCGAAAGTGACAGGTACATAACTAATGGTTATTTTTCATTTTTATTTTATCATTGAAACGTCAATAAAAGAAACTCCTCCCGACCGCTGTCATCGGTTCTTCACGTGGACTCGCATATGTCGCGTTGCGGTTTGAGTTTGTTTATCGATTGGCAAACTCTGACCTAACACTGACACACTCCACTTGCTAGGGTTGACCTCCGTTGCAACGTGTATTGATCATTTTCCGAGTCTACCCCCAACTCATCCACTCCGCTCAACCTCACAGTAGTTACCACCCCCCGACCCCCCTTACTTCGCGACTACCCTGGTACAGTGATTCTAATTTATTTAATATGAAAATATTCTACACACCCTGTACATGACTCTGTTCATTTGTATGCATGGTCAACTTGTTGGAATTCTTTTTTTTCTTCTTATTTTTTATCACAATTTTTTTCTCATAGCCCTTTGACATGCGGCTCGCCCACTATGATGGAGTCCTGGGGCCCAGGACGGACAGGGACACCACCGCCGGTGGCTACCAACGTCAGCGGTGGGCCCAATGGCTCATCTGGTACCGGGCACATTACTCATCCTGGTAGCACTGCTCCTATAGCCAGTCCCGAGGGTGTTAGCGATGTGAGTATATAGTTTTTGTTTGCGATAACTCTTATTCCTTGGGACTGACGACAGTTTGTGAAACTTTATTGAGAAAACGAAGAACGCAATGCGTGAATGACACTTTAGGAGTTTGAATCGAGCCCCAAGGGACGATGATATTTTAGTCTGATGAGAACTCTTGGCGGTTGCTCGTAAGTTCGTATTCTCTTGAGATTCCAATGTGGTCGGCTGCTATCGAACGACCCCTAATGGAATTAAAGGGTCGTGGTCAGAGATTTGATTTTTCGGATGGGGTCATGAAGGTATCGGTTGCTGGAGAGCAAGAAAAGTTAACTCTGTCGTTGGTTTTTTTTTTTTTCTTTATCTTTTGCGAAAAGATAAAATCGAGGGAGGGAAAATAGAAAGGGGGTGAAAATTTATTGACCCTCTCTTTATAACGTGATACCATTTTATCTTGTACGATTATCCGAATCGCTGAATAAAGAAATTTGTACGAGGATTTAATTGTATGATTATTCATAGGTGTCGCAGAAATCTGGAATCTGGGAGGGTCCGGTGAACTCTTCGTCCGGAGGGGCTGCTGAAGGTCCATCAAGGAGCGTCTCTCACGCAGCATCCCTTGATGCGATATCAAGGAGAGTCGTCAAACCGGAAGTGGTCCGCGCACCGTGTCGCAGCTTAACCTGCAGCGTCTGTAAGAGTTTGTTTGTTTGGTTATTATTATTTTTTTTTTTCGAATTTTCATGTTTACGTCAATGTATATTAATTGCAATGTGTTTGAGTGGCGTAATTTGCCAGTTCTGTGTTACCGACTGAGCATTTGTTGATTTGAGCAGCCTAGCGAGTGAGTGTAAGAGAAGGAGGTAGAGATTTTGTAACGTTTTTTTCTTTGGTTCCTTTCGCTCATTTTTCTTGGTCATATATTTAATCTAAGGTAACACCGGCTGAAAGGCGTGTTATATACGAACGGTATTGCTATTCCAAAATCAAACCTCAAATATTTTAGTAGCGGGTGGAGGGAGCGAAAACGTCACCCTCGAGCGACGTCCAGCGACTGTCGGTAACCTCACTGAAGGTAAAACTAAGGATGAGCGCAACAGCTCGGCTTGCGGCGTACGGTTTTCTGCCGGCAAGCTTGCACCCCTAACTTATCAACCCGCTTGCGGCTTGTAATACATAAGCGCGAGCAGCGCTTATGGGGATTGATCGGAAGCTTGGTTCGTGTCCGTGCTATAATGTTCTTGGTACAAATTTTCACTTTGCGAGCTTTCGGTACGTCTCGATAAGTGCTGTGCGTGCACGAAGCTTTCGAGAGAAGAAACTTTCTTTTTAAAAAATAAATTAACTTTTGTAAAACTCTGTTCGTCTCGATTATCCCTATACTTTGCGTTTCTACTTTATCGACGCGTGTTTCCAACGAATGAGCTTTTATAGGCTAATTTACATCTAACCACGGATCCTTTTAAATCGTGGATGGAATTTTTCCTTTGTTTCGGTGCACTCGATTTTTTCCTTTACTATTCAGGATTGAAAAAAAAAACACTTCGCTTCTCCCTCAATTTGTCTTTATATTCTACGACCGCTAAAAGCACTGTAGTCTCATTCGAACGACCATGCTGCGCTCCTAGACCCTTTGTTGTCTTTTAAAATGGACGATTGTACTCTTTGTTTCTAAGTTGGCAGGCATATCCGCGAGGCCATTTTCCTCCGTCTCATTTAATGCCATTGTTATAAAAAATGGACGTGGCTGGCCGACCGATGTCTTTAGGTGACAGTTGTATTAGTTATTAACGCTTGTTTATTCACCTATGGGGTGTCCATTGGCTTGACTCACGGCTTACGACACGTCATGTGGCTTACGCGAAATACAGGTCGTTTCAATTTATCATTTATTCAGTTTTCTCGGGGACGGGTAGGCTTCCCCGACTTCCTACAGGATATCGGAAATTTATCATGTATATAAATACTTAACGCTTATTACAGTGACGCCACAACACGACCTCATTGTACAAAAGTCATCAGATTGAAATTCTTTAGCGGCTTCTCGCCTGGATACATTTTTACGAGTGTAGCCATTTTCAATTCTGTACACGTATACAGGGTGTGCGGAAATGACCGTACAATAAAAGTTTTTAACTAGTTTTGGGATTCCAAGGGACAAAACGCAAACACCCTCTGATACTTGTTTATTCAAATTTCAAAGTGGAATACAACTCCCTGAACCACATGAGGTCATGTCAGGACACCTTTGACATGTATTTAATTTCTTATCAAGATTATATCTTGTACGAAATAACTCTCTATTTCACAGGTTTGCAGCTTCTAGTGCGGATTGATTTACTTGTTTGCTGATTTATCTATACAAATTCATATACTGACATACACTGCTATATACATACAGAGATCAATGCGATTCATAATCTGAACCTTGTAGATGACGGGATTCCCCTTCCGTGTTAAGATAGAATTAAAAGAAGATACTAGGGTGGATGGCCCAATCATCGACCATATATGAGGGGATCCATGTCACTTCAGCCAGTAAAAAAAAATCCACAAATAATTTTGAAAATTCGAGTTACTTTATTGAAAAACATTCACCGAGTGTCAACATTTTTTTTTTAAAGTTCTGACGTTTTCTCTTGTTGATAACCATTTTTAATTAACCTTAAAAATCTCGTTGATAACAAAATTATTTGTGGAATTCTTTTTTACTGGCTGAAGTGACAGCATTGACATATCAGTAATTGTCAATGTGTGTTTTGACTATAGCAAAATCTACAGTATCATAACACAATTGATGATTACTGGTACATAGCCAATGACTGGGTCATCCACCTTAGTCTCTGTTTTCGAAATAGAAGAACTAAAAATATCCTTGGAGAGCGTCGAAGAAAATACAAGTTTTGACAGTTGCAAAAAATAAGAAAAAAAAAAATAAAGAAAGAAATTCAAAAGTGCTGAAAAAAATATTCGCTCATTTGCATTGATCTAATCTGACATAAATACATTGAGGAATGAATTATCTCAATTTTAGCTGCAAAACATTCGAAGATATTTCCTGGCGTCGCGTCCGAAAGCGATCTACAAAGATGGCGGACGTCCAAGGATCGAAAGTCTCCATCGCTCAGTCAAATGGGACCGGACGCCATAAAACACAAGGTAATATGAAAATTCTTTTTGGTCGCCATACTGCGCAATTGATGTTATTTTCCTTTTATTTATTAATAATAACAATTTTGCTCTTTTTGTTTATAAAATTGCAGTTCTCTCTACAAGACAACGGTTCTGCGAAATACTTTCAAGGAGCAATGCACACGCCAAACATGGGGGAGAAGGTGGCGCAGGTGAGTAGTTGCATATTATTATTATGCGATTATCAGTACCTACCGACGATTATTGTCGTATAACATGTATGGAGCCTCTTTAGTTGAAATTCCAAAAAATCAATGACGCTATCAAAAGAACGTATACTGCACTCGAAAAAATTATTTTATAGAGGTATAATCAGACGGAGTTATATTTTGAATTTTTCTGAATTATTTTGCCCCTTTCTCCGGGGGGCCTTATCACATGGATGTATTTGAGATTATATACAGGTGAGTCGATCTAGGTTAATATTAATATAATATTCGGATCAGTGATGATCAAGAAAAAATGGTAGATGCGGAGTGACGCCATTGAACCGTCACCCTGTCAGCTCTAATAACTCACTCTGTCAATTCGCCCAGAACCGAGGACAAGCGAAGTAGAATTATGTCGCGTTTGGGAGGCTTCCAGCTCGTATGCAGATGTGGACGTGGGTGACTAATATTTCCTAGAGATGCCAATGATTAGATTGTGTGTTCGGCTAAGGAAACGGAGTGCAAGATGGCGCAGGGCCAAAAAAGACAAAAAAAAATAATACACTGTATACTTAAGAAACATTCTTATCCATAATCGTTCGTATCACGAATTGTCATGATCTTCATCAGATTAAGTCTGTACTGTGTTTTTTCTTTTCTCGAAAAAAAAAGAGCTCTCATTACCTTAATACTGCGTGTGACTTTTGTCAGCGCAATTACATTTGCCAAGACCATGATGAAGGAGTGACCTCCTGGTCGAATCGTGCTAACTTACTCTATTATTTCACCGCGTGGTCTCTAGGTAAAAGAATAAGGAATGTACTGTAGGATTAAAAAATATGAAAAAACCTTACCGTATCTCGTGACACCGTCTCTTTATGAATAATCGACATGCAATATGCTAAGCCATTGTGTTGTAGTCGAGCCTTCTGCCATCTGGCGGATTTTAACGGCAAATAAATTTTTATCTTCATCCGGTACCGTAGTCTATGATGCGTACCGGTTTTAACGTACGAATTCCGTTCGGACATCAGTTATTACCTTTTATTACAAAGGAGTGGGCTTATCGGTGTTTATAATGTTAACAGTAAATTTAAGTAAAAAACGGAGCAATCGAGAATTCATCGCTAAGATTGTAGATAATAATTAGGTGTTCGTGTTGTCAGGTGGTTCGTGTCAGAAAGGTTGTTCAAAGGAGGAGTTGAGTTAGTGTTTGAAGTAACTGCCACTACGCGGCGCTGCCCGCAGTGTCGCAGTGTCCCTCGCGCTGTTCTGTCAGAACTCACGCACCGTCGCTACTGTATCCGTCCATATCCTCTCGTAAGGAACAACCCTTACATACACATGTAAGCCGCGATAAATTCTCTACGCCTAAATTAGCAATCGTATCCCTTGATAAGTCGTAGGATATTATCATTCCTATTGGTCTACCGGTAATTGCCGTCGAGCAGCGAGCAAAGGTGGAATTATTCGCGACTAAAAACAAAGGCAGAAGTCGAGGGTTTTGCGTGCTCGTGAAAATATTGTGAATTCGCGTCCCGTCACGACTATTAGAGTCGTCGGGACGCTCGATAAGATAATAAAGCACCTCGAGGAATACTTCATTTTGTGCACGTGATAAGGGAGGGCAGTGATTTTTCTTTAACTTCGCAGTTCACCTGCTTTCTGGGAAACACTAAAGTGATGTTTATTTTATGGGATCACATGTGCGGCGCCCTGAGCTTTGTCGTCAAATGGGAATTTGGTTCGTGAGTTTTTGAGAATTTTAACTGTAGCTTTATTTTGTTCTACTTTATCGTTTTTTCCCCTTAACAAGACATTTACACAGGGAAGGCTAAAATTACTGAAAGTGTTTATCACGTTTTTTTCCCTCAGGTTTAATCAGAAAATTCATACTTTCGTGATTCTGTAAATTGTCAAAATGTAACAGGCTCGCTTTAGGAAAATTATTTCTTCAGGGCAAAAACTTTCCTAGTCCGGTTAATTACACACTAAGGGTAGGTCCAATTTCGCACTTCTCTTAGCTCTCAGCTAATTCAGCTAATTTATATAAAATCAAAGCCCCAGCACTCTCAAAAGAAAAATTATCTCTACAGCAAAGTGCCATTGTAAAATATTCTAATAACTTTGTGCTCTTGGCATCGTGGATTTACAAGGTACGCATTTTCCTAATTGCAGCAAGTTTTCGCGATCTAGAATAACAACCCCCTACTGTTTTCACTATGAACGTCCCTTTAAAAAAAAGGTCATCGTGCCAACTCACGAAATACATATCTCCACGCTTCCTTTTTACATACGCCAAGAAATCAATGGTTACCGTCCGAGTGGCGGGCCACGTGCCAAAAAACTACTGACCCACTAGGAAGATCCGTCTCCAGCTCACTGCCGGTGCCAACCCCCGTTTTCATCCCCATTAAAAAAAAAAAAGATATTTGAGTCCCAGTAGTCAGTCTCGATTCGCCTAGATCGCATCGTGCCTCCGGGTAAAACGTCAGTATCAAAGATCTTCCTTGGGTCGTACCATCCCCTAGTTCAGCTCTTCGCTAAATCCTGCTCACGTCCCAAGGGTGAAATATCCATAAGGCACCCAAGGAAGAATACGGGTGACTCTTTAAAGATAAGTACGAGAGATAGTAGAAACGTGTAGTTCAGCACTAGGTCGGCCAAGCATTTTATTGTGGGACGTGGTAAAGTTTTTCTAGGGGTAGGTTGGGGTGCTACGTTGGTCGCGTAGTCAAGGTCGTAGTCAGGTCTCTAATCAATGAGCGGCGTCCTTGTGCCACAGAGTAGTCAGTTACACACGTGCACCCTGTTCCTTGTGTCACCTTATTACAATACGGCGATACATGACCACAGTGCAGATAGGCGATAGAGGGGTGAGTTTTAAGGGTGCGGACAGAATTCGTACAAGAATCTAAGACGATCTAGCAGTCGCACTGGTTATTAGTATCGAGGACTCTACTACCATGTACGACTATCTACGGGTCGAGTTACATTATTTCTAAGCAATAGGGGGTTGGTCGGTCGGTACGTCGCGACGCCGCCACCACGTCATCCCTCCCCAAGTGACAAAAGCAGCTAGAATCGAGCGTTATGTGCGCCTCCCGAGTCCTCGTTGCTTAAATTGCGAACGATCGATGTCCCGGGCTCCGTATATCCATCCCGTCTACAATGGGGGGTTGAATATTTTCAGCTTAGTTGAATCTAATATCATAGAGGGGGTGGTAAAGACTTTCAGTAACGTCACGAGCCATTTTTTGTGGGGTATCCCGAAAACGCCTTAAGGGTAGTTTTTTTTTCATAGTGACAATTCGCCCCTCTGTCCTATGTATCATGAAATTATTATATTTTTTTTTCTCCGTAAATACCTTATCTTCTTCCCTTGCAGGCAGTAAGGGTCGATAGGGGGTTGATAAGATCGTGAAATAAAATACCCGATAGATTAATCTACCTGGCCATTGAAATCGATAGTGGATTTAATAACTTTATCCACGAAGCAGGACTCGAGTATCTGAATGGTCAAGATCGTTAAGAGGAGATTGGTGTGAATACAACCCTTAATAGGGTCGGAGGGTGTGTTTGACGTAAGCTGAGAGTCTGACGAAGGAAGCTGCCCGAATGCCCTAAATGAGCGATGCTGACGAAGAAGGGCTGACTGGCAGTGTCCAGGGGTTGTCTCGTAAGGGCTGCTGGGATATCGCGAGTGAACTGGGGGCATTAGAAAGGGGTGAGTCCTGTGAACTGGCGCCCCACAGTGCGATGAGCGTGGGGGCTGGCAGGGTGGACTCCCCCAGCCCCCAGGACATACGTCTCCTCCACGAGCTGGTCGAGGATCTCTCGAAGGAACAAGATGAGAAGATTAGACCACGAGCTGAACAGGCAAGTCGACATAACCTATAAAACATCCTCTGAAAAAAAAATATTATCCCACGCACCCCTGCTTTCGCGACCCTCAGCCACCCTTCTACATTCATGCATTTACACGCGCGAAAATTCTAGGGTACCAGCCCCTTACACTCGTCCTACCCCTACCATCACCCCCTAACTTAGTTTCATATAGGCGAAATTATGGAAATAGTTCACGACCTCCATAACGAGAGCTCCTCTGAGCTTTCACGTGCGAATAAAAGATTCAAACCCGTTTACCAAGGGGTTGTACTTGAGGGGAAAAAAAATAAATAAAAAAAAAAAGGAATATCCACATGCACTTTATTTCCCAGTGGCACGTTAAGAGACGACTTATAGCAAATCTACTTAATACCAGTCTCCCTTTATCGACCAAAGTCTACTGAAGTATTCTACCTGACCTAACCTGACCTGAGGAGATACGAAAAAAGGAGTAATCAGTGTTACCTAGATCCTAAGGTTAAATAGAGGTGCAAGATATTTTTCCATGCTGAAGAAACACACGTGTGCGTATGTGTATCCACCTATGGGCGGGTTTTCTGTTGTATAGTAAGTGGGACGACAGGTGGGGTGGAACCGAGCCAATTAGAAAGTCGTTAAAACCGAATGAGCAAGGGAGTAAGGCAATCTCGATGGATAAAATCCAATATGGAGGATACATTATAGTTTCGTTAATGATTATTGAAACGTATCATAATAATATATCAATTTCCAATATTCCCCATTAAAATTAATTGGTAAGACGAAGTAATAATAACGAATGAATATCTATTGATTCGCCATTAATATCTTCATACGTTCCATATAGAAATTTTGGAAATTTTTTTTAATATCTCGATTTGAGCTTTTTTGAGGCTAGAAAAATAAAAAAAATTTCTTTCGTATATTTTCCGAGCAAAAATATTTAATCGTGTCAGTAGGGATAACGCATGCGCGTTATCAGCTCTTATCGTTACCCCAACGCAAAGGAGTCTGCGCGGATCCTTCTCGCGGGCGTCGGTAGGCGTCGCGGAATCAATAAGCGGACACAGGTGGGTCGTCGTCGTAACGCGTACGACCGACGCTGTACTTGTCCTGCTTGCACAAAATATTATTCATCTCGAAGCGTCGTAATTCGACGGAGGAAATAAATCCGCGTCGCGACGTACGGCTCATGGCGGATTTTCATTCGGGCGTCGTATATTTACTTTGTGGAGTGAAAAATGAAAACGTGCGAGACCCGTGATAAAGACACGTGTGATAATTAATGGCGATAACGCGACGCTCTGCCCTATTTTAAATTGTTGTATTATCAATTATACCGTTGTTGTTATTATTATTGGACAATCGTCACAAATCCATTTGCACGAGAGATGCTCGTGGACCCTTCGCACGGAGCATCAGGACGCTTGGCGTCGTTGACGCTACTACCGAACGAAGAAGTACTTGGGAATCTTCTGATCAAGACTGTTTAGTACTTACGGGATAAAGCAAAAGGAGAGAGAAAAATTATTAGGCCGTATCCTTTGTCAACGATATTCGCTTATACATGGTCGACGTCGTGTCATCTGTAGTAAGATAATGTGGGCGTCGGAACGCGGCGCATCTCGACGTCGTCGAATGGACTCGTCGAACTGTCCTGGGTGCGTGACAAAATCGAGGACGTAAACGGGCTCGGAAGTACGGATGAAAGGATTTTTTGTGAATAAAAATTTCAAGACAAAGTGAAGATATTAATAAAGAATTTTTTGTTTTTATTCAGTGACATTTCTGAAGATTTTACAGAGACATTTGACGCTGAGTTTTGGATGTTTCTGGTTTTGCCTTTAAGGGTGGTTTTTTTTTTCTTACAACATTTTTCCCCATTGGTCACGACTATTTGTGATTAAAAGGACTGTTGGATAGTCGATGCTCAGGTATACGTAAGGATTCGTGATAATTTTTGGAAAAAAAAATTTCTTTTTCACAAAATTACTTTCCCGGCGTGCATATCACATCGATAATTGTATATCGACGTTGAATCGAGCTGTGTATTAAATTTGAGTTTTTCGCTCAGAATACGAATAAGAAAATGAAGCAGTTTTAATATCGATATTAAGGAGTGTTTTTCCAGTTATTGAAAAAAAAATAAAATAAAAAACAGAAGGGAAGTAATATAAGAAAAAGGGTAGGACGGTAAAAGTTGAAAGGGTTGAACGATAATAAAAATAATAAATATAGAGATAATAATAATAATAATAACAACAGCAAAAGAGCACCGAGTGATAATTAATTATTATCCACTGGGAAACACGCGCAATATCGTACCTTGTAATGTTGTCTAAGCACTTAACGTTAATTGGTATTATCGTAATTAGCGAACTTTTCTAATTACGCGAATTAGAACGGGTAACCAACACGGACAATTTACACGTATATACATAAATTAAAGACAGTATATAGAATCGTGACTTAGTATTAGTCAGTGCCAAAAAATAGGTGGGGGTATCCCCCCATACAATAATAAAAGTCAGTAAAAAAGAAAAACGTAAATTAAGTCGTCGTTGTAAACGGTGAGCGTAATCATTCGAAAATACTCTTAACGTGTGATAACAGATAATTATTGAATTAAGTAATTTGCGATTATCTTTTTTATCAGATAAAAGTCAAACCTTTGCTAAAATCAGTCGAGTTCGAGTGTCATTTTCGCCTTTTACGAAAAGTGTCTTTTTCTCTGATACGCAGTGACAGAAGGATGTGAAATTTTTGTAATTTACGCTGGGCATTTTTTGATACCCTTCTCGTTCGTTTGTGCATTGCGCAAAATTATTTGGTACAAAAATTGTTTTTTTTTGGGGGGGGAATTTTTAAGGGGCGTGAGTGGATAAAAATAAGGAAAAAGGGTAACCATAGGGAAGTATATAATAATAATAATAATAATAATAATAATATATTAAAATCGTAATGATTTCGAGACTGAATAATCAGAAAGTCATCTTTTTGAAACTCGACTGAGACTGTCGTCGTGTTCCATCCATTAATTATTAATTATTAATTATTGTCGATAATTGCCGATAATCAGTAAGCCAACCGATCTCTATATTCAAGGCGTCCCTTATCAACGTCCGATTGGGTCAAGTAAAATTTTAATCCTCTCCGCCCTCGACTTCTTCGACATCGCCACTTTATATTTTATACCAAATTTTTAGGCGAACAAAACTTGTTCTGTCACCCTCTATTCTGCCACCCCTTTGCCTTTCCGAAAATTTTATTGCGACACCGAAAATGCATCGATCCTCGTTTTGATCCGAGTCAATTCCAAGATTTGGGACTCGAGCCACTTTGAATAGGATGCGTAAGAAAAGTGGCGACTGATAAGAGAGTAAACATAAGTGATAAGGGGAGAGAAGAGGAAAAGCGCACAGAAGAAGACAAATTTGACAAAATTTACAAATACTCGTTGATAAGTGAGTCGGAAGTTATTCAAAAAAAAAATAAGAAAATAACCTCGTCTTTCGAAGTAGGTAGAATTTCTAGTGAATAAGAAACGGAAGTGAGAAGAGGAGGAAGAAAAAGAAAAAAAAAATATTGGGCTCCCTAAGGAGTTCCTAGCGGGATTAAAGTATCCCCGTGTCAGAATCCCATCAAGATTCAGCTGTTCAGGGAGAAATTGTCCAAGACTCAGCCTCCGGGAACCTCCAAGGAGGAGATCGCCCTGAGGACAGTCAAGGATCATCCGGGGGCTGACTCCGGGACCAGAGATCGTTTACCGCCGCCAGTGATAATAAGACGTAAGCAAATTCACCTGAAGTCAAGAAGCAGCCAGGATCAGGAGAACGAGGATGCTATAAACTTGACAAAGGAGAATCAAAATCAGTCACGAGGAAAGACGTCCTCGCGACGAGCCTCCAGGAACTTCCTGGCGAGACGTATAGGCACGTCAACCGGATACGGTGCCAGGAGTAGCGAGAGCACGTCCTCGGACTTCCTGGAGAGCGAGGTCTCCTCCGAAGAAAGAGACACTCTTCTGGAAGCCTTCCGGAAGTCCACGGAGCAATCCGTGAAGGATCGTTTTTCCGGTGGTAAGCTATTGAGTCTCGTTGAAAGGGCTTCGTCATCCTTGACAAGAAGAACGTCCAGGGTCCTGGAGGATCATCGTCCCGACTCGGCAGACGGTCAAGAACCTCATCCACAAGAGTGCAAGACCTACCAGCAGGAAGTCTCAATCGGTGAACCTGGGTCATCCTCACTTACCAGGAAGCCATCGTCGGCCCCCACAACCTTGTCTCTCAGCAGGAAGAAGCTCACTTCCTGGAGAAAGGAAAGCAAGGATCTCCTGGTGAAGTCCGTATCGTCTGCCAACACGCTCGCACCTACCACGATGACCTGCATCAAGTGTCCACGAGTGATGTCGGAGCATCTCTTGGAGCAGCTGGAAGTACCCGTGACCCCAACTGTACTTGGTGCACTTAGGGTCAAGAGTGGTTCACTTCGAGAGGGTGAACAATCTGATAAGCGGACTGAGGTACCAAGGCAACGTTGGAGCAGCGTACGTGTACGGGGTGGAAGTACCAAGAGTCTTCTTCTAGAGAACGGAGGTCCCCAGACGGCACCTTTGAAGGGCGCCATACGTAAAGAGGTATACTAAACACGTGAAGCTATAAAGAGATTCGAGGTTTACAGTAGAGAACTGTGCCATGCGAATAACTTTTAGGTTACGGTGAAACAAGCTAGGGACATTTCGTTCTTTACGTATAGTACCTTATTTTTTCGTTTCTCAGCCACTCCGGGGATAAATAAAATTCTAGGGACTTTATCGGTGAAATTATTCAGTGACTTTCTCTAGTTTTCTACGTGCGCGCGCATCCCTGCTCTCGTTTATCTTTAGACGCGGAAAGTGCACTCTCCGACTCTACTGTTCTTTTCGAAAACATCGTACTTACTATCCGTTATTGGTAACCGGCGTTGCATACGGTTTTAGAGAATTTTCAGTGTTGATTATTTTTCTTAGTTCTTCCAGAGAAATATCCTAGGATCTTATGGCTCTGATATTATTTTGTTTATATCCAAGATATTTATGGAGTATGTTGATCGATGCGCCATACGAATTTATCGGAGTGTCTTTGCGTCACGCCATTTTGAATTTGGGTTATTTACCTAGTTTCCAAAAAAAAAAATATTTTGTACTATATTCCACTTATATGACGTTTTCATGGGAAACTCAAAGCTTTGAGCTTCTGCATCTCGTCATTGATTTTCTATTCGCACGTGCGCGCACATGGTCATTCTTATTTACGCAATTTGCATGTGGCAGTGGCCTGAATACACACGTCGTATTAACGTAGTCGATTATATTTAATGGTTTTGGGAAATCGTCAAACGTTTATTTGTTATTTCACAAAACACGAAAAACACTCGCGGCGCATCTATGGACTTTGCAGTGACCCGAAATCGTCTGTCACGAAAACTGGCAACAAGAAAATATTCCATGACGGAGGAAGCACAAGTTCAGGATTATACATAATTATTTACTGTTAAAGTACGTCTGTCTCTCTCTTACGTACGCGAGTGCCCATAAGTCTCGCTCTCTCGCACTCACGGCAGGTATAGGAAATTGAAAAATTCGAAGATTCGGAAAAAATCTATCGGTTTTAAAATTCTTAGGGGATGGTTACTGGTGACTTATTAAATCGAAAGGGTTGTAAGACCAAGTGGATTGACGATTGAAAGTCTAATGTTTCAATAATCAGATCTATTTCACTAGGCAGTGTATACGTGGTGTGTACGTAAGTCATTACAAACAGAAGGGAGTTTATTTTTTCTTTAGAATTTCATGATGTATCCGTATTTATATACTGTGTTCGAATATTTTTTGATTTACGTTTTCGTTGCGTTCACTTTTTCTCTCTTGTTCCACGATCCTCTCCGTGTCTCTTTTTCTTTTATTAAGCTTGTCCTATTTTTGTACTTTAGTGCTCAACTTTTATTGCCGGACCGCCGGATATCCGCGTGACAACTAAATTCAGGTTCGTCGAGCGTCGTTGGTCGTTCGTCGTTCGCGTTCAGGAATCGATGTTTTTCGAAAGGGACACGTACAGTCGCGCTGCCGCTAAAAGCTCAGCAAGCGTAAACGCAACGGCAACACGTTTAGTACAGCCGCGCGCTTACACTGGAACAGCCAGGACAGTCTCGGGGACTTTATTCCGTTCGAAAATAGAACCTGAGATATGAGATTATTGTGATTGTTCTCGAGATCGCTGACGTGGTGCGAAATTTTCTTTTGACTTGTTGACGAAAAATATTTTTGGATTTTTTTTTCACCACTCACGTGACAACTTTCGGTACCGTTACGGTGCGCGCGCATCTGAAAGTGGTAGTGATATTTCTTTTTGAAATTTCAAACTTTTTCTTGATCGAGAGTCGCGAAGGTGCTTTTTGAAAATTAAAAAAAATTTTAAAAATGACAATATATTTATGCGCCAAAAAATTGTATTATCGTAAACAAGTGTATGACGATTTCAATGTGAAAATTTGAATATACTTTGCTCGGGTGTCACGTATAAAAACTTATTTTTTTTATGCAAACTTTTTATCTTTTTGTTGGCATTGGTCTGATTCGCCGTGAAATTGCATTTTTGCGATTTTTTCGTCTTCTTTCTTGCACAAGCATAAATATCAAATCGCGCCTGTGAGGCTGATAATAGCGAAAGTGCCTCGGCGAAGGTCCAGCGCGACTACGGTCGCACGAGAATGACTTTGAAATTTCTCGTGAAAATGTCGATGGCTGTCGTCCGATCATACTTTGGCAGAAACAAGAGGCAAAACTTTGGCGCCTCTCTGTCTACGGTAATCAATTTTTGTATCTCATTTGATTTATCTGTTATCTAACGGACACAGCAAACAGCTTTGGGATTACACACTGTCAACTAATCTTTAGATCCTATTACCTCAGACCCATCGCACACCCACTTTTAACACCTGTATCAACGCAGATACACATACGGAATTACACGACATACGTAACTGTTACGTCGTTTCCAAGTCAAGGGATGAAAAATCTTTTCACCAAACATTTTATTGATCTAAGTTCAAACGAATTTTATCGATCCATAGCCAGCAGAAAAGGCTCAGGACGGGGTAGAAATTAGAGGTTTGATAAATAAATAAAAAAATCAAAGGAAGAGTTATCAGTCAAGATTAGAAATTTCCGAACACGTTTCTCATTGGCATAGGCGAGGTTGCGAACACCTATTACGGTAATAGGGGTTGTCTTCGCCACGAATAGGATCAGCGTGAAATATGGCCTGAAAGGGTGTGGTGTACTTTGAGTACGCTGTCCTATACGTACAAGACACCCCCTGCCAATCGAAGATCATCCGCAATGCATCAGTGTTGAGCGAACAGCCAGTCTGTGCTGTTCGTTCATCGTGTTCGTAAATTCACGGGTTTTGTTTTTGTTGCAATGTTGTTCACAGTGGAATCGTGTCCCGCGATTGAACGTAAAGTGATACGTAACTGCATATGGCTCGAACCATAACGAAATTCCTATAAGGATTTTATCAGATGATACGGCAACGTCGCGATCATTCTTGTCTCATTGTGTTCAGAAAAAAGAGTGAGCATCGAACACTTCGTAGCGTACCGAATGGCGTTCAGCGATGTTCGCTCTACTTGATCATGAGTAGACAAATAGCAATAAGATATTTATTGGAGTTTGTCGCTCGTGTTCTTCGTGCGAGGACGCATTCGAAAATGGTAAGATAAGATTGCGTGTTTTTATGGTTGTTCGTACGAAACGTGTTTTCGTAAGGTGTTTCGAAACGAAATTTGGAGATCCAATTTGTCGTAACAATTTGGTCCTAACGTAAGGATAGACATAAGACGTGAAGTAGCGGGCGTTGAATTTGTAAGTTAATGGGACTTTGGGAACGCGTGGAAATTTGGTGTGGGGGCAAGCCTTAAGTATAAATTTAATTTTTTGAAATTCTCATCTCTCCTCATCCTTCCAGGTACTGTCGCTAGGCGCTGACGTACTACCGGAATACAAGCTGCAATCGCCGCAAATTCACAAATGGACCATTTTGCATTACTCGCCGTTCAAGGCCGTCTGGGATTGGATTATTTTATTGCTCGTGATGTACACCGCCATTTTTACGCCATACGTCGCGGCCTTTCTACTCTCCGAGCCGGAATACAATATGAAAAAGAACAAAAGATATGGCGAGGATCCGATCATCATAATAGATCTCATTGGTGAGTTGAACGAAGGGAAGACGGGGCAAAAAATTGTACGCTTTGCAATAAAAATGTTCAGCGACGAGGTGGATGAATTTGATAAAAAAAATGTGTTAAAAGGAAATGGCGGGAAATTTTGAATTTTTTTTTTTCAATGTTTCAACATTTATTTATTTTCTTCACAGTCGACGTCACATTCGTCGTGGACATTCTCATCAACTTTCGGACAACCTTTGTCAACGAAAATGACGAAGTCGTCTCACATCCTATGCAGATAGCCGTCCATTACCTCAAGGGGTGGTTCATCATCGACCTGGTAGCCGCCATACCTTTTGACCTTCTTCTAGTCGGTTCAGACACGGACGAGGTAAGAAATTTAAAATACACGTATGAGTTATCTAATTTTTTTCGTTTTCACAATTCAAGAACAACAGTTAACGTTATTTGGTCGTTTCGATGGTCGTTTCATATATTTTTGTATCTTGAGCCTTTTGGAGTCTCTTTGTTTTTTTTTCTCTCTGTCTCTACACTTTGGTTGGGTACTCTGCTCAGACACACGGCTACTTTGAGGTTTATCAATTCCCATCGGGACGACCCGGTGAGCATAAAGATACGTCAATTCTAGATTAATCGATGTTTAGTTGATAAGCCCGATATACAATTGTTTATCAATAGGTTTTGACATGCCGATACCCAAAAGATATTATTATATGTGTCGATAGATATATTATGTGTCTCTACTATATTGATCGGATTGGCGCTTTATTAATTTGTCACTTTAATTTTTCTCTCACTGTGTCTCTCTATATAATAATATCGTTCTTTCACTATCCTTTTTTTTTTTGGTTACTCTGAGTCTCTGTCTTCCTGTCTTGTTACCCCCCTTATCGCCTCTATCCAGCCGACTTAATCCTACTTCCTCACTATTTGTCATTTTTTGTCTCTGGGATCGATCGACATTTCATCACCTCGCGATTTCGAAAGCCGATTGTACGGTTTCGTTTAAAGATAAAGTGGAATGAACGAAAGAAAAGGAAATTAGAAAAGTGAACGAAACGAATGAAATTGCGATCGATTGATTTCGTTTTGATTTGCAATTACCGTGAGTAAGAATCTTCTGAGTATTTTCCTCCCCTTTGTCTTTATGGATGGTTGTTATGAGGTAGGAACGAAAATTCTAAAAGAAAAACAAGCAAGGAAAGTTATGGGAAAGGAAGGAGACAACAAATTGACATTTTTGACTGTGGATCACTTTTTTTTCTATTTTTCTCTCTTATTACTGTGAAGGAAAACGGCGAATCGCAACGTCATCTATATGTATGAAATTAAATATGGGCCTAATATTTTTTCCTTTGCTCTGTCTTTCTTTCTCTTTATCCATTGCTTGCTTTTTTTTAAAAATAACATTTCTTATCAGTTCTCGGTGTATCTTTGCTCGTACTGTTGTCGAATTTTTTTTTTGGATTTTCGTTTTTACCCTTCGATTTCTTGCGTTGTCATGCCCCCCCCCCTTGGCCCCTGAATTTGAAATTTTTAAAAATTTAATTTTTCCTCTCTAGACCCCCCCCAACCTCATCCCCCCCTCTTTTGTACTGTGTTGCTACGTTGTCCTATGTTCTTTTTATTTTTTCTTCTGGCCATTCCCACGTGCTAGCAATGCCGAGTAATGGCAGTCGTGGGGGGAGTAACAAAACTGAAATAACAGTATAAAATGTAAAAATCGTATATTACAACGGGCGGGTGAAAATGGTGGGAAATATGAATGGACGAAGGAATATACCATATATATATATAAATAAAAAAACAGAAATCGAAGATGAAATGCAAAAGAGACTACGAAAGACTCGATATTGTGAGAGTTACGATGGAACGGTTAGATTAATTGATGAGAGGACGATGCCAAATTCAAATATGGAATGATCGAACTTGAAAGAGAATTTTAATCGCAAGTTTTACGTTTCCGTAGCTCGGCTTGGACAAGGACGAGGTTAGTTGACACAGCCTGAAGTTTTCAACGCAGATTTGATAACAACCGATTTTTATACCGTATATCCACCAGCCAACAAACTTCTTTTGCTCTCTTTCTCTTTCTACTTCTATCTCACTTCCTTCTCTCTCTCTCTCTCTCTCTCTCTCTCTCTCTTTCCCTCTTCTCTTCTCTTCATTAATTTTTCTACTTTACTTTTTTTCTCTTTATTAATTTTTTTTTATCCACTTTACTCTGCTTTTGCCTATTCATTATAATTTTTGATTCTCCGAAATTCAAAAATTTTCAAACGCTTTCTCTCTCTCTCTCCAATTATTTTTTATTTTTCTCTTTTAATCTATCTCTCGTCTATCTGTCTCTTCCTTTCTCTTTTTAACCTTTTTTTTTTTAAAAATATATATATAAATATATTTCTCTATCTCAATTATAAGCTTACACCATCACCACCACCACTACTACTATCACTACCACCACCACCGTCACTACCACTAATCCACCTTACACTAATCTGAACTAATTTTTGCACAGTTCTGTCCGATTTGCATTACGAGTGCCGTCTTTTTTGCAAATTATTAAATTAACCAGAATTTACCTAAAAATCGGAAATATTTATGAAATCGTGTAAAACAAATTTTAATCAAAAGGAAACACTAACGGCGGGCATCGATAAGACGTTTCAGAATACGATGATTGAATATAAAAATTAATAAAATTGGGACTCTCAATTAATCGAAACACATGATACACGGACACGAGAGGAAGGAGGCAAAGAAACTGAAGTTGCAAAGAAAAAAGTCAAAATTTAAGGAGAAGAAAAAAAGAATGCCAATTTATACAATCGGCATATACAAAGACGATAATACATTACATACGCTCTCGGGTTGTAAGTAGTCGAAAAGCTTTTGACGATAAAAAATTTTTAATGAGAGCCCAACCCCACGAATTTAGCGCGATAAGTTTTCTTTATTTTTTTTTTCTTTCTCAAGTTCTCTTCAGTTGCCACGTAATAATAGTTTTGTCGATCTTACGTTTTCATCGCTTTCTATTCTTCCTTTGCTACATCGTCGCGTCTCTTTCGAGTTTTCCTATTTATTTAAATAAAATTTATTTTTTATTTGCCTTCATCAAGGATTCTCGTATTTTTAGGCCCTTTGTATTTTTCTTTATTTTTTTTTTACATTTGCTTCCTTTCGTCAGGACTGTACATACAGACGTGGGTACAGGCGTGGTTTGTATGGTACAGTCGTTCCTGTACGAGGAGGCTATTCGATTTAAATGCATCAAACAAATTTGGCAGTGATCTCTTCGACTAAGTCAATGAGAAAGTAAATTTTTGAACAAAAAAATCTATTCTTTTTTTTTTACAATTTCTGTGTTTTATCTGCCTAGCTCTTTTTATGCATTAGTGTATTTTTGAATGTGTATATGACATACGATTAATGCGCTTTGAGTAATTATATTAATATACGTATCCTATGTACAGTATTTTATACGTATACATATATGTATGACCACGTAGATATATGTATATACTGTATATATTGATCGCTTGAATTTGTCGCTTTGTTTTCTATCCTGTCAAATTGTAATTCTTCCTAATTACGTGATCATTATTATTATTATTTTTATTATTATTATTATTTTAATAAAACTAGAATATTTTTTCAATATCCAAATAATACAATTTTGTCAAACAAGTCGCTAAATCGATACGTTAAAGGCTAGTTACATTTTGCGCATGATACGTTTGAACATAACTAAAATTTGAAATCAACTAATTCGGTACCGTGTGTACTTAGTTTTCTGGAATTAGGCAGTAGTAGTTTTTTCCCCTGATTAATTACTGTCAAAAGTTCAACGGTCCGTATCTCGCCCACGAAACAGTAGTGAACGCTTTTATCGAAGATTGCAATTTTTTTTTTATTGAAAATAAAATTTGCACAATTTTTTTCCCCCTCTTTTCTGTGTCGCGTCATTTATGTACATTATTATCGTTCACGTCTTCTCGTGGCGCGAATTTCGGATATTGCTTTTGGATGGCTGAGCGCGTTGCGACGCCATTTAGACAGGACAAAAGTCGGCACCTTCTTTCCAGACGACGACGCTCATGGGCCTCCTGAAGACTGCTCGTCTACTGCGACTCGTCAGGGTGGCGAGAAAGATCGACAGATACAGCGAATACGGGGCTGCTGTTTTGTTGTTGCTGATGGCCTCTTTCGCCCTCATTGCACACTGGATGGCCTGTATCTGGTAAGTGGATGGGGCTGATGATTAATTTAAAAAAAAAATAATAAAAATTGGAATAACGAAAGAGTCGAGGATAAATCTCATTGAAATTGGACGACAGAATGAATAATACTAGGGGGAGCTTGAAATTAAGTAGCTGGTGATGAGAGTTAATAATGAAGAAAGTTTACCAAGATTTTAATTAATTAATTATGCCCGGAGCCTATTCGTCTTGGAGGTTAATGAGATCCGCAAAAAAAGTCTTTTGCCAGAAGCGTCTCTTTGTTAGCTTCGGGTATATCGGCTTTTTGAGTATGCATATATATTTTGGTTCAAGTATGTGAATACACTTGGTTGTGTTTATTTTATTATTTTGTTCAAAGGTACGCCATAGGGAATGCAGAGAGACCGAATCTGGAGAGTAAAGTTGGCTGGCTCGATATCCTTGCCAACGACACGCATCAGTTTTATTCACATAATAATACTGGAGGACCCAGTATTAAGGTATGTCATTTATTTGGGTATTGGTCTTGATGATTTTATTAAATTAATCTTGAAAATTGAGAAAGATACTTTTTTTTTATTATTATTAAAGATTGTCTTTTTTTATATTTAGAGTCGCTACATCACTGCACTGTACTTCACCTTCAGCAGTTTGACGTCGGTAGGTTTTGGAAACGTGGCGCCCAATACAGATTCCGAAAAGATATTTACAATAATCGTGATGCTAATAGGATGTGAGTAACCTGATATTAAAAAGAAATTAAAATGGACGGTCTGAAATGTTCTAATTTTATATATTATACTTATCTTTTTTCCAGCCCTCATGTATGCCAGTATTTTTGGCAACGTATCCGCCATCATTCAACGTTTGTACAGCGGCACGGCGAGGTATCACACGCAGATGCTGCGCGTGCGGGAGTTCATAAGATTTCATCAGATACCAAATCCGCTGCGTCAGAGATTGGAGGAATATTTTCAACACGCGTGGACTTACACTAATGGAATCGACATGAACAGCGTCCTGAAAGGTTTCCCAGAATGTCTTCAGGCAGACATCTGTTTACATCTAAATAGAAATTTGTTAAAGAATTGTACAGCATTTCATGGGGTCAGTCCAGGCTGTTTGAGGTAAGGATGACAACGTGAGACCACGTTATTTTGAAAATTGAGGTTATGTCCTTCAACCGCATCTTGTGTCTTCGTAGAGTCTTGTCTTTGAAATTCAAAACTACTCATGCTCCACCTGGCGACACTTTGGTGCATCGTGGTGACGTCTTGACGTCCCTCTACTTTATATCACGTGGGAGCATTGAAATTCTTAAGGACAATATCGTAATGGCGATTTTGGGAAAGGACGATATTTTTGGAGAAAATCCATGCATCTATCCGACAGTGGGTAAATCGTCTTGCAACGTTCGCGCGCTCACCTCTTGCGATCTCCATAAAATTCATAGGGATGATCTTCTTGACGTGCTCGCTCTCTATCCTGAGTTTGCAAATCACTTTAGTCAAAATTTGGAAATCACCTTTAACATGAGAGACGTGAGTTTCTGTCTGGATGACGATAATTTTTGGTTTTACTTATTTGATTTAACGCGACTTTTTTAATGCAATTTTCAAACATTTAGGAGGAGCAAGCTGGGGTTGATCCCATGTCGGCTAGATTCCCGGTCAGCACACCCACTGACGTCGACATTGACGCCAGGAGATTCGCTTTCCGTCCACCAAGATATCGTCGAGCTCCTGGCAGCGTTCCTGGGACAAATTTAGTGTCGGCCGGTCGAGATGATTCATTTCAGGATGATCAAGACGAGTAGTAATTATTGTTTCTCATTACTTATGTCTTCTGCCGCATTGATCACAGTAAATAATTTACCGCTTACATTTATAGTGATAAGGGTAGCGGACACGGTATACTGGAATTGAACACTGATAAAGCTGGCCAGGATGTGACGCCATTGAATTTAGAATTTGACGAGCCAAAGCAAAGAAGTTCGACTCTGAATTCCATAACGGGTGAGTCAAAAATTACATTAAGTCAAAGAGAAATGAAAAAGATGTGTTTAAGGGGGTTTTTAAAAAAAATTCCTTTCTTCCTTTTCGTCTTTTGTATGAGGAATGAATTATCCTGCACGATTATGTAATTATAGATTTATAACTATTAATCAATATCGATATATCACACTCATCATACATCATGATATAGCTTTGTAAAAAGAAACTTTCCCTTTATTCTACTTCAATGCAGCTCATTATATATTTTTAATTGTTTAATTGCTCAGCTTTTCCCTCTTCACTACTGTACTTATTATACTGAATGGAGTGTGCATAATCATTTTAAACTGCGCTTTTGCTTTTATCCCTTGCGATTGTGTTTCTATCCCGGTTCGTTAACACGTTGAAACCTGGTTGTTCAGGCATGCTAACCCATCTCAAGCGCAGCATTCCGGATCTACGTCAGCACAAGATTCATCTTCAGCCATTGACAAGTCACGACTACCTCGCCAAGCAGAGTGAGTACTCTTCAAGGAGTCTTTGGTCTCCTGGTCGAGTTTAATCGTCTCCTTGGAGGGTGTGAAATAATAGTGATCACAATTTTTTGAGATATCATGCAAAAAAATCAGAAAAGAGAAGCTTTTGAATATACCGAATCAAAAAAGAATCCGGGGTAGTCGTAATAGTTGATCATCAGGAAGGACTAAAATTCTCTCTAAGGACACAGGGACTTC
This sequence comes from Calameuta pallipes, assembly GCA_030142375.1. Classification (NCBI taxonomy): domain Eukaryota; kingdom Metazoa; phylum Arthropoda; class Insecta; order Hymenoptera; family Cephidae; genus Calameuta; species Calameuta pallipes. The sequence continues at coordinate 309,338 of JARQSW010000591.1, read as the reverse complement.
ACAGCTCTAATTTCTAGAGACTCGAGGTTTTTGAGCGCACGTTGAATGTCAATAAACGGAAGAATGCGAAAACTACATTATTCATTTGTACATAAACCATTATCAATTCATGAGAAAATCGAAGGAACTAGAAACTGAATTTTCCCTTAGTGACGACGCCACTAACAAAGCCGGGGCGTCGAAGTTCGGCCGCTGGCGAGAGCTGTCTTAGTCACAACGTGGTGCATCCCGCTTCCACCACATCCAGTCACTATACAACCCCTTCACCTCCTCAGCATCCTCACTCACATGGTGAGTCCTGGCACATACATTACATACATACATAAAGGTATAGTCCTTCCTGAATACATTTAGTGAGATAATTTGGAAGAGATCATCGATGAAGAGGAAACAATAAAGTGTTTCTTAGCTTTGGCACAGGTTGACCTTATCATAATTTATTTTTCAGGAGACTTCCAAAGTGGTCCAGGTCGACCCTTGGATGAGATAAATGCTAGGATAGATCAGCTCTCGAGACAGGTGTCGTCCCTGGAACATTCCATGGCTGGAGACATCAGACTGATCCTGGCCCTTTTGCAACAGACTCTTAATTCCTCTAGGGAGAGTTCAAGCATAGAGATGATGCCAGGTACTGCACCTACAGGTACTGCTAGACTTTCTGGTAGACCTCCAGCACTTGTGCAGAGGTCGGCCAGTGAACCTCAACCACCTACGGTACCACCGTCTACCAGTAGTAATGGGAATGGAAAGATACAGCCTAGCACATCTCATGGATTGTTCAGGTGAGCTATTATTTCTTTCTTTCAGATTCATTAATCGCAATGAGACTTTGTTAATGAGATGACTCAAGATTTTAATCGTTTAATTCTTGTGCAAAAGCTTTCTTTCAAAATCTCTGGATCAGTTGCATTTGATTTCGGCGTCTTTTGTTTTGGAAAGGTTCGACGTTTTTCGAAGGTGACAGAGGGGGGCCCCCTTTTTTAATTTGTTTTCTCGTTATATTGCTAGTTTCTTTAATTAATGAACTAATTCTTTGATTAGCAAATTGTATTTACATATTAATTCACGCTACAGTATATTGTTGTACGGGGAAAATTGTTACAGTTTGGGCTTGTAATAACGCTCCACGTATGTTAAAAAATTTTCATGACGTAAGAGCTCCAGCACCCTAAAAACTTTGTTCGGTATTCTTGGTAATTTATAGATTGAAGACAACGAAATATCATCCTTAATATTTGTATTTCGATTTTTATTCGATCCCTTTGACTTTCTTGATTTCATTCTTTTCCGCACTCCATGATTTTTACTTGAAAAAACCCGCTTCAGATCATTTCCAAACACATTATCGTTTTTCTCAATTTTGGTATCTTTTCTTGGAAAATTCTGACTTCTTCAAGCAATAAAGAAAATTCGAATGAACCGAATCAAAAACAAAATGTTGATAACTTACTTAGATTTTTGAGGTTCTTCAAAAACTTCCAACTCATTACTATTTTGGGTATCGTTCTGTTTTAAACTTCCTTCCTCGCGAAGGAATTCCCCGCAGGGTTTTTGATCTGGTTCTGAATTCATAATTCCAAGAAAGGAGACAATTATCAAAGAATAATATACGAAATTAACCTTATCGCACAACTTCAGAATTTAGGTGTAGCTTAAAACAAAATCCTAGAATAACAAAAATATGAAGACAAATCATCGTATACAGAGTAGAACTAGACTGGCTATGGATTAATACTCTCGCTTTCTCAATAAACATAATATCCATCTATTAATAAAAAATCACAAATACAATTTCTTAATCCATGACTATACTAATTTCACGAAACGAATATTCAGGCCACCAACAAGAGAGCCAACATCAACCTCATCAGGAGCCTCGCGTTTGACAGTGACATCCGACACGTCAGCCTTAGCAACAGCATTGCAGACAGCCTTGAATAGCAGATCGGCGCCCACGAGATCTCAGAGTCAGCCAGTGGACCTGGCAGTGCCGTCAAATAGTCAACAAGCTCATCAGCCCCACGCATGGCACAGTCAGCCAGCAGCATTCAGAAGGGGAGAGTTCAGAACGGGGTACGTAAGAAGAAAGATGAACGAATGGCCGTAATTGCATTAAGTTAAACAGTTACAAAAAAAAATTGCAAGCACATTGCAAACGTGATACATAATTCATATCTCGTTCGTCGCATAGATACACGTCGTTCAATAAACGCTCAGAGCCGGAAACGGACGATCCTTGGAGTTGCGCAGTGGCAGTGTCAGAGCGCCCATACGCACAGCGTCCACGAAGCGGGGATTCTCGAAGAGACACATCGAATCATCGTGGATCCAGCGAACTTCAGCGCATTGAAGGTCGACAGACAGATAGCCAGGGTGGACCTGGTGGACGACAGGAGTCTTCGCGTCAGATCAGCGACGACATGTCCTGGGAATTTACAATAAATGAAGCGCCAATAGCCAGGTTGGAATCGTTAGATGAGTTGGATCAGGATCATGGCAGTTAAGGGATGCTGGCTGTGATCATACTTATGGGAATAAATGTTTTATCGTGGCGCCATCTTGCGACGGGTCGACGTACCGAATTATCTAGGCTAAACGTAGCGACTGAAACTTATCATAATAAATCGGCCGTTTTACGACTAGATAATCTGCGTCCGACAAGAATAATTGGAGGGTCAGTCGAACTTCCTATCCCGTGGGTTATTATAGCGTCCTTATGCTCTCCACAAATGACTTTCCTCGGGTAATTTGCTTAAGGCGATTGATTCCTGCGGGATGTAAAATACAAAAAGAATTTGGCTGACTTTCGTTCGATTCATATCAACGGGAGGGAGCACGCCGACGGGCTGATATTGATGTGGAAAAAATGTCCTCGTTTAAATTGCCTGGGGATAAATTTTTCTACGATGAAGTACTAAAAAAAGAAAAAGAAAAACTAAGAATCAACGTAAGAATAGCGACGAGAATATAATATGGATGCCGATCGTTTTCTTTCTTTCTTTTTCTCCCTTCTTTTTTTCCATCTACCGTTTTATCTCGTTCTTTCTCTTTGATTGTTTTAATAGACCGAGGGAATAGCTCTCCCACCTAAAATAACACACGCTCACTCGCGTTACGTATCACGGACTTGCGCGTGTATCTAGATTGCAATGAAGGTAGAGAAGCAAAAAAGGAATAGAGATTCAATGATATAAATATATAAATATCAACTATTGCATGTGCTACAGCATGTATACGCTGAATACCGTTTCGCGAAGATGGCGGAATGAATATTGTTTTTATTTACTGCCATAATTGTGCATGGATGTTTGAAAGATCTAAAGTGTATCTCGACGTATGATAATTATTATGCATTTTCGTGTGCATTTTTTTTTTTTCCCATGAAAATCTATATATTCCTCACTTTCAACACGTAGCTCATTTTCTCTTCTGCAACTGTATCGAAACGGGATGGAAAAAATGGGAAAGAAAGAAAGAAAGAAAGATACCAATCCTTTCGAATTAATGCTTTTTATTAAACTTAGGTATACAGCCATTTTTAATAAATGAAAAATATAAAAAAACAAAAAAAATTGAATCGAGAATTAAGATATAAAGACAAGCAGGACGATACTGGTTGAGAGTTCTGTCATTCTATCGATTTTTTTTTTTCATTTTTTTTCTCCTTTCTTCTCCACTACATCCACAACCAGACCGAGAATTTTAGGGAATGCGATAATTAAACACACAAGTACAATGATGAGAAGGAAAATAAGAAATCAGTAAAGAAAAACCAGCTGAATATTGAATGACTGAAGAGAGTTACGAGCAGCGTTAATTAAATGCGAAACTGAAGTAGTAGGCAAAAGCGAAAAGAAAAATAAGAATAACCGTAATTTTGAAAAAAAAAAAAAAAAATAGGGCCGCTTCTATTACGCGAACGTAGAGAACCTTTTTACGGTTATACACGAGTACACGTGCGTTATTCAATTAATATTATTAATTATTATTATTAGCGGCACGATCGCAAGACACGTTTGCGTCTTACCGGGAAATTGTGGCGTGTATGAGGGCGCGAAAATTTGAAAATTTTCAAACTTCGTCCAGAATTGAACGGTGTTATTATCTGAATTGAAAGACGGGAGTGAATGAGAAAGAATGACGACGAGGGCTGGAGCGTGTTACGAATGGAGTAAAATAATACCGACGATATATGCCTACGCAATAATATACATATAAATATATATACATTGTACAATTTTTTACACAATATCTCGAATTTTACTCGTACGTATACCGTTGATATTTGGCTTTTCTTTTTTCTTATTTAGTCGACGCTCTTATTCGATTTGTAAATCTTCTCATACGAACTGAGTTTTATCCTGAAACTGTAATTGGTGCAATTAGAAGTCTTTAATCTTGTTGTAATAAAAGCGATTCTTATTGACTGCGACGGGGTCGTACGCGAACCGATCCGATCCAAGCCGATTGCAATTCGGCCAGTCGATTCTCTTATTGGGATATCGTGATTGCATTTTCGTTTGTTTTTGTTATTATTGTTACTCTTGTTGTTGTTTATTATACTTTCATGTTCTCTTTTCTTTCTCCCTTACTCCTATGTTTTCTCGTTATTGCCGTTCGTCTCAGCTTCTTGAAAACTGTTAAACTTTTTTTTTGGAGTTTTTCGAGCCATAATTAGCAGGACAAATCCGTCATGCGTTCAATGACGAGACATTCGAAACTGCAAAATGAAGTGAAAAATATTTATAAAAAAAAATGCAAAACTGAACAAAGATAAATTTTTAAATTCAGAGAAACGACACGCATTGATCGACGCCAACGTCCCCGATCGCGTCCCCTTAATTTTTGCTCAGTATTTTAGGACGTAATTAATAAATGAATGACATTCGATATATAACGATAATCTAGTCACTAATGAAAAACGCTGACAGCTTACTTACGAATAGGCAATTTATTATTATCGTCATTATTATTGTTATTATTGTTATAATTATTGTCATTAATTACTATAGTGTTCACGCGGTAAGGGAAGGAGGGTGAAACTGATGAAAATTATAAAGACGAAAATACGAGTTTCCTTAAAAATGAAAAAATGTCCGTCAACAAAAAAGACCAAAAAATCTTTCACTGGCTAAGCTACATATCTTTCAGATTTTCTTTTTTTCTACTTCTCTCGTGAAATTGATTTAAGGTGAAATCAAAAATCCACGTAGCACCGTAAACAAATTCAAATTTGATTTCTCATCGACTGCTCAAGGTTGGGGATGAAATGTGTCATTTCTTATCGATTTTGAATATCTTATTTAATACTTACTTTTTATTTATGTTCAGTTGCACGCTTTTGTCAGCCAGTGGCAACGGGACGAATGAAAAAAGGAAATATTGATAAAAAAAAAGCTATTATGTAGTGTCTCCGTTAACCTTATCGAGGAGGTTTCCACTTTGTTTTCCACTAATCGAAGAGCCCGTAATTTAATCATAGCGCAAAAGAAAGTACAGCCACGTTAGGATCGATAATCTTAAGGTGAAAAATTGAAAATGTGAATTTGCAAGAAGCAGAAGGATATAGATAGAATCGGAGAGAATTTTTGCTTCTTAGGCTGTGTAATGATGAGGGTCCTGAACGATCGTTCTCAAAAATATAATCCTTGTCAAACAATATTTCTGATATTCGTTGCAACTAAAAATTGAGTATCGTTTGAGAGAAATCGATCGGGACACGCGTTTTGTTGTAATAAACAAAAAAGAGGAAGCAAAAACGATGAGAATGAGAAAGAAGATGATGCGAGATACCGTGAGATGTTTCTCTCGCGGTTTTTTTCTTTTTTTTTTTGTTGCAATTACACTTAAGAAAAATTGTTCTGTATATAATAATACATACAATAATCCTTGGATTGTACGATTATAAACGGTGAGCGCACTGATTTGTATCACGTAATTTAGAGAATGCGAGTGGGGTGTGCGCGCGAGTAACTGTGACAGAGGAGAGAGATTGTGTGTGAATTTGTGAGTAAAAGGAAATGAAAGAGAAAGAAAGAAAGTGTGTGTGAGAGGGGGGGGGGGAGAGAAAGAGGGTGCAAGAGAGAACTTTTCAGTTGCCCTATTGCGCTCCCTTCTTTGCCGCCTCGAATCTGATCTCCACCTCCGCTACTTTATAGTTAAAAAATACGAATAACGAAAGGAAATGGACACGGGAATGAACTTTGTCTTATAAGGCTTTTGGCATTTTTTATTTCGGTTCTTTATATCTTTTGTTTATTATGGAACAAACACATCTTCACGATTACCTTACTCTGCGCTTATATCACTCGCGATTAATAATTACTCTGTCAATGTAATACTAATTACATGACTATGATAAGAATGGATAACGACGGTTGGTGGTGGCGGTGGAGATTTGTCTATGGTGGTAGAGCTGGTGCTTGAGCTGCTGACGAAGCCGGTGTTATGTATCAATAAGTTTTCATATATTGCATAAAATATGTTTATTACATATTTTCACTATGTGCTGACACGTATTTTGAGTACCTTGCTCTATTTTAATATCCTGCGAGAACAATCCTTAATGGTTCTTTTTTTTTTTTTTTATTCAAAATATCTATTAGAGATTATATATTTTTTAAATTTTTTATTACTTTTGTATTTGCTTTTGAGTGTTTAATGGAAAATTAACTTTCGTTCGAGGGAAGTGTCCACTGGGGTCAGTTCACACTTACTGTACAAATTATGAGAGCTGTAGAACTTATCGTTTATTAGATGAGTGGTAAGTATCAGTAGCATTATGGAAATATGTTGGAAAGAACGAAAATCTTTTTATAAAGCATCTTTCTTTTAAGATTTGAAATGATTAAACACCGTATCACTGCGTCATTCCGCACTTTAAAGCTGTTTGGTGCTTTTTTACGTCATTGCACTATCAGTAATTCCCATCAATCTACGATAATATAGTTCCGAGATTCGCCGCTTAGGTTAATGGAAGGGCAGATGCAGGCAGCATCTCTTGGAGAATAATCACTGCGCCATCTCTGAAAATACTCGTGAAACTCCTTGTCTTACCACTGGTAGATACACAGCCTTCTCTAATCCTCAGTAGGATAACAATTTTTTTGGATAAGTACACATTGTAATTGTTTCTACTGAACTGCGAATAAAACTTGAATCAAGAAATAAATAAATTTTTAAGAAATAATTAGTAGTGATAGTTGCCGCCATTTGTAGCGCAAGAACTCTGTGACTGAACGATTGATGATTGGCTGGAGAACCCGTGGCAGGAGGAAATCAGCTGTGCAGAAAAATCTGTCACTCAAAACATGACCCGAAAACCGATACACTGCACGGTACTAGAGATTAGTCTAATTAGAATTATGACAGCATCACGAGTATCAGCAAGCAAAAAGTGCAGAAACTTAAACTTGCAAGAAAGATATCCTTTGCTTGGGCGTGGAAGAACAAACTCGCACCTAAAATTGTCAATTTTGCGGAAAGCAGCTTTTTAGTTCCAAAATATTCCGCCATATGGCGGTGTTAAGACTAGTCCTAGTTCCGAAAAAATCCGAGAAAAATACATTTTTCCGTGTAACTTGTGTTCCACGTCTCCTAACGGAGATTTATCGGAACTGCAAGGGTGCTTGGCAGCGCCATGTGGCGAAATTTTCCAGAACTAAAAAAGATGCTACCCGCGAAAATGCATTTCTTTGGTGCTAGGTTAGGTGGAGAACGAAGAGCACACCGTACTTACCGACCAAGCCCGTGCAAGCACTACCATACTTACCGGCAGTCGCGAACAGGAAACCAAAAAGCGGAAGATTGCAGCGCCACGGCAGACATAGGGTAGCGGTAGAGCGTCCAGAAGATTCCATAGCGTCAGTCTTTAGGAGTCTCTCCTAGTTAAGTCTGTGTACCTGACAGCAATAATGAAGGAACAAGTTGTGCATAAAAAACTTACCTGTTCGTTCATAAAAGTATCTCGTGATCTAATAAGCACTGTGTACTGGGTTCGCACCATTCCCCTACAGTTATTTTTCCACGCCCCCTAACGGATTTTTTCGAAACTAGGACTAGTCTCGATAGCGCCATCTGGCGGAATTGTTTCACAACTAAAAAAAGACGCACCCCGCGAAAATGCAACTTTTGTGCTAGGTTATTTTTCCGCGCTCCCAAACGGATTTTTTTGGAACGAGGACTAGTCTCGACCGCGCCACCTGGCAGAATTATTTCGAACTAACAAAAAATGCTTCTCGCAAAAAATCGACTCGAGCACTTTGTTTATCATGGAAGTCAGAAGCAAAGTGTAAAATAGATTAAAAAATGATGGAAAGAGGAGAGTGGAGATGATGGATATATATACATCATCATGTAGAACTGCTGCTGGTACTACCTCATAGCATCGCTCAGATTCGGACTAAAGCGCTGTCATAGATCCGAGGCCTGACGTGAAGTGAGCAACAATGAGTCTGGCCCTGAACGGTGCAGGGTGGGGGTAGTAGCTGCGCCTGCGCAGAAGCACACTCAGTTCTAACCTAAGTCCTGACGTTAATGCGGAACTCTGATACATAACTCTTCTTCTTTCTACATCCTGCCTCAAAGAACGGCCAGGATGCTTTTTTTTTTTTTCTTTGACTTGATTAAACTCAGATACGAGCGAGCTACGTACAAAGAATACAAATCATACACAATTAAAATATGGAACAAAACCGTGCAGGTAAAGTTTTACATTTTTCACATGAATTCAAAATCAACTGAACACTTGATACATGTAATATTTCCATGTCCAATGTGAATGAAGTTTATCAGCAGAGATATTTTATAAATTCAGAATAAACCAGCCGCGCTATTCAATCCGTACATATATTATCCATTGATTCTACTGTATCGAATATAATTACATTATTAATAATGACTGCTGACAATACGATAAAGATCCCATTTAAATAGCCCTTTGATGTAATTCCATTTAATTTAAGCTGTACTGTAAAAATTCTTAACAATTTCTTCCCCAGCATTGTTGTCCCACCTGCCATTATATAACTCCTAACCCTTTGCCGGAAGGAAAGTAACGATCGAAGCTTCCGCGATACCAAACGAAAACTGCTGGTAATTCTCTGAACATTATGTAACTGTGCTTCAACGTGTTCGCATAAGCGATATCGCGTGACAAGTGAGACTGCGACTATTTTTATTCCTCTCCATTTTTCTTCTTACATTGTACTTATGCAACGTGGCTCGTTACAGTTAATACGGGAAAACAGTTGAATTAAAAATTAAATAAAATAAAGACTATTCTTTTAATCTTCCTGTCAATTAATTTGAATATATATATGTATATATATATATATATATTTAATACATATCATTTATACCCTTCGGTATATTTACTTTGAGTCTTTATTCAGTAACGATGCTCAGTAAAATACATTACTATACCTAATAACATACATTATAGATATATACATATGTCCACAGTGTCGCGAATGGACATTGATCTTCTAAATGATTCACGATCGATACTCGTGTTTACTTTGAGACGATACAAGAGATAGATATAAGAAAAATGCACGTGTTTGAATTAACATGGTGTTTTCCATAAAAACAAGACAAATATGTTTCAACGAAACCTTAATTAACTATTTAATTATCTTCTCGATTGGTTATCACCGCTACAGGCTAGATTTTTGGTCGAACTGCAAATCAACAATAACGTACCGCGTGGCGTAAAATTGATACTTTACATTAATCCCAGAAATAAGTAAAAAGAGAGAAGGGAGAAGTAAGAGTGGGAAGAGAAGAAAAACAGAGACTTTATCAACTAGACTTAAAGGATATGACGTATCTACAATTTTCGGGAGAAAAGACATAAAAATGTTGTCGACGAGGAATAAACCAAGCAACGTTACAATATAACGTGATCATTTAATCAACAGTTGTGCCAGCAAACTATAAGATTAATTGTCTACCGCTTTTAATTATTGCAAAGTGCATTGGTGTTTGCATGATCTTACAATAATGCGAAAATTCACTGGTGTGATCGTTATCCCTGTTTCAGACTTATCAGAGACAACGTTGATTAAAGAATAAGATTTAAACTAAGCAACAACGTAATAGGCCAGAGAAACATTGTGAAGGAACCCTTAAAGACTGATTAACTATTTAATGCTAAATAAAACTATCGTTAAAATTTTACTGGCATCGACAATATCATTTCTTTCAATTCGATCGTTACTTCCTATCCCTGTACAAACAATCGGTCGTCCAATTGTCACGCGACTTCGTACTTTCGAAGAAGAGTTTGAGTATTGCCAAAAAAAAAAAAAAAAAAGAATTCATTGCAATTCCCATAGGGCGAGACGAAGAAGTAGAAGAAAAGGGTTTGTCGAAAGAATATGGTAAATAACTTGAAAATATTTTTCAATTCCCAACTCTCTCCTCAGTACCAACTGTAAAAGGGTTGATGCGGAGCAGGTCTGGGTGGCTGTTGAAAACTCTGACTCGCGTAATGGCTGGTAAAGGCTTGATGGGTGTGAGCAGCATGAGGCGCATGCGTCTGTTGAAGAGTGGACGGTGGACTCGGAAGTGGTACTCTGCCACTTCCGGCAGAAATATGTAGATTCCAAGACGGCGATGACGAGCCAGCTTGGCTCTGCTGGCTGGAGGTTTGTTGTTGTTGTTGCTGCTGTTGTTGCTGCTGCTGCTGTTGAACGGGCGAGACTGAACTAATTGGCAATTCCGCAGGGTTGTTAAGCTGTTCCGACGAGGGATTGGAGTTGCCGGAATTGGGACCCATCATCGTCACCAAGGAATTGGGCGTCGGTGGTAGCTGGTGACCGTTGCTCTGTTGGTAGCTGGATGACACAGGGGGAACTGGCGACGGCTGATGAGCCATATGAGTACTGGATGAAGTTGGTGGCAGTAGGGATGCTGGATATGCAACCGACGTAGGAAGACTGTAAGTAGGTGTTGATCCAACCGATGAAGCCAGTCTCGTAGAATCGGCCAGTTGATGAGACATTGTTGTATGGTGGGACGAGTACAGTTCTGGAACTTAGAAATAATTTTTTTTTTGTTACAACCATCAATTAAAGTAGTCCCAGTTCGTTTTATTCTTTCTTACTGGTGACAACAATGGAGAACGAACGTCACTCAAAGTAACGTTAAATAATCGAAGAAGTTTAGAGCTTTCTTTAAGCCCGTCTTTTTGCTTCTTTCCTCATTTATAATAAACTCCTGGCTAACCAAGCGTGTCTCGTGTCACTGGGATTTTCCTCATTGAATCGAAATCCGTCAGAACCGGATATTGCGTGGATGACGCGGCACCCAAGTCGCGAGACACATTTGAAACAGTTCGATTGTTTCGAGTATCCCGGGCGAGAGCGACTTCCGTCGATTGTTGGAAACACACCTGACTGCCAACCGGTTGTATACACATGCAGACCTTACAACAGTTCTTTACAGTTCTAGGATACTTTTTCAGTTGTCTAATGCTACGTCGTGTTCCAAAACCTCGTTTAATTTTTCTTTTATATATATATTGTATATATGTACAAGACTCACCCTGGCTAGACGAGAAGGCCGCATCCGGCAGTGGCTGACCGTGCGAATGAGGATGAGGATGGCTGGACGGTACGACTGCACCTGCATGTGGATGCGGCGCAGCTGGTGGATGGAGAACGTAAGAGGCCGCAGGATATGCTACGGAACCAACATAACCTCCTGAGGTGGTTGAGGACAGTTGTTTCCGTAAACGTGCCCGACGGTTGCTGAACCAGACCTGAATCCTGGCCTCGGTCAACTTCGTTCTTTGGGCCAGTTCCTCTCTGGTATAGATGTCAGGGTACTGGGTCCTCTCGAAGGCTCTTTCCAATTCGTCCAGTTGGTGGGCGGTGAAGGTTGTACGACTGCGACGTTGTTTCCTTTTCAGCGGTATTCCCGGTTCACTTTCGCAATCAGATCCAGAACTGGTTTTTCCTGTAATTATATATAAAAAAAAAACGTGTTTGAGAATCTAAAATCAAAAATTTTGAAAGTTTATGAGAAAGAAAGTTTTTTCAAACCTTTTATCTCTAATACCCTCACCGACAGCGTGTATATCTGATATCTTTAGTATTCCGTCAAGAGGAGTATTTCCAAAATCTTACAACGTGGTCGAGTTACAAGGTACAATTTTTTACTTTCAGTTTTCCCTGTTTTTTTTTTTTTTTCGCTACAGATGACTCTAACTTCGTTCTACATACTCTGGCTTCTATTTCTTCGTCCTCCCTTCCTTTTGGAATACGCAAGACTGTTTTGAGATCTCGTAGACGCGACTAATCGGCCGCCGACGCCCGACGTCGGAGCCGCTCCACGTGGTAATGCAAATTCGACACGGACGCTATTCCTGTTCTCGGTGTCCATGCTTTTTTCATTTTCCGCCATCCGACCCCCGTGCACACGATTCAAAAATACCTAGTCTTATCGCCGTTCATCGAATACCTCGAGCATCAAAATTTTATCCTCGCTCCTGATCTTAGTGCCGGTTTCGCAAAATTTCTAAAGAGAAAAGACTAGGAGGCGTGATACAAAGTCACAAGTAGCAATCGGCAGCCGTTGGTAATACTAGGTTGCGACGGGGTGGTATTACCGCTTCTTGGCAGGAAGGCCGTTTAGCCTCAAAGTGGTAATTTAAGATTAATTCACGATCGGCGACCTGTCGACGATTTTTCATTTGCTCCTCTCGACTCGATTACTGGCCCAGAATCTTATATTTTTAATATAACTATCGTTATCGTGCAATTCCAGTTACGCTCCACATGTAATTGCACATTCACAATTTCATAGTACCAGTTGGTATTCGATGAACAAAATTGAAGAAAAAGAAAACCCCCGACTGTAATACAGAGGGGCGACGCCAAGGCGTCGGTGTCAGAACAAAGACTGTGGTATTGTTTTCCATTTCAATTTGCTGGGTCGAAAAATCATTTTTTTGGTCCCCCTCCATCCGACCCCTCGTCAGTCCCATGCACGCCATGTCGCTACCTTTCGGGCCCCGACACCTTTTTTTCTCTTCCTCCCCTCCTCCTTATTTTTTGTTTCTCTTTCTCTCTCCATTTCTCACTCAATCTGGACCCAAACGCCGGCAGCCCTATCGACTTACGCAGAGTTCGACGGGGGCCTCTTTTCATCTTTGCCGATCGACCTCCTTTAAACGATCGGCCCGATGACCTCTCTTGGGTACACATTTCATTTGTCTTCTAAGACTCTTTGTAAAACCGCCCCCTCACCCCAACCCTTGTCGGTCAACTGTAGGGAGGACGGGAAAGAAAAATGCCCAAGATTCTTCAGAGAACATGGATCTATACGGAAATAAAGAAATTTATAATGGCAAATTGACCAGACGAAGATTGGGACTCATTCGATTGGTCGTCCGTTAGAAAAAAAAAAAAAAAAATAGATATGCAAGACATATCGAACTGCGAATCACTTCGGGTTGACGTTTGCTTATTAAAAGAGAAGTTTAAAAAAAAAAGGCCCAAATATTCGAAAGAAATTGCTATTTAATGTGTACACAAAAATGGATCGTTGTATGCGCACGTAGAGGAGCGGCGAGAAAATTACAGAGTTGGGACCAATCGGGGCCCGACCTCGCTTGGCTACCGTAGCCGGTTCTCTCGTAGACCGGTAATTTCGGGCCCCGAGAAAATACGACTGATTAATGCTAGCTTTTAATTTATTCATTCACCGATTTCAGATCGGCATAAGCGTACCGCGATCTTACGAGTGTTTCTAGGTGGTCTGATTTTTCGCCCCAGTCATCGGCCGCGTGTGCCACGCGAAACGCGAATACGTGGAGAGATCGATCGAATAAGCACATTTTTTTCTCTAGAGTTATTCGCAATCGTGCAATCTGATAAAGGTATAACAAAAATTTCTTTTTGTCTACAATTTCAAAAGAATATTTATTTCCCGCTATACGGCCTATAATTCATTTATTCACTCCGTCACATTAGTCCGACAACTACGTTAGACGGGGGAAAACCTTGTCGATACTCCTTATGTCGTTACGTACACAATTGGAAACCACGCCCCCAGCTATTCCTATCGACCAATCACAATTTCCGTCCTATTAAAAACGACTAACAAATTGTACCCGGTGCACTCTGCAATTGTGAACGATGTCACAAAATTATTTAAAATCATAAAATCTGCATTGTTTTACTCGCAATCTTGTTTTCAGCCACGCCAACTGTTACCAACTGCCAATTGTTACGATCAAATTGCAAGTTGTTCCAACTGGTGTTCGTTTTCGTGGTAATTGGAAAGGATCGGAAACGGCGGCCATAGCTCGCAGATTGTTTGCAGTGGTAAAAAGAAAAGGAGATTGAAAAACGAAAAGAAAAAAACTAGAAAAACCATTAATCCTCGCCTGATTCAAGGACGATTATATTCCACAACGATTATGTAGGTACACCCGGTATGTATATGTTTTTTTAGTGGAAAAAAAAAATTTCAGATTTTCGCCATTTACAATAGAGATCGGTGGACGATTAAATTTGATTTAAAAAAATATTTCATCGCAAGTCGCCATGATTAATTAAAAATTTTCTTGCCACCGCTGTTATCGTCTTTTTATTTTATCAGTTGATCTTATCGTCAAGTCAGTACTCACCGTCACCCAATTTAGCCTCGTCCTCGGGATCTCGTCCTCGCAGCAACCTGGAGATGGCTGAGACGCTGGGTGCACTGGTCCTGTCGCAGATTCCTTCCTTGACGAGTCTGTCCCGAATTTCCCAGGAAAATATTCCGGGATTGTCACGTTTGTATTCCTCGATTCGTGCCTCGACTTCCGGCGTGGCTACACGGGGTTTACTACCGCCAATGACTCCTGGACGGATACTTCCGGTTTCCTGGTAGCGATTAAGGATCTTCGAGACACAGCCATGCGATACTCTCAATTGCCTGTTGATAACGATAAATCATTTTTTTATTCGTCGATTAGAAAATTTTTCAATAATTTTCCAAAAATATTTTTATGGGGTATCCCATTTTTTTTCTTAACCTCACCTCGATATCACACAGGGACGTACACCAGCTGCAGCCATTTCTACGATCTTTAGCCGAATATGATTTGGCAATGGACGACCATTTATAAAGACACCACCTAATTGGTTGACACGGCCCTGACCCGGTATCGAACCCAGATCTGTAAATAATTACAAAAATTAAGGTTACTGAATAAATTTCAAATTTCTCAACCAAACAAATACACACATTAGTTAGTATTTAAACAAAACAATCATATATCAATCTCAATGAAAAAATTGATTCAATAGACCATTCTCGTTATCAGTGATAGTACAGTAATCATAAAAAATATAACAATTAACAATTGCAATCAAATCATATGCATATACCAGACCTCAACCACGCGAATGCATTGTTACATAACCTACAATTGTAAACAAATTTTTTTTTAATTTATTGAATCGCCCCATTAATTTCTTATCGTCGAAAAGTCCATTTCTGTTATCGCTCAAATTTTTTTTTATTTTCCTGTACTAATTCTATTCCCTATATCACACGTGTTTCCATATAGTTAACCATCTTCTATCGATGAACGACTGCGCATATGCGATTGTAAAAATTAATAAAAAAAAAAAGAAAAGCAATAAAATTCGATCATTTTTGCATTCCACTCGCTGCAAAGAAATAATACTCTTATCGGGTCCCGTCCTTCTTTGATTGCACAAAGTATTACGTCCACTGCGAATGCCAGTGCATAAAGTCACTGTAACTGCTAACGATAAGTCGAATATGAATCCGAGGGTTTACGAGGCACAAAACAATGATACCGTATAATTTGCTTGGCTTATTTCATTACATCGATATTGTTCAGATGTGTAGATTTAAATTAGCCGTAAACCGAGTATGCAATTATTTTTTAGATATGAAACTGTTCACATTCATAGAGCGAATGATTGGGACCAGATAAAAAGGTTTACATACAAAAACTCAAAATTGATAATCCAACTAAAAAAATTTCAAATCAACAACAATCGCGAATACGAACAGGGACAATTGCGTAAGGTAGGCCAATCTATGAGCTTCTAGTAGATCAAGTAACCAAGTCGTCCGACGGTCGAGCGACTAATGGCGAATATCTACTGGAGCGACGGGTAGGACTCGAGTATGAAAAAAATTCATCCATTTTTTGTTGAGGGTAAATTTTTTTCAAAGGGATAAACCTTTCGATGGAGTGACAAAAATGTCAAAATTTGTCTTTTTTTTTTCGCGTTTCATGAACTATTCTGTAAGTGCTCCCGAGGCCCTGCGTCAGGATGGGAACTGGCATAGGATAACGTAGAACGGGATTGACTGTTTCGGGATGAGTTATGGGGGGTGCCCTAAACCTGGATAACCCGGGTCCCGTGAAAGGTACACGTAGACAACGTGCGCCCCCAAGTTCTCCATAGTAGATTTTACGCCTCTTAAAAGGACAATGGGTAACACGAGGAGAAAGATTTCACGGAAAATTTGTAAGTCCTCAGGACATCGCTCTGGGACATTTGACGGGACCTGTAATTTTCGAGGTTTGGTTTAAGGTCCCCTAGTCAGCCAGTAGACGAAGTTGTGCAATTCGTAAGGTCTTTGTTAGTAAGAAGAAATGAGGTTATGAAAAAAGGCAGCAGGTAAAGAGGAGAGGTCGGTCGTGAGCGTCTTTTAATTTTGACTATCATTAATGACAATGTTACCCTCGTTTACCGGTCGGGTTGAGGTAAAAATTTGGAAAAGCGATGAAAGAAATTTTTAAAAAATTTTCGTCAGATTTTTTCATGCAAAAGTCGAAACTTAATAAAATCCCTCAATTTTTTTTTTTTTTCACTTACCTTGGAATGGATATCCAGTGAAGCAGGGTCGCATCATCGAAAAGTTGGTGGTAACCGTCATTTCACGTAGTCCCAAGTCACTCTACTAGACTTGCCTCTCACAATAAAGATCACAGCACACACACGGCATAAAAAAATCGGATGAGTAAAAATGGTGAAAATCGAAGGGACAGAAGGAAAAAAGAAAAGGAGATTTGACAGTATCCGTAACAATGGACAACTATCGAATCAATTTTTTTTCCGTCAATTTTTCCGAACAGTACCGAATATGAATGCGAAAAACCACTGCGCGGTATACTTTGGTGCCGGAAGTAGTCCAAGATAAAAACTGCGGATCTTGAAGATGCACAGAGTCACTCGGATGGATCTAGGATGAAAAATCCTGGTGGGAACCCGATCTACGCGGTGTCCGGTAAGACAGTCGAGATCATCGGAAATTGTTGAGGACTGTGGAGAGTGTTGAAAAGAAAAGTCCAATTGAAGAATAAAAAAATAAATATAACTGCCACCGGCGCGCGAAAGTCGTAACACGACGAACGACGAGGAACGATCTTAACCGATCCGCTTCGTGATCCTGACTGACTTTGCGGTGGTGACGATCTTGGCTAACTAAGTTCAAGCCCCGCCTACGGAATCAGAAAAGACCTGCCAACTGTCAGTAGTGGGATAGTCTGCCGTCAGGAACCAAGAACAAGTCATCCGGTAGAGGGGCATAGTCCAGCTACCTGTTCGTAGTCTGGAACAGCCAATCGGAGGTTCCTTTAGTACGGAATTACCTCCGTTCACGCCCACTCTTCTCAAGTCACTTACACGATTCAAGTTGGACTTTATTACTTTTGAATTTTATGAGGCTGCACCACTTCTCCACTTCTTTTTCAAGACTATTTTTTATATTCGCACAGCTTATGCACTTCTGACAGTTGCACGCATTAAGATACCGATAACCAGTTGCACGTCTGTTATAGATATTAAATAACTCCTATAGATATTAAATAACTATAAATCGGTATATGACATTTGTTCGTTATAAATAACGATAAATTTATTTATCAAACTGTATACTATAAAATTATCAATAAATAATTTCCTTCCCAATACGAGATAACGGTTCTATTCGTGAAATCGTAACGACGATATATTCACACACGCTTGCCGATTACCACTGAAACGATTTTCCTTTTTTTTTTTAAATTTATTTTTCTATATAGTCACAATATACACCGAAAACCGTATTAGGTTCTCCTGCTTCCGGAAGTGACGATGCATCCATTGCACAGGATGCTAAACAAAAGGCAGCCCCCTTTGCACCACCGGCTACCGAAATATCCACCAGACTGTCACAACATGGCGGATTGTTGAGTGCCGATTTTTACCGTCGCCAATCAATCAGACATACCGATACGTGATTACGCAGTAACATCCGTCATGAAACATACAAGCTCGATGATTCTATACCGATTTTCATTGGTTTTCGATAAAACGATCGTATGATAAAATAAGCCAAAATTTTGTACCGATCTGAAAATCGGATGGCGTTTAAAAAAAATTGAAATTGAATCACGCAACTGGTGTCCGTTACCTTTTCGTATTGCCAACTAAAATATAATTAAGATCTCAGCGTGCGGTATGGAAGACATACCGGTCAATCCGTGACTGTACCATCTTGGATTGAAACGTTCACTCAGTGACTCTTTCCTGTCCACGGTACGTCATAGTCCTTTGTGTTCCAGAAGTCCTGCAAGAAATCAGCGTATAGATATATTTATCTAATACGGAGTCTGTATATCACCACAGGGTTCACGCGTTCACAGTATATATATATATGTGTATCGGAGCAAAACGTCGTAGGGTGTTGACGAAAAAGAAAAAAAAAAGAAAGAGACACGGAGCTGGAGAAAAGTAAGAAAATATTCTCGTCACCAAACTTCAATTCGTTCCATGAAATTGGAAGCTGGGGGTTGGATGGAGGATCGAGTGAATGGCGAGGAATGCGCAGGGGGGTTGAAAAGAGGGAGGAGGGAGAGGGGGTGCGGAAGAAAAAAAAGTGAGCTAGAAAATAATGAAAAAGAAAACGTACAAAAACAGTACCTCCAAAAGCACTGATCTTCCATCAATGTTTATTATCGTCCTGTTTGTCAGGATCCTGACGAGGTGAAGATCCTGTCAGCTCGGGACGAGCAAGCACGCAAACCGTGCAGCGGAGGCGAATTATCCTGTAAGAACGTTAAAGGACCACCCGAGGTGCGTTAACTTGCCGTCACTCGGGGTGTTCTGCGCAGATGCACAAAAGAGGTCCTGACGAAATTCAGGAATCCTGCCGTGCGAGTCCAACAAACAAACTCCTTAATGTCTTCATGGCTACTTGGAAGGATCCGTTGATGGCTGGTAGCAAGCGACGAAGACCGCAGGATCCTTTAAGAGTCTCAAGGATACTTGGGTCACCCGTTAGAATCGTTGCGAATGCGCGGCCAGGAAGCTGCGATCCTGCGACGTCAAGGACGAAGAGACGTGGATGGACTCGAAGGAAGAGATGAAATTGGCTAAAGGGAAGATCGGTAATAAGGATTTGAAATAAGAATGAGACTGGCAGCGGTGAGATGAGATGAGGAAAACGAAGATCCCGTTAAGTGCTGTAAATAATCCACCCCTTTTGCGCAGTACTCGTAAAGAGGCATAGCCAAAACCATAAATATCATTGGTATTCGTATAATAAGGGAGGTTTCCATATGAAATTGCGGCTCGATGGGAACCATAAATATCTTTTGGTACACCGGATGGTACCTCAGGATCATAAGTAATTGCGGTTTTGACTGCCTTTGGTATTTGCATTTGTACCAGGTGATTTGCAGCTCTCGTTGATCAGCAACTTCACAAAATTTTCTGCTACGTTCTATGGTTACTTATCAGAATTTTGTTTCAGCATCCATGAGGTCGTCAGATAAGATATGGCGAAGGATCGTTGAAATTCCAGGTGTACGAAATTTCCTGAAAAATATGGGTGACAGTTAATTGGATAAATAAAAATTTCAAAATAATCATCAGCTGTCAGATTTGTTGTTGTTGTACCTCACTTTTTGTTGTTGAACGAGACATAGGTACCGGTACCAAAAAAAGAGTCCCGTAAGTCCATCTAGATCCTGTCAGCGGCCTCCGTCATGTATCCCGGTGCTGATGTTGACAGGATCCCAGCAGCGTGACAGCATGAGGTCCTGTGAACGAGTCCAAATGTTTCTGGTCGTAGATTCAGGTCTTCTGAAGACTCTCGAGGAAGAGGGAGTAGATGAGCGTTCAGGACTCCTGGGTGGCTGTTGCATTAAAGCTTGACTTTTCCGGGTGCCGTTTCGCGGCCAGCAAGAAGAAGTTGCCTGCCAACCGCGTCAAAGATGATCCCAAAGGAAAGAGAAGACCATGGTAAAATTCT
Source organism: Calameuta pallipes (assembly GCA_030142375.1). NCBI lineage: Eukaryota > Metazoa > Arthropoda > Insecta > Hymenoptera > Cephidae > Calameuta > Calameuta pallipes. The sequence continues at coordinate 289,061 of JARQSW010000591.1, read as the reverse complement.
TATGAGAAAGAGAGGAGGAATCGTCGACCAAAAGAGAGTAGCTAAAGATAGAGATATTTTTCTTTAAGACTCTATATATATAGGTATACGTACCGTAAAACTGTATAAGGTCCTGTAACATTCTGCAGGCATAGGACGTACCTACCTCTAGTCACAGGTCCTGGTCCAAGGATTGTAAATCTTCAAGGTCTTTGTGCGCGAACGCGAAAGGACGAAGGAGAGCATGATGGCTATACGATGACGTCGTAAACTCATCATTCGTGATATATGACTCCTAAGATGGACCAGAAGATCCTTCAGGAAGTCCTTCGAGAAATGCACTTACGTATGGATCATAAGAGAACTCCTATATCTCGAACTACGGACTTTGAGTTATCTCGCTGAAAAATACATCACGTTTTATAATTTCCTATACCTGCCGCGAGTGCAAGAGAGACACTCTTATTGGTACTTACGTGTACGGAAGAAGGACAGACATAGCGATCGCTCAAATTCATCCTAGGTAGAGATACATCTTTTCGCGAATTTTTTTTTTATCGATTTGGCAAGAGTGATTTATTTTTTCATTCGCATACCGAACATCGGTAGGAATTGGGTTTTACCCTCAATTTAATAAAATTAACGAATCACATGATACCCAAGTGAACATGTGGCAGCACTGTCAGATTAACGTCAATGGATTTACTGTATTTTTACTAGGAATTACGTAAACGATAAACCGCCATCGGTATACCGATCTGTTGCATAATAGAGTAAGGCGTCGTTTCAGGGACCGTTTTTCTAACTTGTTGCAAACGACTTGCGACACAAGTCGGGAAGGACTCGCGGTCTGCCGCTGTGCTATTTATGCGCTTGAACCCGGAAAGACATTTCAATGAAAATGCCCTAAGACAAATGGAATGCCGGGAGTCCGAAAAAGAGGTAAAAATAAAATAAAACAAAAAATTTTCAATCGTCACAGTCGAAAAATTCGTCTCTTTATTTTCGAATTCTCAGACCTCTATGTCCATTTTTTTCATCCTTTTTTCATTTTACCTTTGCTCTCGTTCCGTCGCACAATTTTCAGACTCATCGCTACTCTCTCACGAACGACTATCAGGGTTTCGAGAACGTGGATCCCGACTTCGAACGATATTCTCATCGAACGCTTCCGTCGCGACGGAATCGCTAATCGCCAATTTCACGACGAATTTTCCATTGAACGATCTTTTGGGTTGAAGCTCTAATACTACCAAATGGAATCGTCCTACTTCCTAACGGTTTTCTGAAATCCTAGGAATCCAATGCTCGGTCATGGTTATATAATAAATTCTTACGGTACACATATATATCTATATATAGTACATAGTCTACTATATATATATATATATATATATATATATATATATATATATATCATATACGTGTACACTCCAGAGTACATACCATAAGTCCCGTACGAAACAACAAAAGGATTCTGCAACGTGCGAAGGATCATCCCCGTAGCCATCACGTCCTTTGCGTGTACCAAGACTCGAATCTTATGGTTGCTCGTAAAGCAATAAAACTCGTAAAATCATAAATATTCGTCATCATCGACCATAATTCGCATTGTGCCTTAAAAGTTTTGGGTCGTTGCAGCGTGCAGGATACGGTAAGGTTGGGTAAGGGATGGGTAGGAGAGAAGAAGCTGGATGAAAAAAAAAAGTAAAAAGGGGAGAAAGAGAGAGAAATAAAAAAAGACGTAGAAGCTCATAGAAAATGGTGGAAGAAGCATTAAAAAAATTCTAACAGACAGGTCTGTCAGATCGTGGAGGATAGGGGTATAAAGGAAGGAATTGACTTAGAAAAAAGTATTACCTGAAAATCCACTTTTCTACCCCAAGACTATGAAGCCTACCCAGGTAAGGTATGTATCTTATTAACCTAACCTCTAAACTTGTTTTTTTATCATTCCAATTTTTTTCTGAATATTCAAAGAAACTTCTTGGACGTCTACGTGCATTGTGCCAGTGCTAAGGGCGGTCTTGACGTCTTCCTGGCAAGGATGATCTAGACGATCCTGATACTGACTGGCGTTCCTGGATCGTCGAGATCTTTTTGTCCGAGGATAAGGACGATCTATCACGAAGGACTATCTCTTGTATCCGAAGCTGTAAATTGTGTGGGAATCTCAGGGACGAGATTACGGAGAGGACGCGGATCATCGGGATTTCGCGCGGCGGTCCATTTCTTCTGATCTGCACTCTTGGGCTCTTTTACGTCCGGCGCTGACGTTGACGTTGACGTACAGATTTCTGAGCGTTCGACTTTCTCGGATCTGAAACGATGGAGATGAGCCATAGAAGGAGATGACAATATATTATTTTCGGATGCTGCGCTTATAAGCGATTGCATATGTGTTTCGTATGGAGCAGGCGATCTTCTTTTGAAAAAATTATGAATTCTATGTATTTTCTGGGCGCTTTGCATTATTTTTTATAATAAGTAATAGAATCGTGCATAATGGGACAAATGGGCTAATAGGGTGGTGGGAGTTTCACCGATTAACTAATGATCTAGAAAGTCCAAGAGGAACTCCTTGTTATTTCCGGTGACGTAACAACGCGAATTTTCAGTGGTCGTTGAACTGACGATCAGGATAGCCTCCCCATAGTCATTGCTTAATTGAATTAGATAGCTCGATCTCGCTGTGTTTGTGAGATAAGAAATTTTTATTTTCCTCTTACGTGTTGCAAGCGAAACCAATCGATCCGCTTTATTGATCTGGATGATCGTTTCAAAATTATCGTTTGGAACAAACGTCGGACTGTGGTCGGTCCACGTGGTCAATGTTTTCTTTTTTTGACAGTTCGTAAACAATATAGTTCTTAGAAAATGGCACGTGGTTTACCATAAGATCACGCGAATTTATGTTGAAATAAAGAAAATTAAATATATTTCAGTAAAAAATCATACATGTGTATACTTTTTGACAAGTATTGTCTGTCAAAAAAACACATTCAACACGTGGGCCAATGACGGATGAACCAAGTATTCTTTTAAGTAGAGCAATCGAGTCGATGCAATTTTTTTTTTGAAATTACATAATTGACTGTTTTTCAAATATTTAATTAGAGTAAATTAATGATCTGAATTATCTTTGGAAATTGTGTCGGTTACGTAAAAAAAAAAAAATTGACAATGCTATGGTCAGTAATGATCAATGTAATGATGGCTCAGTTCGAGATAAATTTTTTGCTAGTGACGATTATCGTCCCGTTTAAGAATATCGATATAATTGTTACCGATTGTCTGAAAATTTTTTTTCATAAGTTACAAAGTTATTGATCTTTTGATTTTTGTCATCCATTAAAATATAATAGCGGAACGAATTTTTCATCGAGAACCTTAACCGTTTTACGATCCTATATATTGAATTTATTATGCAATTTCAGAGGGTCAGTATCTATTTTTATTTACTGATAATTCAAGACCTGCTGTGTTACTTGCAAAAGTGATGAAACACGTGTATTTCTCAAAGCTGGCGAAAGGACACATTTTTCTCGTGTACGATAAAAATCAATACGCAAGGAGGCATGACGGGACTTCGAATTTTTCATAAAACAAGTTAAACGAGCACGAATGTTACCAAATTTTTATACAGATTTTCGAAATTACCGTCTCACTTTTCCTCCGATGTTACGGGTGCAATGTGACGTAATAGATGCAGCCATAGCTTAAAGTGAATCTCTAGCTGGAAAATTGTGATTGGAGATTTAATCTTAAGTCGAGCGACTCTCGCCGACTTTTTTTTACCTGAAACAAATGATGTGACGCTATTATATGGATGGATCGTTCGATCGATCAGTGGATCTACGAATCGTGGATTTTCCATGTCAAAAGTCGATCTCCCTTTATTGCTCAACAGTACCTGGACCATTATCGTGAAGGACTACTGCTTTCACTGTAAACTCATTTATAAACAATGGAATCCGAAACAATGAAATAATACTGATTAAAAAAAATTATCAAATTTTTCGCAAAAAAAAAATGTAACTACACTTCAAAATAGCATGATAATATTAGGCAAGGTTTAGGGGGGCGCTTTGATTTTTCGAAATTTCTATAAGCGGCCATGAGTGCGAGAGAGACGAATCTATAGGCGTTTACACGCGTAAGAAAAGGACAGTCATAAAAACTTCTAAAAAATTCTCTACTGTATCAAACATCCAATTTACAATAATTGCCTTAAAAAATTTGTCACTTTACATAAAAATCTGCCGAAGGTTATTTAAAATTCCCTAAAAATTGTCTTCAAGTAATAAGCATAAAAAGTGTATAATTACAAAGAAATTTCTCAAAGTGGAAGATCCCCTTGCAAAATGGGTCCGCCTCGTTCCTCACGAGCGACTCGGTCTACATTTCTTTCCGTCGCTCGAACCAGTTTCACGGGGCGCTAATTTTTAATTAGATTCCAATTAGACTGGTCAATTGTCGCTAGTCAACAAAAGGTATCGATAGCTCAAAAGCGAAAGCGATCAATTGCCAAACGGTCTATAGACAAATGGTTGTGAACGGTTGCCGAACGAGCTATAAGACCCTATAGGGTGTTTCAAAATTCATGCATAATAACATTCTTCGAATGAAAATGACCCAAGGCTGCCAAAGGGGTGACCACCGTACACAGATCAAACTTCGACCACCCATATTCCTCGATCTTGTTACGACACAGTTATTCGAATTTAGTAAAAATTTTATTTTCACCCCCCACTTCGATCAATCTGTCAAATATTTTCATTACAAAAATAATATTCAACGTACACACGTGCAGTCTGTGTGCACGAATTTTGAAAAACCCTGTATTAGATTGATCGTAAGAAATCTTTTTCGCAATTGGGAATCTCCACTCTCTTTGGTAACCATGCAACGTGCTTTCAGGATAAATAAAGAAAAGGAAACTAGAGAGACAAGACAAAAATATATATATATATAAAAGAAAGGTAAAATCATTTTATTTTAACTGTTACTACTGTGAGGCTGATTAATCGAGCGTAACTATTAATCTTTCGATTAATTAATCGTTGCATGAACAGTATAGGATTCCCGGGGAATAGATACTTTCTACGAGTATTTATGTCACAATGATCATCGACTGTGACCACACACACACACACACAAACATATATATATATGTATGCAAAGAAAGTCTTTAAGCACTTTTGACACATTTCTACTTTCCTACGGCTCAAAACCTATTTATTTTCATTTTCAAGGGAATTACCAATTCGATTGATCGGTATCGTGTGGACGGTGTAAAGAAGTCTTCGTTATTTTTACAGGAACAATTTTTGCACGCGATTTCTTCAACACAAATTCCTACAATTACATCTCGCCTAATTGATTTCACGCCAATCCCAATGCACTATGGGAACAACGGCGATGACTGTGACTATCTCTAAGTATTATATAGAAGATAAAAATAATTTATTCACTTCCTTACTTTTCCACGAAATTTTAATATATCCGTCTTGTTCGACGATGCCTAAAATTAAATCGAATTGGAAAATAAATTTTTTTTTTTTTTTTTAGAAATTTAAAGCACCGATCTTCTCTCGGTCATCGTACCCGTGAAAATTGTACGTTCGGCTTAATGAAAATTCACACGAACTTTCTTGCCCGTAGGTTCGGTACTGGATTCATCCGTAAGTCGTGAGACTTTTAACAGCTACTGTGCGGCAGGATAACGGCGCAATTAACGTTTTTGTCCTAATGAATTTTTGTACCTCCTAGCGTCACAGACCATTGCAGCTGACGGTTATGCGTCATTATGACGGATTACTGTAGACAATTTTTTTTGTTTTTCATAAAAAAATATCAAACCAATGAATATTATACGTGTTTACTGAATTCCACGGAGAATATTTTCTAGAGCAAAGTGAATTGTCAGAATTTCAAACAGAAATCATTCGTCATACTTGACTGGCAGAGTTTCGGTATCTACCGGTTCAGCGTCACGATCAGACTATGACGCAAGTCGAATTCGTGTCGATGCCCACGAGCTACTAGTATATTCTCACAGAATTCTCAGTGACTCTGACCTTCCCTCAACGAAGTGGTGACCCCGACTTAGTCACAGGTCTTTTTATCACGAAATCAGGGAACTCTCTTATACATTTTCCATCGGGACTCTTTTTACGCAGCATCCGCGTCTGGATCTTTGTATCTTTTGAGGTTGGGATCGGCTACCGTCGGTTCGGATCGGATGAGCTCGGATTCACCTCGTGAATCGAGAGAAGCGAAGAGGATGCCATATCGGCCACCAGAAACTGTCGTCGATACTCTTGTACAAATTTGAGAAAAAAAAATAACCCAAAAAAATTCCGTTCGTTTCGGCAGATCACGACAGTGGCGACACCTTTGCGGTTATGATCGATTCCACGCTCCGTTATGATTGATCCTTTAAACACGACGACAGGTTGCCGAACCGAATCGAACCACTTCACGATACATTTTTCCCCGTCTTATTGTGAACGGACTATAATTTTTTATTTCCTTTTAAAAAATGTCAAATCCCGTCCACGCCACGTATAGCCCAGTCATACGCGACGCGTAACGCTGGTATCAATGACGAACTAAAAAAAAACTAAAACCAACACGATTCTAATCAAATGCGGTAGGTCCTGAACTGGTACTTAGAATTATTTCACACACACCTTAGGCAACTCCTATACCCCCTTCGTGGACAAGGATCATGCATGAGTAAGCGCGTTAATAATCTTCTACACTCGATAACTACATAACAAGTATATATATATATATATATATATGTACAAAGTATATTTCTAAGAGTAATAACTAAATTATAAAAATCGGGAATAAATAAAAAAAATTCATCCCTAAGCTCATATACAGTTTGCCTAAAAAAAGATGAAAAAAAAATTTATTTAATGGTATTTTCATCTTACCGATTTAATCGAACTCTAATATCAAATGATCCAAACGATCGGAAATCATATCGATTGATCCAACCCTGTATAAGGTTCATTCAGAGAAGGAGTGGCTTCATCGTGCGCGACTCAAGGAATTCTTTTGAGTGAGAAACTGTTCCGTCTAAATATTGCCCCCGGATTTTAATAAGATAAAAAGTCCCGAGGCAATTTGTACACACATTGTCGGTCCAGGGCCCGAATGGGATCCGAAAGACCTGAATGAGTCCCCGACGGCATGCGAGTGTGAGTGTTAGTAGGTGATGATGTGTGGAATCTCTCTTTCCTTCTCTCTCTCTCTCTCACACACACACACACATATACACACACACACACACTCAGCCATCAGGCAGAGTAAGGAATTTTTTCATCCTATATATGTATATATATACATACTCACATACGTGTACCTGGGCGGAATTGCGTTACCCGTTTTCTACGATATTTCAGATCACTTTCTTGCCGGGTCCCAATATAAAAAAAAGAGAGATAGTGCCATCTTTAAAAATTCGAAATTGAATAATGGTCCAAGTAAAAAGAGTAAAGATGAAAGAAAATTTTTTTTTTCTTACACCTCACCCAACGCCCCAAATATTTTACGAGTACAAAGAAACGTGAATAAAATATAAAAACCATATCCGCACCTTCCATCCGTTACCATGCATAAGGTCAATCAAAAGTATTTTTATATCGTCAAAAAATCGTGACACGTATGATATCGATTTACTCGATAGAATAGTTTTTTTTTTCTTCTCAACGTTAGTCATGTAACCACCTATAGAAGCGTACTTGTATCAAGTATAGCCAGACGTGAATGCGTGAAGCGGTTCTGGAGTACCGGTACATTTTGAAAATACCTGTACATAAGTATAGTCCAGTTCATATACATATATATATATACACACACACCACACACGCAGAAGCTGGTTCGTCGTGCTGTGAAGCTACGGGCCTCATTTGATTCACGTCGTGATTCTCTCGGATGCATTTATCACGTGCAAGACTCTCACCTCCTGGACGCCCCTACGACGTCAGGCACCACGTGTGAGCGTGACGGTGAGTACACGTATGATAGCCCACGTAGTGGTGTGCGTAGCGCGAACAATGGCGGCCGTCACGCTGAAACGAACAGAGCTACTGTCCTACGCTTTTGGTTTGGCTTACCTCGGCTTGGCTTAGGTACAAGAATATTTGTCCGTCACACGCGCCAACATATGATTTCGACGAGCTGTCACTTTGGAGTAAACACGTGTAGTTTGTATTTAAATTGAATGAATTTTTTCCATAACACGTAGAATGAGATATTACATATTTCTTTTTTTTTTATTATTATTTTCGTTCATCCTTCTATATCATACGTACGTACTGTCGGGTCTTACCCATTACCGTATGCACTTACGGAAACGCGAATGAAAAAGTGCCACAAGTTTATTATCCGAGCGCGTAAGAAATTCCATGCTAGAAAAACACAATGAAGATTTTTCTCTCTCTCTCTCTCTCTCTCTCTCTCTCTCTCCCTTATTCTTGCAGGGGCAACCGAAAGCGGGAGAGTAAAGTGGCGAGGTCCGAAGTAAAGAAACAAGAATGACGTATAAAGCGGGGTGAGAAAATAATAAAAGAAAGGAAACAACAAGAAAAAAAGCTCGAGGATACAGAATGAAAGAGGACCGAGGTGATTTTTCTCATTGGTCGAAGAGGGCGTGGGACTCCTAGCTATATACTCTACTCTGGTTCTGTAGTAGCCACTAGATAGCAGCTAGTACATATATTATATATGTATATACAATATATATATATACTTACACGTACTTGTTATGTGTGTGTGTATATATATATATATATATACACTGCGCAAGGAACCAGATTCTCTTGCCGAGGTCGGCTTTTGCCTTCTTCAACTTTTTTACCGTATCCGAATGACTCAGCGGCTATTTCTCATTACCGGAGGGGATATTTTTGTAAAATTGGATTTTCGTGCGAGAAAGTGTTGGTAGAAGGTAAAGGCGCGTACGCATGCAAAATTTATCAGTATAAATTTTTTTTTTTTATTTCACCCTCTCGATAACCTTCCAGAGAGCATGTGCTTCGTGTTACGCAGTTGCATACGTGTGGTCGAGTCGTTTGTCATAAACGCGTCGCGACGACCAACGACTCGCGACGCGACGCGGCCTAACGTTTACAGCCAACGTTGGAAATGGTCCCTCAAATTGGGACCGCGAATGCGGTAGGTCAGTTACAACTCATTTCCCGTGAACGTCGTTAATTTCTTGCTTAAACTTTTTTTTTTCGCTTTTTTTTCCCTTCAATTTCTCTCTCCAGCCTTCCGGATAGATGTTGAGCAAATAAACGGAGTTTTTTTTGGGGGAATATTAAGTTTGCGGTAAAAATGAAATTTTGTCAAAATTTGTATGAAAATTATTTTTTGACTCCTTCCAGACGGATCGACTGCTCTGACGATTTAGTGGAATCGTTAAGGCCGGTGGGATACGACTAAATGCGGCAAGGATCTGCTTACTTACTTAAGCCTGGTTAATTAGCGAGACGCGGCAGGATGATTAATATTTTTGTCCTGCTCGACAACGTTGTCGTCGTACGTTCGAAACCCTTATGGACACGTCCACGCTGCTTATGGGATTAGCTTCGGTTCGTATACAGACGGGCGCATCCTGCAATTGAAAATTCTCCATGTCACGACTATGACTAAACCACGTGGGCGCCCGTTCCGATCGGCTTTAATCAACGAATATTATTTTCGTGTCTGTTGCTCCTCTTAATTTTATTACTGACATACGTTGCGAAAGGGGCAACCGCGTGTGCGTAGACATACGCACGATTAAATTCCACCCTGTACCATACGAGCTGGTCGATCGACTATACATTATTATGTAGCTGGATTATATAGTATATATATACATATACTATAGTATATATATATACATAGTATTATTTCATTTAAAAAAAAATAACGGAACCACACTCGCGAGATGTTTCTGGTCGCCGGGTGTACCGGAATTGTAAAAAGATGTGTAAAAAAGATATAAATAGAAAGTACGAAAAACAAAATGGCGTAACGCTATAAATAAAGGAGTTAAAAAGAGGGGTTTGAAGTTTCGCGACTAGGCGAGACTAGCCACGGTAAATCACGTCGCCGCTGTCGATTTTATCGTCGACGGCCGATGGATTCGGCTGAGTAATACTGGAAACTCGATGCACGTACGTGCTTTGCTGGATGCGGCCATCCCGAGTGCTCGGAGTCTTTGGATGAAGTCGAAGGAGCGAAGAGGATCGAGAAAAGGGGAACCACTCGTGGCCCGACACGCTATTTTTCGTTTTATTTGCTTAATTGCCGCACGTAGGCGTGGGAATCGGTAGACGTTTTCTTCCACGATCGCTTCGATCTTTCTCGATCGCGAGTCTCGAAACGATTGATCCGTCGATCCGCTGCTTGAACGCCTCGACGCCGAGCGTCCCGAGGAACAAGAAATCGTTTCTGCCACTGCTCGTTGGAGTGGCTGATGGAATTTCCACATTTTCTATAAGAACAGGATGAACTCTTGGAGCGTTGAAGAAATATTATAAATAATAATAATATCGATATCGCTATACAAAATACACGTGTTAAATGTATAAATAATAAATTATGTATAACCAATTTTTCATTTCTGTATATTCGTTAATCACTAGCTCATTGTATTTTATGTTTACCATAGGTACACAAAGTCCTGGAGTAAAAGTGTGAGCATGTGTTATCGAAATTTTTATGTTTTTTCATTTTTATCTCCCCCCCCCCCCCCCCCCCACCCCGTACCACACGTGATCGATACGGAAATTGGTGCCGGTACTGTGGCTAGGTGGAATTGAGTCGTTCTGAACGGTGAGTGAAATCGACGCCGAGTCGCTACTTATACACGGTTTACAGTGCAATTTTATGGGTTAGTTTGTTCCCCGTCGGATATTCTCAGCATGCAAAGAGGTCCTGTAGGATATGAGGTACACTTGGGTATATACATATATATATACTGTATGAGTATCCTGGCACCTGTCTACAGCCTAGGGATGTATAGGCGTCCCGACGCCCTTCTTCACATTCCTCCCTTCACCACCGTACCGACTATCTTAACTGTGCTACTTCATTTTCCTCTTCATCCTGTATCAGCATCCCCTTATTGCCCTTGCCTAGTGGGATTGCCAACACTGAGAAAATTTCCCCTAGATAAGTTTAGCCCTGAGAATCTAACTAGATTTTGCGTCCTCGTAGTGGCTGCAGTGACGGATCATCAATTAGCCCAAAGGAAGACACCGGAGGCTGAAGGAAAATCTGACATAAATTTTTACGTGTGTTCGCCTATATATGAAAGGATGTTAAACTTAATAAAAAAAAAATTTTGTCAAGAGGGGACGCGAACTCTAAGTATTAAAAGCGACTCGAAGCGACGTGGAACGAAAGAAGAAAGGCAGCCGATTTTTTTTCAATCTCAATTTCGCAGTGAAGTCGAAACTTTTAAATTGAAGCAAGCCTGCCAATGAAGTGGCTCTCGTGTTCGCATGCTCACTTTACAAAAGGTACCGACTTGTCCACCTGTGCGCCTTTGCAACTGGGACACGTAACCTGCTGGGGCAACGGGTAACGTACACGCATGTGATATAGTAAGGTTGGCGTCAGGCCGCGTCTCCTCGATATTATCGTATGCGTGCCTGGTAGAGAAGAAAAGAAAAGAAGAAAAAAAAGTTCTTTTTGCCCCAAGAAAAAAAATTCCAAATTATTATTTCAACCACCGAAGAATCCAATTTTATCAGGTAATCGGATGACGTAACAGAACGAGATATCGATTCTCATAAAAATATGGTTAAACTAATTGAAATGGCAGATAGGCGTAACGAATGAACGCCGTTGAGGACTTGGATCGGCATTAAAGTTCTACTGCGATCGTGTACCAATCGTGCACGATCGACTATGATCGATTCTATGTATATTAATGCACACGTCTTATTTCATTATACCCACAGACTGTTAAACCGGCATCCACACTCTTTCGTACACTCGTTACGCAAAATCGTTTCAGACGCTCGTTCAGACCGATTTCATTTCACCTCATATTAAATTTTATTTTTTTAAGCATCGCGCGTTCCAGGCTTCACCTACCGATACGATTAACGATATCGGCGTCCCGTGAGAGCGTCCATTTATTTCGTCCGCTTTAATTCCACGTGGTTGGCCATTGTTGGCCCAGCTACTGGCTTCCGAGATGATTGATGAGCATATGGGAAATGTAGCACGCACGGTACGCAATTGTTAAAGAATATTGCACGTAGAAGATGAATATATCACAACGCAGAAATATATCCTCTTGTAACAGATACTTACGAATATATATACTAAACGTCATAAAAGTATTTTTGGAAAAAAAAAATTTTTTATCGGTACCACATTGCCCTATAGCCAGCATATCCAAGGCTGAGTTTTCACGTGATGTCTGAAGATAGTCCTAAGAGACATGGAGAACGGGCACCGTCCGTCGCACCGATCTTGAGGGATCCGTCGGCAGTAGTCAGTTAACGCAATATTCCACGGTTTTTGCAACGGGACGTGGTGCATTAAGCATCAGGACGCGAGCAGCCCGCTTGCACATTCGCTGAAGAACCTCGAGGATAGGTTAGGCCTTCTAAAGGCGAGATTACTGATTCTATACGCCCCGGGGCATTCATTCCTGCCCTAATGTTTCGCTTCCTCGTCGTGTTTACTCTAGGTACCCAAGGATTTCTTTGGTTCGAGTACATGAAAGATCCGCTAGGAGCACTGAGGACGTGATCGAGACAATTCAAATTTTCCCGGGCTCATTCGAGAGCCGGAAATAATGCACAGGACGAATGAGCGAGCAAAGATGTTGATGGTAGAGAAAAGAAATTAATTAAATAAAAGAAAAATACATATAGCACTTCACAACGATATAGCTATATTGTAACCCATTAAATGTTTATCAGGTACTGATTACTATTATCAGTTTAATGAACGCAAGCATTGCTTTCTTAATGAGTTTTTCATATGTGGTTCCGTGTGTGGTACTTAATAGACAGCCGCCAGCATTTTTTCTTCGACCACACATGGCACATGCTCCGGGATTATTTTAAGACAGCATTGTTGTGCAGTTGGTAGCCGTGATGCAGGGGAGGGAGCAATGAAGAGGAATAGAGGGGAGATGAGGTTATAAAAAAAGCTTGAAAAAAATAATAGAGAAAAAAGTATAAGGATAAAGAAAGAAAAAAAAGAAAAAAATAAGAACCCCGTATACGTATGTAAAAGGTACACGATCGGGAGATGAGACGGTGGATGAGATGAGGCTGAGATCATATTGAGTGTATAGCGTGTGCGTACCCGGTACGTGTTTGTGAGGTCCTCCTTTGGGCTCCCGTGATTCCTCAGGTTATAAGGTATAAGGTAATTAAGCTTCTGGAATTAGATCGTCAAAAATGGAAGAATATGAAATTTTCCCTGCGGGCGTTCTTTCACTATTCTCACTCGCTCGCACCTCCTCTCGCTCGCACTCTCGGTCGGTATGCACACAGAGGACTTGACCAGGGTCCCTCGCATTCTGAAGTTGCTCCGTCTCTTTCTCCCCCTTGGTAGGCCACAGAGGGTTTACAGAAGAGAGAAAGAAAGAAAAAAAAATAAATAAAGAGACGCCTGGGTACCACAATGCGCCCCAATTTTTGGGGCCCCTTTTTCTCCATTCCATATACGTCCCTGTCGCCTAGAAATCATACATAGTATATCTATATATACAGATACACCAATGTTTCCTGGCATTTCGATTGCTCTCTTTATCTTTTATTTCTTCATACCTCTTCACAGCTTCCCAATCCTCCGAAACCTTTTGCTCCATCGTATTTTTATTCTCTCCCCTGAGTATTTTTTTTTTTTTTTTCAAAGTGGCGCGAGGGGCCCCACGTATTCTCTATGAATGAAACCAGCACTCTGGACGTCATTAATTAAACTTCTAAGCTCCCGCCCGTTTTCAGTGGCTCCCAAACTTTACTCGCTGCCACGTTCGTTCGTTTTCTCTGTTTCTGCGGTGAATCCAATAGGCACCTGGTCCACTGTGATCCACTATGATTGGCAAAAGAATTTTTGGAGACCCAGGTCCAGATCGTCTGAGGATCACTGTGGGACCACGTAAGCTTAGACTGACACCTGTAAAACTTACGGGACGGCAGATGCACGCATTTTATTCGAGGTTAACGCTCAAACATGAACGCTGAACTCTTTTGTTTCTTGACACAACCAAGAGACAGATTAGATGTTATGATAAGATCAAGATAGGTTTAGTCTATTAATTGAACATTAACAACTGTCAGACTGTAGTGTCACTGACTACCGACACTACTGGTGCTGCTGCTACCTGTCACTTCAGTCACAACAGCCCTGGGTCTTCTGCAAGATCAAGGTCTCAAGATATCCAGTCAAACAAGACGATTCAAGGATTTGTCTTGGGGCAACACAGACTTTTGTTAGAGTGACTGACAGTGATCATAGGGCGAGTATAATCAGATGGGATTCGGTTGCCGGAAGTTCATGTTGGTGCAATATACGTATATACTCGTATACGTCAGTCTAGGAGTTCGATGTGTCTTTTTTTTAAGAGAGAATTAAAAAAATTGTAGTCACCAGCGAGTCGCTCGTTGGTCTGTGTACAATTTTTGTTGAAAAATAGTACGTGCATGATTTTGTACCGAAATACATATCTTGTATACTTCAGCCAAGATTTATGCGACTTTATGAAAAACCACGTGTGTGATTGCATTGTTTGTGAACTGTCAGAAAAAAAGGTACTGAACTCGTGGATCGATTATACGTGAGGTGAAGCACGTAGAGATCATATCGATGTTGGGACTAGTGGGTAGCTAGTGCAGAGGGTAGAAGTGGCAAGACGTGAAGTGTGTTGAAGTGTCAAGAAAGAGACGTGGCAGAAGTGTCAGAAGAAGTGTACGGTGGAAAAGAACGAAGGAAGAAGAGGAAGAAGATGAAGTAGGAAGGAGCTGATGAAGAAGACGAAGAGGAGGTCGGCAACGGGTATCCAAGTCGGCTCGATCAAGAGTCGATGACTGGACAAGTTCTGGGGATGGATGGATTCTCTTGGTACGGTAGAGAAATGGCGTCTACGGTGGTTAGAGGGAGAGTTGGGCCTTAGGGCAAATTAGGTAAAAACAAAACACCTCCTCAACACCATCCGGCCCCGCTTTGAGTCGCCTATGCGTTTTCCACAGGTTACGTAGAGATGGGTATAACTCATCTTTGGGCCTTATACGGTTTCACTGGCTGGGAAAGTAGGTAGGGGGTGACGAGCTGCGAATTCACCTACCCCCAAAGTTAAGGGGGGCCCCTGCTAATGGGGCCCGGTTCTAATTAAAACAGGCCGTTTCGTTTGTTTCAGGCCGATTCACTGCGGAGGGCGTCACTCCGTGGGCCTCATGATGACTACAGTATCGCATTGTCGGTTACCGCTTGTATATATGAATTTGGGCCTGTTTTCGCCTCGTAAATCGTAACGTCGAGTCATCCGTATAGGAGGCGTGAGGTTCAATTTCACACAGAAAGATCCTAGGGACTTTCGTTTTTTTTTCTCTTCTCTTCCCACAGCTATAGGACTACTCTCTTCCTTCTCTTGATCCGATATAGCCTTACATATCTTTACTACACACGTACACGAATACTTACATACATTATCTTTTTTTTTTATTCGTGTTGGTGAGCCACCAGTCTTCATCGGACCCAATCCTCGATCTCTCGCCACGTTAAATCCGGTAGCTGATTCCAATCCGACACGCTGCGATCCTCACCAAGATAAATTCCACGTGCTACCGATCGTACCAAATAAATCATCCGGTACTACGTTCATTTTAATTATAGTACCGATTACTAATTAAAATATCCCCATCTTTCATCTATCCTTCTGTACGTATGTCGGCGAAAATAAAACAACGCCTCAACCAGGCATACTAATTTTAAAACCTGATAATATAATGTATAAAAAAAACATACGTATACAATAATAATACAAAGTACACAGACGTCACTAGAGGTCGGTCGATTAAATTAAAAATAAATTATTGCTCGTCCGAGCGAAAATTTTGTTATTAAAAAAAATTATTTGTCCACGTGCTGAGCTCGCAACTGTCTCACCACACCTTTACCTTTACCACAACCTTGATGCACTATGATTAGTCATTATATCCATAGACGGGTGCATCATGGGTATCACTATGGCGGCGACCGGTAGCGGCGGCTCCCTGTGTTACAGAAAGTTAGAGAACCAAGGAGGCAGTGCAGCCATTGTTGTCGAGGAAAAACTCCAGAGTACCCGGAGCAAGGAGGAATGAAAAAAAGTGAAACAAGTCAAGTAGGGTGGTGGCTGGTAGGTAGGCTGGTAGGTAGGCTGGTAGGTAGGTATGAGGAACGTAAGAGGACCGAAGGTAAGGTAGGTAGGTTTTAAGGTTAGGTGGTGGACGGAGTAAGGAGAGCGAAGTCTCGTTTGAGGTCGCCGCCGGCTCATTCACGTTTCGAAATGAGATCGGCCTCCACTTCCCCTCTTTACTTTTGGCTTCTTTCTTTCCCGCTCAATCTCGATCCGAGCATCGGGGTCCCTATGAGGCCCACGCATCACATCCACCTTCCGAATAACCTTATGGCACAGCTTCGCCATCTTTGCCATTTTAGCCGCTAGATGGCAGACGCGTATTTGACTAAGCGTCGTATGAACATTATTTATTGGGCCTTATTTTTGGTTTCGTTCAACCTAACCTGAGTTTCTAATACAAAATTTTCTCATTTTAAGGTTATCGGACATATCTCGATCCTATCCACGAGCTCTAGTTAGACACTAGAAATAATTGGTACCCCTTCAAGTATAATTCCCTAGAAATTCCAAAGCCACCGTCCTATTTCCTTTTTCGTCTATACCTTTATTCGTGCTCCTCTATTAGTCCCATTCTTCGTTCCGATAAGGTTATTGTTACTAGGGGGTTGTTGTAGGTGGGTTTTCATAGGTGCGAACAATAGCCGTGGGGTACAACAATGGCTACCGGCTCGTTCGGCAGCGGGGTAATGACGTCATTTCCCTGTCAGACGTTTCCGGTGCAAATTAATTTATCAAGCGCGCCGCAGGACGATTTCGTAGCACGACTACCAAGTATGTAACCCATATAGGTATACGAACACACATGATAATCCGCACAGTGTGTATATGTATACATGTAATCACACAGACCGGTTAAAGGATGTCGGGAAGAAATGAAACAACCACTAGAAAGAAAAAATGGTGGAAGTCTGCGAGAGAGATGAAATTTCTCGAGTAGGTACGAAATAATAAAGATACTTTTTATCTTGGAGCCCTCAACTTTTTTATCCCTTCAATTCCGACGGATAGAAAAATTATACTCGTCATTTGATTTTTTCGATTTTTCCCGCCAAAATTGAATCCCGCACCAGGTATATGCCAGTCGAGATAATGAAGCATCTTACACATTATTATGAAAATTTTTCATCCCTTATCCATCTACCCTTGAATCAATCCAATTTTCACTACTGCTTTTTTTTATCTCTCTCCAACTCATTATCAGATAACGAAACGGGACACGCGCACTCATAAATACCTGAGCAAAGATTCACCCATTATTAGTGGCAATTAATGTTATACGGTTTCTGTTCGGGAGTTACGCGTGGTAACGCGCGTTATCCTCGCCTATCGAACCCGTGGCGACTTCCTGGCCGACTAATTCCGTGACAAAATCCTTTAGCATCGACAGCCACTGTTATTAATATTGCATATTAATATTGCGTCATAAGTAATATCATAATTTATAAATCAAATACAAGTCAGTTTTTATGGTTAAGTAATATGCCTTTGACATATGTATATGTAGAATTTTATAAAATCTCCATATGGTTTGAATAATTACAAATTTTGGAAAATTTTTTTTTTCATACCCAATGCAATTTATCAACATTCTCACAGGACCACACGCAGCCACTTAAGCATTCAGGATCATCCTGACTAAACTATTAGCAGCGAGCCGTAGCAGTCCGTAGTGTAACGAGCCAAATATTCGTCAACGGTTGACAACGTTAACTCGTGGGACCTCCCATAACTTACTTATGGAGTTCTAGAAGGTAACCACGTGCTACTAGTCCCAACAGCCGTGCTGCTCTGTTGACGTTTCTTGGGGCCTTACTTATTCCTGCGACTTTTGATGTCTACTACGCGAACGGGCTGTGGTCCATGTCCTAGGAATTTTAGTCACCCCGCTCGTGATCTCTGCTAATTAGCCGGGTCACTAATTGCCACCCCCCCCTGCCTGCCCCCTTTTTTTCTTAAGTCACGGATCGCGCGCGGCGACCGTTTTGTCACCAGCACGAGAAATCCCTATAGATTATCTTTCAAAGGGTCTGGTGACAAATTGGCCCGGTGACAATTCGACTAAAAAGTATTTGTTACACGGTGTGAAATTACTTCTAATTGGTCGCCGTGTCCAAAGGGTTGTCTCCTTCGCGACTCGTCGTTGCTGAAAACGACACACGATTTCACGTTGATATTTTTTTTACATTTTATGCAACTTCATTTTTTTCTCTTAAGACTTTTGTCGTTCGACATAATTAATTATCGTTTCCAGGCATTACGAAAAAATTTTTTACTATTTGACCGGTGCTATGGATACACGTGGGTGTTTGCTAAGATACGATACGCAGGTTCCATAAATAATTTAGAATACTGTTATCTAGATAATTTTACGTAATTTATCTATTTCTCAAAAATATCTATTCATTTAAGCTGATGATATATTTTAATAGTGACTGTCATGTTATGTCATGCACCCGACTCCCCCACAGAAAATATTGACAGTCCCCAAGAATTCATAGAGTGACCAAATCTCAGGACGTTTTAAAAGGATTAACTTCAGAGTTTTGCCAATTCAAGTCCAAATGAGGCCCAACAGTCCACCCTAATCCACAGTTAATGTCCAAAAGAGAACCTTTGGTTAATCCGATAATCCCGGCTTGTTGTGAAACGTTAGCGAGCTTAAGGAAGTATAGTCACTACTAAAGTCAATTACTAGTTGGTTAGTCGTAAATTGTGTATTGTGGTCAAAAGAGGGGGGGGGGGGGGAGAGGGGAGGTTTGGTTGTCATTTCTATACTTATTGTACTTTGGCCGAGGGGCCTGAAATAAAGAAATATACTCATTCTGGTTGAGTACAGTTAGTCTCGGTACGTTGAGGAAGACCAGGGCCAGTTCAAAGTGGTCGAATGAAAACGGGCCCAAAAATTTATCGTACAAATAACACGTATAGCATTTATGGAAAATGGTCCTGGGGAGGGTACTTTGGGCCCAGTCCGAAAGCATACATAAGGATGCTTGTAAATTTTACACGCGGGGCCTCATTTGCACAGAGTACCACGCCCCGACGGCACAGACGGGCCTTACTTAATCCTTTAGCGGACTTCGTGTGGTTTGACTCTACACCATTATAAGTATAGTCGTGTCACGATACGCTCCTTAAACAAAATTTTTGACAAATATGCTTCTCTTAACATTGTTTACTTGACCGTACGATAAACAATACAATAATCGCTAATATTTAATGAATCAAGTGCACAGAACATATCAAGAGTTTACCAAATTTTTTTTGCATTTTTCCCCCAAAAAATTATTAACTATACAAAAATAAAAAAAGGCCGTACCTGAACCTTAAGTTACTGAGCATTATTTATTAAAAAAAAAAGAGTCGTTCAGATTAAAATTTTTTTTTTATTCTTTACGACACTCACTCGTGCGGTACACGCGTGTCGGTCATACCAACCGAAGAAAATCCCCTAAGAACAAACACAAACAGTATCCCTCATAACTTATCGGCAATAATAATAAATTTTACAAAAACGTTCTCGCGCAATGTCCATTATTAGCTAAACGATCCCAGTCCAAGTTCAGGAAGTGTATCGAGAGGGTGGCCCGTAAGTGCATAAGCCTCAAAGCATCATAAATAAATACACCAGTCAGCGTCCCGACGCCGAACCCGACGCATCCCTAGACAGCAAAACTAACTCAGTTAAAATGGCTTCTCTCGACTCTTGCACAATAAAACAGCATAAAATCATTCATACAGTAATGGCTATACGACAGGGTGCAACAAACTAGCCAATGACTCGTTATAGTCGTTGGCCAGTTACGGGTCTGGTAATCTTCATGAATTACGACCAAAATGAGTACCAGCCACTTGGTGACAGTGGGGTGGCAAAGACGTAAGGTCAGGGGGTAGTTTTCACCATTAAAACTCCTTTCACGCACACACCCACTTAATGTACGTATACGAGATACCTGAATGCAAAATTTGGTCCTTGAACGAAAATAAAGGAAAAAGGATTTTTGACTTGAAGTTACAATTATTGCCAGTCTAGGGAATTTCTAGGGAAATATTTCACATTCAATATTATTGTTGTTATTATTATTCTAGTTCTTTTTTTCGAGGGGGCCAGTACCAAATTGACTTTGACTATGAAAATATATTGACTCTGATCGCAAGTGGTAAGACTTGAGAATAAAAGTGCTCCAAAGTGTTGGCACTGAACGCGCTTCGATTCCCCACGCCCTAACGTATAATAAAGTGTGGGCGTTACCATAGGCGGTCTATACGTCCCCCACCAGTGTAAACGGAGGACCTTCCTGGAAGGTTCGTGGGTGTTTCACTGCTAACTTACTTTCCTTTTAGTCCTGAGTCCTCGCGGTATCTTATCCTCCATTTGATAGTCTTAATGATTATAGGATACGCGATATATGTATCTTTGAAGGTGTCAAATGAGCATCTTTGGTGTTACGTCATAGTAAGGAATTAATATTATGAATGATTATACGAATTAGATGCTCCGTCACCTTTTAGTACCATAATATATTATACGTGTACTTGCTACGAGTCTTGTTAATACAAGATTTTGAATATTTTGGGACAAAAATTTTGAAAAGTCTAAAATACAAATTTTGACTGGAGGGAAAATCAATCTTTTTTTTAAATTATATATATATGTGGGTTTTCAAAGGTGGATCGACTGGACGGTGAAATCGGGAGAAAGCAAGAGAAAATGTTCGAGGAAAAAAATGTTTAAGATAAAAGATAGATGTCGCTAGTTGACCTTTCAATAAATTCAACCGGAAAGTCGTAAATCGTAGGATTTTTCATTACGTCGTTCTATAAATAATGCGACGTCTCAGATTGTATATCGGATCGGTAAATCAAACAAAGTTGACAATAAGGCCCCACGATCGGGGCCATATGACTCTTACGGGAGATAAGAGCTAAAAATTTTGAGGTAGTAGATTTGAAAAAAAAATTTATTTACACTGACTCTCTATACCTAATTGAAAATCTGTCTAGTTTCCTCTTTTTTTTTCTTTCGTCAGTTGTCACACGACGTTCCGACGCTCGGCGTCTGTACCCTGCACCATATCTTAGAACTGCCGTGATTTACAGTTGTACTTTTGGGAATGCGAGCGAAAATTTTACGAGCCGATGAGTTTATGGTAGTTTATGGTGGCCGGCGTGTGGCCGTCGCTCGACCATAAGAAAATCCATAAGATTCCACGGGAAAATGTTCAATACCGTCGCTAAAAAGGACTCGTGTCCTTTGAAAATTTTGATTTATGACCGAAATCTATATCCAAGGATACGTAGAGCGAGCGATTGAATTTTAACGTAATTTAACAATCCCTTATAATTTTATATAAAAAAACCTCACTCACTGTCTTTAGTATCCTTATAAAAAAAACGATGATAAGAGATTACTAATAGTCTGTGCAGATAAAATATATTTTCAAAAATCTACCTGCCATCTACTTTTACTGTGCAGGACAATGTATTCAGGAGATAATAAAAATCTGTCAAGGACACCATAGAATTTTACGATGGTACCTTACGACCAATTTTTTATAGCTAAGTCCCGTGAAATTTCCTTATTGTCCAGCACTTTCAAAATTCGCAGTGGAGTTTTTGAAAGAATTTCAGACAACGTTAATTTTCAAAAAATTATTCATTGACAACAAAATTATAAGCTGCACCATTCTCCTTTGCTTTTTCAATTTTTCTCAAAATCCAACGATTGGTTAACATTTTTTTTTCACCTACGAAAATGGCGGCACGGGGTTGGGCCTTATTGGTTTTAATGCGGTCCCACCGTGAACCAATTGGGTATACGTAAAGGTGGGCCAGCAGCGTAAATAGGTGTTAGGTTAGGTTCGACGATGAAACATATAGACAGCCGAAGGTTGGTCGATGGTAGGAAAGTAAAAGGGAGTGCATAATGCATCAATGTGTCTAGGCAGAGCACAATGGCGGCTACCGGTGTTGCGGCAGTCTTTGAACTTTGGTCCACCATCGTTCGATCCGTGACGTGGCGAATTCTTCGCCATCCTCCTTTCGAAAAACCAAGAGCACTGCCAACCAAGGTATGGGTTAGGTAGCTATACCTTATACAGCCAGTCTAGTATAAGCGACGGCAGGATACAAGGATTCCAATCTAAAGTCAGTATCACACGAGAACAACACGGACCAAGAATTGATCTTGTATCGATAGAATAAAATTCAAGCGATTATTTAACGAATGTCCAGTATGTTGGTAGCCCTGAAAAATCATGGAATTAATAATACATGAAATATGACAGCGAACCAGAAAAGGTATCCCAACAGGCCTGGTAACCCACATAACCAGAAGAAATTTTCGAAAAGAGGCTTCGACTCGGAGTTACAGTACCCTTATATAATAAAAATGGGCCCTATGGGTCTTACGGTATTACTGGGTCACAAGGTCCAATAAAAACTGGCTTACCATGAAGAAGCCACAAAACTGTAAAATTTTATTGAAAAATTTTAACTTTCATTTCGATTGTAGTGACAGTTATTTTTTGCTATCTTACAACGTCCGTGAAATTTTAATGATTTGATATCGCTTGATAGTTCATTTTAATTAGGAATGTCATACTGAATCATTTTGATAGCTCAAATCATTAAAAAGTTACGTGCATGCTAGGAGGTTACATTCGTATGAGCTCAATTCGGGGGAGGCTCTACTGTAGTGAATATTCGAGCGATCAGATATGTGTGTCCTTGTCCAACACACGTATATACCCATAAGAGCCTCTCTCTCGCACTCGCAGCGGGTATAGGAAATTGCAAAGATCTAAGGTATAGACCTTCTCTGATTTTACATGGATATTGACAATAGGCATTAGGCAACCTTATTCGCTCTTGAATCGCATTACGGTGATTTATATAGAGTGATCTGAAATGAATTATACTCTGGAGTTACTTTTTGATTCCGAATGTTTCTGCTTTTCAAAAAAAAAAAAAAAAATGGTACGTGTACATAAACGCGTTAAAAATCAATTCGAAGTCGTCGCGGACCGCAATATCCGATTTCACAGGAACTTTTCTGCTTTTCCGTGGAAATTCGCCGTGCTGGTCACGGCTATCTTTCGTACAGCTGTTTAACCAGCTGTAACGTATCGCACCTCCCCCGTTTTAAGAGTTCTATAAGGCCCCGACGGGCCCCGCCACGAGGTGTACCTTGTTCGAAGGAGTCAACATTTTTTATTTTACATTTCCATGAGAACGAGAGTGAAAGAAAAGAAGGGCGCGCGCGTATGTGTTTAATTACTGGGTAGCGTGACCGTCACTTCCGGCGAGCAAAGAGCCCGACGCGAAGAGTAAGGTGAAAAAAAATTTTTTCTTACGTGTTATAGGGCCCAAAACGGTAAAGACCCGACGCCACTGAAGTCTTATGATTTTTGAGAAAATTTTTACTGTATCATGATACGAAGTTAGGGCCCATTTTTTATATTGCGTTTGTGAACGCTATCTCGTTTTCGTAGGATATACCTCACGCAGGTTGATTCGTGGGGCATAAGGCCCACAAGAAATTTATGGGTCTGCAACCCGTGCATGAAACTCGGTGGCCGGTAACGATATGCACAGTAGCCAGGATACTTTCACGAGAGAAAGGTAGGTCATTGTGTAAATGACTGTAAAATGGGACCAACGAGGGAGACCCAAGAATGGGCCCTAAAAGTCGAAAGTTTTTAAAATGAGAGAAAGGAACGTGCCCAGGCTCACCCCTTACTGTTGTACGGAGTGAGACAGTAAACTCACCAGGAGGGAGTGACACAGTTTTTGAAAATTTAGGGCCACTAGGTCTCTGGGCCAGGTCCACAAGTCCTGGTCTCTTCGGTTCAAGACCAAAGGGTCCCAAGTCCCTTAAATTTCAGCAGGACATACTACCGCTACATCAATGAACTTCGAAGCGTCTCCATGAAAGATTTACGTCCTGGTTTTGAAATTGAAAAAAAAATTGCTCCCACGTACCAACCCCCAACTGCTTTTGCTACCGTATGGGAAGTTGGGCCTTATAGACTAGACTAGAGTTCAAGGTGAAATTTACAACCTCAAGAACATCCTCGTGAACTCCTGGTGAGAAAATTGGTGGGGGTCGGCTACTATGAAACTTCTGTCTGGCCACGCGACCTCTTCGAGCTTCTTTACATCCCTTAAAGTGGTAGCAATGGCGACCACCCTTCTCTGCCCTTTCACCGAGTGTCGCGCAGCTTCGCGTCCTCTTTCCAACCGGGACTGACAAATAACCAGGACCCTCTCGGCCGGGGTCCAGCGAGAGTGGGAGGGGTATGGTCTTTCACCCCCTGTCACAGGGGATGGAGATGTTTTCAAAATGTTTAGAAATGTTTGACACTGGTCGCGTGGCTCCTTCTCCCTTATAACGTATACCAATACCAAAGGTACAAATTGAATGGGTACGATGTTCTGGACCTACCCCAAATACGAAAATCTTCAATTTGCCTCCCTCATCAAATCGCCGTTACACTACCACCCTCTTCTGACGCCTCACTGTGCATTAATAAGGGTGCGAGCTCCTCTACCTCCAGACGGACGATATTCTCGCCGACAAATTAAAAAGTTATTAACCCCCTAAATGGATACCGATTAATTTGCCCTTGTAACAAATTGCACTACGTCCAACCAATTCCACCCCACAGGATCGCGCCCTTCCGGAAGGTCCTCCAGGTTCAACTGTACGTATACCACAATGAGGCCTGATACATCCCCTCTGAATAGGGGTGTCAGTTGCACCGTGAAATTCTCCATCAATCTACGGAATTATTGAGCATATGGCACCGGGGCTCTCAGGGTCATATATACATAGGAAATGGCTTAGGCTCTTACGCAAAGACTTCCGGTTTATCTATTATTCTCAAATTATTCATTCGCCTCCAATATTACTGAAGTGGAGCTTGTCAATTCCCGCCCCTTAACGGCCGGGTTAATAAAATTTTGAAAATTTTTAATATTTTTTTTCTACCGCTATTTGTAAACGTCTTGCTTCGCTCTGATGAGATCAACATCGACCACCAGGTGGGGCCCGGTTCAAAGTTCGCTCTGCGCAACTAGGAATTATGCATTCGGTGCAGCTCGGTGCTTGGGATAATCTACCGCGCGTTTAGCATTATTATCCTTGAACGTTTATGATACGATTCTCGGTTCCATGGGGCACGAAATCTTCACGGCTTTCGTTTTTTAATTTTTGTCTTGCTTTTCTTTTGAATTATATTTTGCTTTGATTCTAACTTTAACCACTACGGTTTTGTTCTGTTTTCTTTTGGTTTTACTTTTCTTGGTACCCCACCCAGATGGAATCCCGACAGGTGAATCAAAACGGTACGATGTAATTCTGATGAATTGCAATCATCATTTACCATTAAGGGTGTCCATCCTTGATATGCGTGATACGTGGTGATTGTGTTGGGCCGACTTATTTTTGTTTTTTGTTTTGCTTCAATCTGACGCTAAGCTAGGATTGAATTTTTTGAGAAATGAATGCTTTGAGCGGTTCTCAAAAAATATGCAGGCTAATTTGAAAACTGTGGAGAATTGCAAAAAGAGTTCTGAGGGAATTAAGGATGTATCGAAATATCAGAAATATATAAGCAGTGAGGTATTTTGTATTTTAATGTAGTATGTTTTTGAAAAATTTCTTTTCTGTCTGTCGTATAGGTTATTCGTTGACGGAATTGTCAAAAGCGCGAAGAATTCATAGAATAATGAGGGAGGAGCGTGAATTGAAGTTTTTGGAAAATGATAAATTGAAATTAACTATTGGGTCGTTGGCATCGATTAAAGTAAAATTAAAAAATTTTCAATAACGGTATATATTTTATGAAATTATATTTTTATGTCGTAGAGAGACCTTTTGAGAAATAGATGGAACTACTTTTGTCACTTATCTGAGAGAAAAAAATTGCGGGAGATTAATCGAGAAAAAAGTATAACGAGGTATAATTTTGAAAAAGTAATTATAATGCGCGGCATGATATTTATAAATTTTATAGATTGAAATGGAAATATATTGAACTTGAACGTGTGCCAGCTGACAGTCCGATTTTGGAAAAAGTCAGTATATTTAAAAATTTTTAGTTTCAATGGAATTTTTAAAATTAAAATAAAAAATATTGAGTATCTGTCTAGATTATAAGGATTCGACGAGAGAGACGGGAGTCAAAATTGGCACGCAAAAAAAGGATGATTGAAATTATTGAGAAAATAATGAAGGAGGAATTCCGAGTTAAAAAGAAAATGGAATCTAAACAGAAAACTGAAAATTTAAAAAATTCTCGACAGAGAAATCGAAAGAATCCCACGGTTGAAATAAATTCAAAAAAGTCTTATA
Source organism: Calameuta pallipes (assembly GCA_030142375.1). NCBI lineage: Eukaryota > Metazoa > Arthropoda > Insecta > Hymenoptera > Cephidae > Calameuta > Calameuta pallipes. The sequence continues at coordinate 262,344 of JARQSW010000591.1, read as the reverse complement.
AATTTCGTGATACCTCTAATGACTCTACAGAAAATTTGAACATTTCCAATCAGTCTCCAGCTGATAGTGGTTATATTCAAAATTCAGAAATTTCAGAGGAAGAAAATATTTTAAAAAACGAATCTGCAAATGTGACTCCTCGAGCGATAGACAATGTTGATGATCAAGGGGATTTCAAAAATTATAAAGAAAATTTGGAGATAACCGCCAACCGAAATGGTTTCGGGTTAAACGAAAAACTCGAAAATAAAATTGTTGACTTACCCCCTTCACCGTTGGAAGATGACCATGAAGAAAATGAGGCTGATGATTGCCTCTCGACTCTGATGGATGATTTTGAAAGAGCCGCTATCGGCCAACGGGATGATTTTGAAAATACACTAAAAGAAAAAAAGATACCGAGAGACAGGTGCTTTTACGCGAAACCCAGCACCATAATTTTTAAAGTAAACCTATTCAAATTTATTTTAACTCTTCTACACTAATAAGTTGATATTCCTTTTACAGAATTTTAACCCTGGCACATTTTACACTCAAAAAGTGACGATATACAATAAATTCTTAAAATGGTCTTATATCCGTTACGATTCTATAACTTTGTCAACTTCGGATAATAACGTACTGACAGTAGAACAAATCGATGCTGCCAAAATTAGACCTGGTTTATTCATTGTCGTGACTGTGAATTTTTTACCCAGCACAGAAACGGAAATAACCGGTGCACTGATATTTTTAACATTGAATTCAGAAAATACGAAAGAATTTCACGAATTCAAAATTCAAATTCATTGTATTCCCGCGCGAGCAGATCCGTTGGTGGATCCTACAAAATTACGGTAGTAAAGAATACAGCAAATTTTGAAAAAAAAAGTAGGCTTTGTACAATTATATTTTTTTCACTTACTTAGATTCCCCACATCCCCAATTTGGAAATACATTGAACCTGGTTCAATTCACAAGAGATTGACGATATCAAATTTGGGATTAAAAACATGCGATTTTTTATTCACACCAAAAAATAACACGCAAGATAGTTTTAATTGGAACATCGAAGAAAACGAGTATCCGTCTAAGAAATGTATAAAATAATAATTCCAAATTTGTACAATTTTCAAATTTTTATCTTCTCTTTGTGGTCATATGTGAAGCCACCCCTAGAATACACGTTTACGAAGAAAATTCAATAACGGATTACGAAACGTATGAAGTGGAATTGAGACCAAAATCGTATTTTCGAATTCGAGTAACATTTTTTCCAAAATACGTGGGCCTGCATCACGATGTACTCGAAATTGTTTTCAAAGCGCAAGGACAGATTATAAAAACACAAGCAAGCAAGAATATATCTATGACGTTGATGTAACAATTTAAAACAAAAAATTTTTTCAAAAACAGACTATATCATTTTGGGCTGAGGTGACAGGATCTGAGATACATCTTAATCCAAAATTCGTGGATCTAGGAATAATGATAATGGGCACAGGAGTTTATCAGGCTAATTTCACCATAAGTAATACAGGTACCTAAACGTTTCTATATTAGTAAAAATCAAACTGAACTTATTCGTAAAAATTAGGTCGATCCCATGCTGATATATCCATGCTGATTCCAAAATATCTTTCCACTGAAATTCAAATTTATCCAAAAACAATTATACTACAAACTGATACCTCGTGGACGCTTACTGTTCGACTGACGCCATCAGAGAATATTTTACAAAAAGCAAAAGCGTAAGTGATTATGACAAATTCAATATTTACCTCGTATTTTAAAATGATCTCCAATAGCTACTACGACAAGACATGCAACACTTTGAATATACCAATCAAAATTAATGTTAATTATACAAACGAGAAGGGTCCTACCCTAACATTAAAAATTCTGGCTACTCCAACGAGCAATACATTAGTAATAGGTAATATTTATGAAAGTATTGAAAAAATATAATATCAAACAATTAAAAATTTTCAAACAGAACCTGCTTTTGTCGTGCTGGGTATGGTAAATACACAAGAATCTGTACTGTCCAGAATATGTATCACAAATCCCAGCCTAGTGGTACAAGATTTTGGATTTTTGAATCTCCCCCCAACAATAACTGTACAGCCAAATTATGGATTCGGCCGAATTTTACCAGGCGAGACAGTTCCACTTCATTTGCTATATTCAGCCTGGTTGACGGACATTCCCGGAAATGAAGCGGAAGCTAGTGGATTGTCGGCAGATCGGAGGTGCCTATCGACTCAATTCCCAATGACAAAACCAACGAATTACAAACGACCTGTAAGTTCGTATTATGAATCTATAAGTGACGCTGTTTCTCGTAGATTTGAAATACGCGTGACCACAGTTAACGAGTTGGTTGGCAAAAGAAATCACGTCATTAGTACAAAAGTTCCTACAAGCAGATTATTGAATCTACCACCGAAAGCACAATGGCGCCCAACCGGAAGTGACTTCAATAAACAGTCTGACCAGTCTCGAATGCCAAGAAGAAGTTCCAGTCTTATTTCACAAGCAGCTCGTAGTGAAACCCAATTTAAAGATTTAATTAGTGATCTAACCGATGATGATGATGATTCCACTTCAGACTTGGCAGGTAAAAAAACATTAAGTGACTTGTGCAGTTTGTTAAAAAAAATCACTGAGTCAGCCCCGATCATCTAGTTCTTTTTTCTTATTTTATATTGATTTGTAAGACTCTGACGTAGCATCTGACAGTTTTGGACCACTGGATGATGACATAAGAGAATTTAAAAATGTCACTGAGATTTTCGCTTTCATTGTGGATCCACTTTGCCAATTGAGTGAGCAAATAATTGAATTCCCTGCGACACCTTGCGACTCGTTTTCACTGGTAACGTTCCAGCAAACGCAAAGTGACAGTTATATATGGGCAATGTAAAATTCCATACTTAAGAATTTAACAGTGTTATAAAACGCCTGATGTGCATAACTGTTATATATATTGGAGCAAGATGTTATAACATTGTCGATATGTAACTCATTTTTTGTTATTGTGTGGTATAACAAAAGTTCCGACTTAGTTTCCAAAAAAACGAAAATCTTTTAATGCGTCATATCTTTTTTTAGACTTCTGTAAACTTGATGGGTTTCAATAGTGCATCTTATCCTCACTGCACTTGTGGATTTATTGAGGATCAAATAAAGGAGTTTGAAGCTTGGTACGAATTTAAGTGTTCATCACCGCGCGTCAGAATGTCGCCACGTTATGGACGCTTAAAAAATGGTGAAACGGTAAAGATTACTTTAATGCACAAGCCAAAAATGTCGCACGACGTTACTGCGAATTTTTTGGAAAGTATGGAAATCAAGGACAAGATGTTACCAGGAGAAATGACCTTGCTGGAAAATTTTGAAGCTTATATAGAACACGAATGGGCTACATGTGCATTAAAAATTAAAATGAAAGATGGTGACAGGAGAGATGAAAATTTGTTAATTAAATTAACGTGTCCTGTTGTTAAGCCTGATATAATAATTCTGAATCCAACAAGAATAATAGAATTTGGCATGGTGGTAATTGGGTCAAAATCCAGAAACATCCTAGAAATTAAGAACATATCCACTCGGTCTGTAATTTTTTATGAAATGCTGCAAGTATTTTGCATTTCTGTTTTGTAGAATGAAAAATAATTTCAGGTCGGTCAAGATAAAGTTTAGTCTTCTTAATCCATTTGGCCCTTTCTTTATGCCTCCTGGAAAAGTTCTGGAACCAGGATCTATCTTGTCCATACCTATTACGTATAGGCCAAAAGTGAACAAGGATAATGTGAGTAATTTTTTTTACTGTAAATACTAAATAAAAATTTCAAAAATCATTGTATGGTTGCGGAGCAATAGCTAAAATTGTTCTTGGAGCTTTGCTCTTAAAAACCCAAGTCCATCCATGTCCTTTGATATTTTTTGGGACCTTTGTAGGGTACCGACCTGGCCCAGGATAAATTTCCTTACGTCTCAATGGTCTCACATTCAGTATATTACTGTCGAAAGGATATCTCAAGGCATTTTTTGGTTTACTTATTTGTTGCGGTTCATAATAAGCTGGTCCTGGTTGATCAGGATCCTTGTAGCAGAGACTAGGATCATTTAGCATAATCCTTGTAGATGGTTTCTTGGTAAACCTAGATAGATAAAGGACTAAATAAATTACTCTCGAAATTATAACTACAATGAAATATTCACCTAGGACATTCTGTCCAAAGTCCTTTAAAATAATTAGATTTGTGAAAAAGTTTGCTAATTTCACCAGAACATCCCTTTGGCCAATCCTTATTATAATTTGTTGAGGGCATTGCCAAGTATCCTTTGATAGTAGAATAATCTCTACGTCCTGAAAAAATTTAAATAATAGTATCACAAAATCGCCTGCAACTTTTAAAGAATCAGGGACCCCTATATAATGTATACAAACCTGTAAAAAGATCATAGGGCCCTCTTTTGCTTACTACTTTGCTTAAAAGATTATCAAGGCAGCCAGGATGTCGAGAATTATATCTGAAATTAACCAAAAACAATAATTATTTGTATATTGGATAATTAATTAAAAGGCCGATAATTAACTAAAAGTTGAATCATTAATTTACAAATTGCACGGCAGAGACCACGAATGTAAACGCTTTTGAAATCGTGGTCTAAGGCCGTCGAATTCAAACGTAGGGACTGAAGAATGTTTTTTAAACCAATCGTGATCCTTGGAACGATAAAGATATCCTGGAATATAATGCATTAGTATACCATACTAAGGCCCTTGTAAATAATTTTAACTTACCAGGACCCGGCATATTTTTTTTAGCGTCTTTTTTGAATCTTGGAGTAATCCCAAAGCCGACGTTATCTTTTATAGACTTGCAGGATCTATCGAGGATGTTGTCTGGCCATTGAGAAATTTCGTGTGTTCCAGGACCACGTCCTGTTTTTTGTAAATTTCTCTCAAAAACATATTTCTCCACCAAGCGTCCTCCCATAGTGGCAGAAAATTCCTGTAACTCTTCATCCCTCTGCCAACTAAATTTTACTTATCACAAAGTACTTTTAAATGAGTTAAGTGGACACTTACCTCCTGGTATTCTTTTTACAAGCAATCCTGGAAAGATTATATGATCCTACAGCAGGAGAGTCTTTCGTAACGGCGACTAATTTTGGATGTAGACCGAGATTTTTTCCCAATGTGGTAGAAGTATTAAATGGAGGATGATTTTTTTTAATACGTGGATTTAAACGTTTATAGTCCCATCCGTTAGCACGTTTATATGATTTTAAGGACCTCATATTGTTTCCACAAGCCATTTCGTATCCAGGATTACTGTGATTCATCTAAAAATTGAAACATATTGTTAAAATTTATGTAGCCTCTTCTCTCCTTTCAGGATATTGAATTTTTTGAAATTTGTGCCGCTTCCACAAAGACAATTTGGAGGATGTCTTTATCCGGAAGGGGTGTTATACCAAGCTGGAATATCCTACCGGAAATGAGAGTGGCAAGACTCGAGGCTAAAGTTGGAAAACCGGATGAAATCAAATTAACTGTAAGTTTCACTTCCCTCTCGTAACGCCATCTATACAATTTACAAAGAGCGCATAAAAACAAACAATTGTTTAAAGATAAGATCATCATTAGAATTACCCAGTCATGAAGTATGTAGTAGGCAAAGAGATTATAACATCTTACTGTTATTATTATATCTTGCCTACTTATATTTTCACATATTAGAGATAAGAGTATAATTTATTTTTGATATGCAAGACTAGTCAGCTTAATCGTACCAATTGAAGTTGGAACGTCTATTTGATGTCAAAGAAAAAGACAAATTCAGGTGGAGCGTTCGAGCTGCCTGACTTATATCCCAAAAATAATTCAAAATGAATATTACCAATATAATAACAATTTCCAGTTTTCCTCATATTTTAAAAATATTTTTCTACTTGCACGTCGATAACACTGTATTACCTTACATAACACGCCATCTCTGAGACTCTACGTCAAGTGTCTCGAGAATAAAGTGAAAGTGTATGGTACATGAAAAAATTCTCTGAAGAGAAAAGATGCAACACTCCTTACAAATACACGCTGTACCATCTCTTAGACATCTACTTTTTTTAAAAACTTTTTAAAAAATTCGCTCAAATCATTAGAACTCCATGAGGTATGATTGATATTGACTAAATCTTCAACAAGTTTCACAGTTCGTTGAAGAGATGGCGCTGGATACACTTACCAAACGGTAGTGCTTCCTTAAGCGGCAAAACTTGGAACTAACTTCCCACTTCTGTTATACCATTAACTTCCTTCCAAAGAACATTAACACATCATGGACGACTGTCTACATCTTTATTTGCTCTCTAACGTTTCCCAGCATTTAATAATTAATCGAAAACTCAGACTTTCAATTACCGCAGCAGTGAGCACGGTGAGCACGAGTATCGGCACTTGGGACGAAGAGCACTTTCAGCGTAGTCAATCATGCAGACTAGGCAAGAAACTTTAACTAAGGGTGCTTCTTGATCGGTGAAACAGCCTGCACCCACCAGCCCTTACCACTGCGTATATTAAACTTCTCAAAGCGAAATATCTCTCCAGGTTTTCTCCCTCCTCAATAGGAGCAACCAAGGACAAACATTTTTGTACCTTAAGCCATACTGTCACTCCCCAACATTTTTTTCACCCAACAAACAGAACATCCACATAAAGAAGCTGTATGTTTTTTTTGTAATACTTTCCACACACATTTTCTCTATCCACTACCACCGTCAGCATAATCATCATCCTTCTCTCACTCTTTCTTTCTTATTCATTCTTTTTTAAGATGAAAATGTGTCTCTGGAGATAAGAAATATTTTTCCCTCCAACCACCCCCCCAGGGCTGACGCTACGCACCCATCTTCGACCACAAAATAAACCTTTCTTATACAGATGTAATGCACAACTACCACCAACACCAACTCGTCTCCTCCACAGCATACTTATAGTTATCCACAATGGAGCTCAGTAGGGGATTACCTCTTGCAAAAAAGTCTCAGTCTTCCTAGACGTATTTTTATCGACTGACACAGTTCGATGGAATTCCATTTTTCAAATCCTCCAATATGTTTGACTTTTTTCTCACTATCTATCAAATTTCAATTTTAGTCCATTATAACCTCCACAAATAACATGCATTTACACACATTCATTTTCCTTATTTTTTCTTCTCTCCAAACTTCAAACAAAAACAAGATAATGTTTCCCACCTGACTCACGCATCATCGCACGTATCCCATTAACCATGGATTATAACGTTAATCAGATCCACCAATTAAAACGAAGCATAAAATAAAAGCGCATTTTGTCAATAAAGTTAGAAGTATCCCTAGAGACAGGATCCCGTGCTATTCTCAGTGACGTACCTTAACGCCGGGCCACGACCTTCCGACGAGAAACCGGAAACCGGAAGTCCATCGACACGACCATAAAGGCGAAGCTATCGTCATTTGATATGTAGTTTGCACTATGCTGACCTACATCGGAAACGCTGCTGGTTTCTAGGCAACGTCAGTACCTTGGGTACATCATTCATCCATAGTTATACCACATAAGCATAGGGCACTTTTTAGGTTATGTATAGATAATTTTGAATTTAAAATTTAACTTAAGTCGAGCTAGAAAAAAACCCTCGTGATGTTATTTTCAAAAATACATATATATTCTCAGTTTTTCATTACACGGATACATATATCACACACTTACTATATGAAACGTACACTTTCATCCAGATACTCCTCTCAAGGACCAATTCCCTGAAAAGTTAATTCCAAACTCCAATTCAATGGCACGTACAAAGTGGCAGAGTAAATAAATACAATCTCCTTTCATTCACTAGATTGTCTGACAAGTTCAATACTTATTCTACTGATAGCTTTTTTAATTTTGAAATTTTTTTTTTAATATATATAAAGTGTATCATATTTTTTGGTGGGGGTATACAGTGGTGATCACATTATTATACTGCAGTACTGATACGTTTTTGTATCAGGAAATTAATAAAAATGCAGATATACATATTTATATGTATCCCTATCAGATTGCGTGTGGCCTTATTCGTTACGGTTACTATTATTGCAAATTAGCGTTTTCCATAATCGCACAATAGCAGTATTGCCTTGTTTCCAATTCTGTGATATGGAAATCCCAGTTGGCTTGTATCCTGTTGTAGCTGAAGATGCTGAACCCACTAAACTCTAATTTCACTATTAAGAATTGACAACTGGTATGTATTGAGAAATATTAAATTAGATCTGCTCGGGTATGTTATAATATGTATAACAAACAAGCATTGTACTCTTTTGATTACAGAAATGAGAAAAAAAAGAGGGGAGCCATTATGAAAGCACACCAAGAAAATTACAACTGTCTCGCAAACGCATTCCTGCGAGGAATGTAGACTCTGTAATGAAAAGATTATTTTATGTAGTTAGCATTCCAAACGTCAAAACTGCCAGATCCACCTGTTACAGAAATTCCAAAATTTCCTGCAAGCAATTGCAGATCGGAGGATCAAGCTACAAATTGGGATGATTCATTGGATGCTGGATATTTATGAAGAGTATGGATAAAATTAAAATTAAGTAACTACCGATACCTGATCCATCTGACGTCTACTGATATCAGGGCTCTAGGGTCAAAGTATCAAATAATATTAAGCTTACGATTACTTTGGGTAAAAGCAGTTAGTTTAGAGAGGTAATGATGAACGAGTGACAGTTGATAAACTGGATGATAACTCGATCAAAAAAAAAGTTTGGAAATCCGGTAAAAATTATATTGCAGGCGAAACCATAAAGCCGGTACTCAAATAGAGTGAATATTCATTAGGGTTTGAGTAACTGTCAAAAAGTGGCGAATCAGAGCGAACACTTTAATATATAAAACGTCACTTTAATATTTTAATTAATAAATAATAAACTCGAAGCAACAGTTTCTCTTATCAAACAGATTCAACTCTGACGAATATAGGTACACTGTGAGCTGAACTAAAATAAGGCCAATTGTCATTAACATGCGTACAGTATGTTAAGTGAAAATTCCTAGATACTGTCAGACACGCAAGCATATCTTTCTTGAGTAAGGGTGTGTACTGTTTCAGCCCCACTGATTATATCATCCTACCTTTGTCTTATGGATATTAATTCCACGAGGTCCCATAGACATAATAATAGAATATAGCCGTAGGACCTAAATACACTGCTCTTTGTGGTTTAGTCCCAGTTGTTGGGGATAAGCGATTGTCTTGGCTGATAACCACAATGGTCGAACGAACAGATAAGGGTAGTGGTACGGATACTATAACCATAAGGGTTTGTAATAGCAATATCAAGGATCAGCGACGGCACTAGAAAAAGATGTAGAAAATGGAAGGACGAAACGGAATGGGATGCTGGATGATCTTGGGTACAATATCCAAAATCCTTTATGAATAATGTTGTATGACATTTGTAACTCCTATAGAACTTGGGATTATTTTTTGTCGTTACACTATTTATACAGCGCAACGACCCTCTGTCATGTACATTATAGGACAATAAAATATTTCTCAATTAATCTGTAAACTCTCTGTAATCGCTCTCCCGGGGCTCTGAGACGTGATAAAAAGCGAGAGAGCGATATTACGGAGAGTCCTTACTGCACTGTAATAGGTCGAGCGTGTGACGTTATCTTAGAAAGATAAGTCAGGGAAAACGCGACTATACGGAGCGCCAAAGTTGACTGTAGTACGAAAATGGGTTTTCAAGGTTCCTCAAAAGTCTCGGATACCATTATGGAAAGAGTCACTTTACCTACTACATCTCTTCCGTATAGCAAAAATTCTATAAAACACATTTTATTTTATCCTAGGCCATAGTCGTCCTTCCCCTAAAACATGCTTTTTTCTCTCTTAACCTTTTCACCTCTTGGCATACGGCCTATAAATTTCTGCTTTATGCATACCGTCGTAACTATTGGACTCATATGTAATACGAACATATGTACACGACCAACCTGTCCCAAGGATACGTTCAGACTATGTAAAAAGATCTCAAAGGCAAAAAAGCAATAGTAAATATGAAATTTTTATTTACAATTTACATTTGGCCATTCGACGCTCTTATCCACTTACACAGATTTAGATATCGAAAATTTCTTTTCAAATATCCCGCCAATATCTATCGCGTCCTATTAGAACAATTTTCACGTTCTTACAGTACCATATAACATTGATCCTGATAGTTCAAGAGGCCCTTTTCATAATCCATAAGCTGACCCACAGAATCCCAAAGGATTTCTATCCCACTGAGAGACTCATTGATTCTTTTTACAAATTCTAAGCACAGTGTATTCTACATCATATTCCACTATGTTCTGCCGTTCACCAAATCCCACGGTTATACTGTATAATCAAACATTGTATAATCCATATGTTTATATAGAGCATTTATAGGATGATACAGGAATATGGGATAATGCATCGATACACGTATAGTGCAAGATCCTGCAGGACACTGCGGCAAATTACTTTCTACTTTAAACTTCTCCAGCAGCTGGAACTTATTTTTTAAGTCGTTCAGGATTTTAAGGGATCATATATATGTATATATATGGAGCTCCAGTAACGGGATGTCCCATGTGACGCTTTAAACCAAGATAGCTATAAACCACTGCAACAAAAATCTTTTATATTATGTGAATCATTTTATGCAGGGTGTAAAGGAGTTATATAGGTACAAACTTGACAGGTTGGTAAAACTGATTCGAAGGAAAAAACAAATTCTTAATAAATATTTTTCTGAAAGCTAAACGCTTGAAAGAAATTGAGTTATTTATTGTGTAAGAAAATCTTTGTGCGATTGTACATACTGTAGGTAATATATTAGTCATCAGTTAAAAATTTTAGCCATTCATTTGAATGCAGATTTTTATAAAAATTTGCAATTAATTTTGTACGTGTTGAAAAACTTGTTGGATTTTTCACAAGTATTTTTAACACGTCAGATTTGCTTATTATTATTTACTAGAACCTGAATACACTAGTATCTTTGAAATTATTTATTTTCAGACATATGTTTTTAACACACTTTTTTTTGTCTCTCTCAAATCTATTTACATCCTGTATACATAATCCACTGTGGTTTTGAAAATTTATGGGAATTCTTGTTGCATATTCATTTTCTGTATAATTATACAACAGAGAATCCCACTGACATATGGGATATGTGTTGATATGTTGTAATATAACTTAAATAAATTATAAAGATGCCATGTACTTTTGTGAATTCCAGATTGAAAACACTTCTGAGGCCACACTGGTGTTCGTGCTGGAAATTATTGAACTATTGGAAGGATCGATACCAGTGAAATTGAACGGAAGTAAGACCCTTAAGGAAAATAAGAAGAAAAGAATAAGCATGTTTCTCGATGAGGAAGAAGAGTTGGCTATTTTTGATGAAAATATGAAGCCTCTCGATAATAAAGAATATTTTACTTTTACTAACTTTGACGAGGATTTGCGACTTCCGGTGGAACCCATGAAAAAGGTTAGTTGTACCTTTATAGGTTTGACGTATCTTTATTATATCATGGTTAAAATTTTTGTATTGTCTGACTAAAGTATATATGAAGACTAACTTTACTAATAATTTATTTCAGAAGGACTTTTTATTACGATTTCAAGTCCCATCGACAAGAAACTCGTTCACGGGGAAAAAAAGTAAAAAGAACAAAGGAAAGATCGGTGTCGCGACGCCTGGCGTCGTAAGAAAAGGTCGTCCGGATGCTATGGACGTGTATTACGTAGCAAGATTGAAATTGTTACTCGAAGACATCCAACCTATACAGGATATTGTGTTAATAGGTACCGTGAAGACCTGAAACGGGATAGAAATTTGTAAAAAAAAGTTATCCAACAAAATTCAAAGGATCTTCGATAACCAATAATACATTGAATTTCTCTTTTAATGAAATAATATTACTCGAAGAACATCTGATCTACAGAAGATATTGTGTTAATAAGTAACGTCAAATTGGAAAATAGGATCGAAATTTTGAAAAAGAGTTATTCGATGGAACTCCAATGATTCTCAATATTCAAATAGATATTGATTTTCTCGTTGATGAAATAAATATTTACGAAAATTTCAAATATTGCACATCACTTTTATTATTCAATAATGAATTGACATATAAAGCACCTTCCACGAGGATGACAGACATGTACGATAGATAAACGTAAAGCGACAGTCTCTAAATTCCCGGCCGGTAAATTTGCTTAAAAAGTTTGTTCGCTAACAATTGTATACAGTTTACGGATAAATAATTAATAATTAATTGTCTGGCCAAAAGAAACCGCCCATCGTTGCGTAGCTGCGCCCCAAATGCATGCAAGGCAACGGTGAGCGAATCTCGTTAAATATTATTAATAACAGGATCATATTTTATAGAGGTATTTACAGGCTTTCTTGGAGAACTTTAACAAAAAATTTTTAAGGAGCAAAGGGGAAAGTAAAGATAGCAATAAATTATTTTGAGGATCAAAGAGAGAAGAAGATAGAAAGTGAGAGAAAGAGAGAGAGAGAGAGTGACAGTACAAATTACAAATACAACAATGTACAAATAGGACAACTATAAGAATCGTTAAAAGTGACATTGAGAAATTTAGTTCTCCCCATGAAAATTAATAAAAGCAATATTACTAATCTATTACACATCTTTAAAGATTACAGATTAATTACTCTTACATATCCGAAATCACACGAACGTATTCGTTATGTCCATAATAAGCTGTTAGATATTAATCAACGAGTACAGAAGTTTACATATAAAAGAAATGTACAACAAAAACTTGTGACGTGTGAATACAGATGGCGCAAACAACCCGCAAGGTAAATTTATACACGTGTTACCTAAGGTATACCTTTATTTGTGCGCACAGATCGAATAGCTCTTTGTTTTTTCAAAAGATGTACTACCATTAACAGTTAGAATATATATCCGAAAATTCGAACGATAATTAATTAATTCTAATTTGTATACGCGTCGTCCCGTCGATACTCCCACGAATTTCCATATACATACAAGAATCAGGTTGAAAAATGGCGAAGACGCGATTTTCGCGCAAAATTTAACGTACGTCGTGTTTTACATAATTTCGCGTCAGCACGCTGTCAAAACGATTACCGATACAAAGTGTTCATCGAACCGTGATACTCGTATGAATTTTATACAGCAACTGTCAAGTTTTACCTCGCGTTCACAATAAAAAAAAAAGTCAGCCAATCGAGACTACTTCAGTTTTTACGTGAAGCGAGACACGCGAAATCTTCTTTACCGACCGAACCGTACCGATCGAAACTTCAGAAACACCAATGACAGTTATCACGTGAGGAATTATCGTGTTTTCAAAAATTTCAATGTTCCTTCGTCATACATCGAAATACAAGTAGGACACAAGTACGCAATTAATTCTAAAAATTGTTCTCGATATGAGGCGAATTTTCTCTTTGAAATAATACCACTGAATTACAGCTGCCATTCATCGACGTCAGCTGTACGCGTAGGATATTATTCATTTTGTTCTTATTTTCGTTATTATTATTATTGTTACTATCATCCCCTTTTCTCTTCGCGGTTGGCAATCCTGATAGGAGCACTTTATCAATCGCGTCCCCGTCGTTAATTATTGGTCGCGATATCCCGCGTTGCGATCCAGGGATACACGTAGAATCAGGTCCATCTGAAAGCATAGGCGATAGGAGAGGACGTGGTTCGATCCTGTAAAAACAGTTAGACACATAGAATAAAGAGATGTAAACGTATAGAGTATACAGGACGTTTCAAAGTACACGTAAAGAAAAGTCCTATACATACGTATACACGTATCATATTAAATTCGAAAAAAAGAAGATATTCAAGTACACACACAAAAAGTGTGATCCGTGAAATTTGAATCGTCCTGGTACACTGGGCACTCGATGCGTACGAAGGTTGGATTGCGAAATCATGAGTGATTTCGACGTATTTTTTAAAGAGAGCCAGAGAGATAAAAAAGGTGATAGAAACAATAAATCGTATAAAAAATAAGGGTGTACCACTCCGAAACCAGGTGGTACAAATTATAAAGCTATATATGTGGTGTACATAGAGAGGGCTGGTGGAAATGAGTGTCTGAGAATTTTTATCTCTTGTACGGATTAATTAAAGCCCTTCCGGGCACGGTTGAGACAATTAGCTCGGGGCTTGGAAGACTGCGTTATTCACTTGAAGCCTCGGGGTGCTAAGCGGGGCAGCATTTTCGGGTTGATCACGAAGAATTTGCTCCCGGATTTGGAGCCGGGTAAGGATAGGGTGAGGGATGAGAGATACGAGAGTGAAGAAAATATAAAAGAAAAGCGGCGGAGAAGTATGTGTTTTACCATATATAGGGTTAGCCCGTGTATAGAGTTAGTCCGATTGAAACCAGCTGTATTGGAAAACCAGGTTTAAGTCGGATAAGACACTGTATAGATTTAAATAAGGGTGACGAGGGTGCGAGTGCACCCTTAAATATAAGGGCGAGTAGAGAGAGGGGGGGGGGCGGGTTTAATGAATTTACGAATTCCAGGATCTTGAGAGTTCGAGATAAATGGCGCTACCATTATTAGAAACTTGCTTCCCTTATTAATGGTCCTTTTTTTTTCTTCTTGACCTCTTGGTCAAGAATTTTCAAGGAACTTGCGCCGCAGAAAATAATACCGTCACTACCGTCTTGACGTACGGTCGGCGAAGGGCGAACATGCTGTAGCGTAAATAGCCGTGAAGTGTTCCACGTCCACGTCCGGGCGCAGCTTTGAAGTACATGCGCTGCTTGTATAGGATTTTTCAAAAGTAATCACACGTTTCTTGTGACGCAGGGGGCGGGGCTAAATATAAATGACGTTAATTGCAAACAATGGCAAGGGTGGAGGTAATAAGATTTGAATATATAATCACTATGTGCCTTCGGTCGTGTATGTAAATTATATTAATCACGTATATCCGTTTGCGCATATGTATACACGTGTGACCTTACGTGTGACCTTACTCATGGAGCGCCATGAAACGACAGCACGTGCATAACAGGATTGCGTTCTTTGTAAAAATTAAAAATATACGTCTAATAGCGTTTTTCGTTTCGTCGCATTGTCGTCATTGCTAAGCGCTGTAATCTGAAAAATCTTCGAGTCTTAAGTTCGTACGTCAAAGATGCTTAGGTACAAATATTCTTATTCCTTTACGTAGAATCTAATCCTGCTATCCAAATGCGAGAGTTATCTGACACCGTGTATACGTATGACGAAGCAATAGGGTTATTAACAATGTCATTTATTGATATATAAGTCAATGAATTTTTGAAAACAAAGAAAAATAGGCAAAATAAATTTAAAAAACCCACGCGGAAAAGCACAAATAGGGAAATTAATTTAATATTTATGTGTACATGTACCAATGGATGATAAATACATGTACCTGTATATGTATGTATGTATGTATATATGAATGTATGTGTGTATGTATATATGTATGTATTTATGCATGTATGTATGTATGTATGTAATAATACCAGAAATTTGGTGACAGCATCATAACGCGCTCTTTACCTAGTGAAATGCTCATAGGACCTACACAGTGACCGTATGGGGTTTCGTGGCGAAGTTCATGGGTAACATCATGCTGAGGGAGAGTTGACGCCACCTGCGTAAAAACGTGTTTCACTTCTAGACACATGTGGGATTAAATTTTTAAATCTAATCACAAGGATTCCTTTATCGAACAATAGTCGTATTCATTATACAATGCGCGACCGCAAACAGCGATTTGCGCTATACTCCAACAAGTGACATAGATTTTCTTGCGTGCAATTAACATATAAGAGTACAAGAGCAGAGAGGCAAAACAAGACGAGGATGCCGTCTAAAGTAAGAGTTAAAAAAAAATTCAAAATCTACATCTTTTTTTTTTTTTTAATTAAATTGAACAATTCTCACTTACCGGACACTCGTCGTCCTGGTCTGACTAAGACTAGGATGCCTCTTGACAGGCGTCCTATAGCCTCTTCTAGGACAACAGCACCACCAGCTGCCACAGGCAGCGGATAGGAAACTCTTCCGGAAATGCTTCGACATGAATCCATAGACTATGGGGTTGATGCAGCTTGCGAATGGAAAATGAAAAAATAAAATATATTAATTAAAACCCCATGCTTGATTTGACAATATATAATTGCATCGTCGTGGGCACGACGTTCCCATGACTTTTGCCAGTTTTAAGGTATACTGTATGTGTGTGTCTATAGTCGATACCTGTTAAAGTACGCCATAAGCTGAAAGGCCGTGTTGAGATGTTTGAACGCACCGCCTTTCATCCATGGTATTACACCATAAGCTGTGAGTACGTTGTCGATCAGCATGGGACTCCAACATATGGCGAAGAGGACGACGACTGCCACGAGCATTTTGACGACCTGATAGAAGCGGAAGAGATGGGAAAAAAAATATTAGAAATTCCTTTACTTTCCCCTGTCTTGCATCGTTCTTTTAATACTCAAACTACAAAGACTGAGAAAAGAATCGAGTGACATGAAGTAAGTAATAAAGATTGAGAGTGGAAAAAGTTAAAATGAAAAAGAAAACAAAGAAAACGAGCACTCCGACTACTAGTTTTGAAGTATAAAATTCTTAAAAAAAAATTCTTTTACTTCTCCCCCTTATCTCTTGACCCGCCTCTGTTCTTAATACCCAAAACAGAAAAACTCTTCTGAAAAATGAGAATCTCACCTCATAGCCCTCAGTTGGCCGATCCAACCAACTTAAGATATCCATAAATCCTTTACGGGATGAGAAAGTAGTTAATAATAATAGTAAATAATAAAGTTGGCATCGGCCAGCTTAAGGTATCCATAAATCCTTTACAGGATGAGAAAGTAGTTAATAAAATATCCGACAGAGGGGGACACGAGAGACGGAAACCCCTCATTATTTACATCGCCAAATTGCCCGCGGGCATTATTTACTAAAGCGACAGCGTCGCGTAGGCAACCACCTTGGAAAGTGCATTTTAAGGATATCGATGCAAGATGTTTTTGGAACGAAATAATAATAATTAATAGTAATTACACAAGACCGTTACTCCTATTCCATTGTTATACCTGCTTCATGGTACGGGATTCCTCCTCCGTCTGACTGTCGTCGCGACGCCCACGACGCGCCCCGTTTTTGCCGCTTCCGTGTCTCTGTGTCATCGGTATACATTCGGTTGGCACGTTGTTCTGATTTAATCTGAAAGGATAAAAATTGAAGAATTACATTAACCCATGAATTCAAACGAACGTTACGCGCATGCGCACTGAAATAAGCTTAATCGGAAGCTCGTTAGGACTTCCTGTGCGCTCGGCACGTTTTCGTAATCCGTGCTACGTGCCACTTTCCAAAATGAGCCAGAGGCATTCGATTGATGCAGATACGTTTCCTATCGGTAGAACAAAGAGAAAACATAATATATGTATACGTAGCATCCACGTACTGACCATCCGTATACAAAAACACGTTGCATCGAGCGCAGCATGCTTGGATTTAATTTCTTTCAAGTTTCTTATTTTCACCATAAGCTTTCGTCCAAAGATAAAAAAAAAATCGAGCCAAAGAGAAATACACAAAAAAGACTTAGAAATTATTTATAACGTAGTAGTCTTTCTTTTTTATTACTAGCTTGCAAGGATGAATCGACCTTTATGGCGTGTCCCCAAAATTATCGGTTCGTAACATGTATATAGCATATTTATATGTATATATGTATATTTATATGCGACTACCAACGTGTATGCACGAACCTACGTAGCTTCACCGTATAATTTAGATCGTCGCCGAGATACGTGACGATGATGCTCACCCAGGAGGCTGTGGCCGAAATTATTTGCGCATCGTGAAAAGCAGCTAAATATAATTGCAATGGAGTCCTGAATGTACGGCCTAAAGACCTTCAACGAGACTATTCACATTTGAGTCCAAAGATATATAAATATATTTATAATATACGTACGTGCTATACTTACGAACACGTCTAAAGATACAATACGAAACGTTTTGAATGAGAAACGAGAGTTGAAAAAAAAAAATCCTTCGCGAAAAAAATATTTTTTTTTTTCTAAAAAATCAAAATTGTTCTGATAATGCATCCCGATGACGATACTGCACAGGAATAACTGCATACTCAACAACGATACTCTGCATAGCCGTTCACTGTAATGAAATAGCAGTTAAAAGGACAATATTAAACCGTCGCTATATACATATATATATATAAAAGTACCAGAGTGACTCAGAAACAAACTGCAAATAGTACAGTGAACGTAACATTTTCTCGCTACGTAATTGGCTGGTAAATGTTGGACTTTACAGCTACCAGGTTATATATATATACAGGGTGTCCCACGACTAATTCCCCAACGAGCACTTGCATATTCTCTGTTTAAAATAGAACATAATTCAATTTGTCCGAATAAAATCTAAACATTATCACTTCGGTATCCCAATCTGAAAAGATTTTTCAAAAAATTATCAAATGGTAAATTAATGCTTGAATATGTCCGATAAGAAATGGCACGGGTAGCCATTTTGGAAAATGACATTGTTTCTGACTTGGTCCAATGTTATCGTCATTAGTTAATTAGCTTAATCATTGAATTCATCATTCAAGTCCAAAATCAGTAATTTTTATTGAATCATCAATATATATATATATAGCGAGGTAAACACTTACGCGTGACGTGACGTCATATGGTATCTACGCTTCATGACGCGCCAGATCTCCCAGCAAATGGCGGTGTAACAGAAGGCCATTACTATCAGCGGTACCACAAGTACCAAAAGAAGCATATAGACCTCGTGAAGCCTCCACAAAGTTTCCGAATCGCGATCGCGTACGCACCAATAGGCTAGATACCTCTTGCCGACTTCCTTGTGTCTCTGAAAAAAGAAAAAAAAAAATTTTTTTTCATCAATTAATGACGCATTGATTAATCGACGTGTTCGATATATTGGGCTAGTAGAGGCAGCGACGAAATATTTCTCAGCTATTCGAAATAACAGCGTGATACAATGGGAGCTGCTGTTACGTTTCAGAAATTGAATATCGACACATGGAAAATATCGAGTGAGAAATTTTTCAAGTTGTGCGTGACGTCACAGGACGCGTACGATTGGTCCAGCTCGTACGTCTTATTAATAGATATTGATCCGAACGAACGTTGCTATTCGTCGAAAAAAAAAACTGAAGAAAAATGACGATCGTACGGCTAATAACAGTCATAGGCATGGCAAACAAACACGTATATACAGTACATACGTTAGGAATACGCGTTAGTCTAAATCCGTCGCGGCGCATTTCACCCTCAATCCGTGCACTTAAATCGACCAAATTAGATCGTGGGAGGAATAAATCACTTGGGTAGGGTATACGATACGTTGGGTTTTCAATGGCGGTTGATTTTTAGAGTTTTTACGAAAATCGAGATTAAATTGCGACCGAGGGTAGTTACGCGTATTAGCCAGGAATGAGGGAGCTGACGAAGCCATCGGGATAGGCTGAAAATATATTAAGATCAATTAAAGTTAAAGTCATTTTGGATCATGAAATTTCAGACGACCCACCTGAGTAAAGATGATCGGCACAGCCAACAGGAAGGACATGATCCAGGTTATGATGACGATTTTTCTAGCTTGACTGATGGTGCAGGTATATTGGGCCCTCATAGGATGAACAATGGCGTAGTACCTAAAAATGAAAAAAAAAAGAGTCAAAATTCTTGAAACGGACTAATAAAGGAATTAAAAAAATGTTTGATTAAAAAGTCTCTATGAAAATTTGTTTATCGAGAAGCGATCAGACAGAAATGGATTTAAGCGAATTTCAAGTAAATAATCTGGTCAACTGGGTCTACACGAGATTCACGTATTCATCATCGTCATCCTGGCAGATCACATGTATTAATTTACATGCGATTTCATGAAATCTTCCTTCCCGCTGTCGTCGTCACACTCGTCCCTACCGACGTCGTCTAACTCGATGCAAATTTGTATCATATACGTATGTATAAAGTCCAACGGGAGTCAAGCCATTAGTTGCTGGACGAGTAACATGTGTGTTACGAGAATCAGTATGCAAATGAGAGAAGAAAAGAGGAACAAGCGGAGAGAAAAAGAGAGGAGACAGTTTTGGATTAATTAAAAAGTACGACAAAAAAAAAACAGGAATTGCGCATGCGTCGTTATACTAAATTGTCAAATTGGATTTCGATTTACATGATTTATATTCGCATAATTATCCCCTTGAATACCGACTGATTTTGGTTCGACGAACCAATCATTTTCCCATCAAGGAAAATTGCTGGGAAGAAACTTTCCTAGTTCTGTAGATCCTGATAGGTTTTAGCAATAGTCCTGGTCAATTAGCAAAAAAAAAAAACGGTATCGCAAAAAAATAAAAAATTTCAACTTCGCGACCAGCTATAACTATGAGCACAGCATTTCCTGTGCTGAAATCCAAAAAATATTTGAAGTTCCCCTTCGCACCCGACGCAGTTCTATAGATCTTAATACGTTTCAGTAATAGGTCTAGTCATTTAGCAAAAAAAAGGCATCGAAAAAAAAAATACTAATTTCGGGTCCAGCTGTGATTATGAGGACAGCATATTTTATAGATCCTGACAGATTTTAGCAATAGTTTTAAAATATAATATATATCCTCGTATTTTTCAATGCACCCTGTGAAAAAAAAAATATGGTTCATAAATACATAAACAGTCAAAATATCATGTCCCCCTTCAGTAATTACACCCTAAACCATGTGTTAAAAATGTGAGGGTTGGAAACCGTTTTTTTCGTATTACATAAACTCATCGAAAGTTGTTGATCAATCAACTGCCAAATGGAAATTCGATTGACATGGTTTACATCCGCATAAACCATCCCTTGTGAATATTAATAAATTTTTATTTATTTTTTTTTTCATCAAGAAAATAAATTCCGTGAAAAGTAACCCTCAAATTTTTTTGAAGCACCCCACAAAATAAGTTACAAAATCAAGGTGACTCATGAGTAAATAACGTAAAGAATTCACATGCCCCATTTGTAAGTAATTGCACTTTCAAGGTTACATTTGAAACGGTAGGCGAGACCGCTTTGCAATTATATAAAGTCCTCGAAAAGTCGTTAGTGAATCTCCAAGGATTGGCATAAGGGGTGGAAGAATGGGGGAGGGGCGGGGGGGGGGGGTAAGATAGGGGATGTTACCATTGAAAATATTGAAAGATGGAGTCATTACCACTTGGATAAAATTAAATCACAGTACTAAAGAGTGTGTACATACATATATATATGTATATCTCACCCTCTTTATAATTTTACGTAAAATAAATCTCTCAAGCAATATATAAAAATGATCCAATTTTTTTCTTCAATTTTGTTACCCTAAAAATGAAATCAAAATATTTTACAGAATTAATTAGACACCGCTTATCCCTGTAACAGCGATAAATTAAAGAACAAGCAAAGGATAGGACAGAGTAAACGTCAAATTTATTTTCAAAGAAATAATGAGGGTATCGTGAGACAGTTAATTAGGAAATGCTAACGAATTATTGGCGAATCTATTGAAAACGCGTGTCAAAGAACATTTATTCATCGTGGACTATATCTGCATATAGCTACACCTAAATATACAGGGTGTACCAATATTACCGAACCCTACGAGTCCTCAAAAACCCGAATCGAGATTTAACCTGTATCTTCAATCTCGAACTCCTAGACGCAGTTTTGGCTCTACATATATATAGCAACTGGTACTCCTTCCGCGTCAAATTTGACGACTGTTTTGCATCTCAAACTTCAACCGAGTCGCGTACATCCGGTCGAGAAAATATCCGCAGTAGAAAAATCAGCAAAAAGAGAATATGAAACGCCAAAAGTAATTTCGTTTTTGAATATCCATTTCCAAAGTGCTTTGAACAAGTCCAAGTTTAAGTAAAATTTCGAAAAATCTGTCATCCAATTGGTTCCGGGTATAAAACATGAACCTAACGTGAGATATGGTCGATAGTGAAAATTGTCAAAAATTTTCCCTAAAAAAAAATTCCGAAAAATTTTCATGCTTCAGATAGCCAAAAATCGACTCTTGCCACAGTACCAGTGCTCGCCACTGGTTCAAGCCCAGATACTAGTACCAATTATAGTATCACCATTACTTCTAGCATCATTGCCCTTATTACATTGATACCGCTGTTAACACTTTCATGTCCGTCCCCCAATAAGACAACAAAATCCTAACTATCGAGTAAGGTTTGCTGGATAGTAATTTGGTAAATTCTGAACAACCCTCCCATTGGTTTAATTAGGATCAGGTTGGAGGCAAATGATTTACCCCTAGTGCCCAAGGTGCCATTGTCAGCCCCCATAGCCAGAAGCGACCTCTAATTGGCAGGGATGATGTCATAAACTGTCGTTTTGTGGTAAGAGGCGGAGATCACGTAGGGTGAGTTCAGGCCCCCCCCGGGGGGAGACAAAACCGTCTGTCAGCCTTTTCAATCTAACCTGGTGGCCTTAGGAAAATTTAACACAGTCGATCAAAAACCCTAACCTCATCTTACTAACGTAACCGAAATCCAATTTTCCATCTATCATATGACGTTCGAGACTTCCAACGTGCTTTCCTGCCTCGTGCTCGCGTTTAAATTTCAAGCTGAAATTTACTTTCACCCTTGGATACCTTTCGTTCGCCCTCTCTCTCTCTCTCACGTATATAAACTTACCCCACGAAGCAACAACCCTCTACGTACTTTATACGTACTCGCAAGCCCTTCTACAGTTTAATTAGACGACTAACCGCGATTTCGTGATGCCCCAGTATCGCCTACAGATTTTCAAACAGTACTGTATGTACACTATTCCTCCCCAGCAAATCCTTCGCACACGTGGATACCTGTGACAGGCACTTTTGAACCCCTTTGAGTAATGAGACACGGAGAGACTTTATTTCAACGCTTCCGCTTGTTTCACGGTCCATAAAAAAAATTGTATGACAAAAATACGTCAGGAGGTTCGAACAGACGTGGGTTACCCGTTTTTTTCTTTAAGACCCAGAAAAAAATCTAGAATTCCCAGGTGCGCGAAATTCTGCGGAAGAAACGTTGAATTTTTGTATAACAGGAGGGGCGGCAGGGTAAACATGTAAGTATAAGAGTAACAATTTCAATTCCCTTCTCCTTCACTCGTATTTATCTTCAGATGGGTGGATTCAAATATCATCCCCCCTCGGACCACCCCACCACCATCATCCCCAAGGTGAAACCTGAAACCCCCCTCCCTGCTGCCGTATTACAAGCACGGTCTATATCAACCCAGCCACCCCTTACCCGTGACGTACGCAGGCTAACTTCTTAACAGGGTGGTAAACAATCGAGATTTATCCCAATGGCAGAATACACAAAATTCTACCCGGGTTAATCGGGTGTTTCCATGAAAAGGAAGCAACGATACTTTTCTTGAATTTTTATTTTATTTATTTATAGATAGCGTCCGCTGTTCGCGTGTCTCGTTTTGGATGAGTTTCCTGTAGCTATGTGCAATGTTTGAAACTATCAGAACTCCAGGGCGCCACGGAGCATCGCTAGTGTCAAGGGTTATGAAGATGAATTTGAAAATGATACGTAATAGTATTATAGCGAGAGCAAAGCAACCGACGCACATCGCGAGAGAAGACAGCAGCGTTTTGAAGAACGGTTGATGCGTCTGTCGTAAAAAAAAAAAATGGAATTCATCTACCGACCAATCGATTTGCACCATCGTTTTTCCAAGTCCAACTACGTTATCAGTTTAAAAATGAATTTAAGTATTTTTGAATCCATCAGTTCTGACGCAACTCGGTCGGCGATTCCTAGAGATAAGGAATATTTCATAAGCCTTTGTATGTTTTATTAATTGCGAGCCTACTAAGATTCTCAGGGATAATTTTATGGAGATTTTACTCCCTCTGTACAAACCAATCTGTTCTTCTCTTGGACGACAGCAAAAGTTTCCAAAATCAACTACTTTGGCTTGGAAATCAATATTACTTTGCTTAAAATTTAAATTTCATCTGTAACCAAACAAAATTTCAATTTGACAAACGACCAATATTTTTCTAAATCAAAAATACCTTTTTTGAAATTAATCAAAACTTTTTTTATTTCAATCATCCATTATCGTACCCACCAAGCTTATTTTAATGTTCTTCGTTATCGACGAACGCCAATCGCAATATTTTTCCGAAGCTGTTAGCCTATTTTTCGAACTAACACTCGTGGACTGACGTCACCGATAGCCAATCAATTTTTTTTATTATTAAGAGAACGAATAATAAATTTCAGTTTTTACCGTGTCCTTCCTTTCCCTCTTACCCGATCCCCTTTTCCCATTTACTTTTCCCGTTTTTTCTTCCATTTTCTTTTCCTCAAAAAGTTACAAGACTCACAAAATGCTTTTGATGAATTTACCTCTGGACACTCCCGATGCGTGTGAAGTTAGCAGATAAACTTTTAGCAGATCACAGATAAATGGGAGCACTAATGCTGTAATTTATAACTCGTAAGTTTCTTCGGGAAAAATCACTAGATCCATTACAAAAATGTATCAGGAACAACAGAACTCCCATGTATTTATGATCTGCTGGAAGTTGATTTCTGCTAACTTCACACGCATACACTCCCGCGTCTTCAAAAACTTTTTCATTTCCGTCTTTCATCCGAATCGCGTGGATTTCGCGTATCCCTTTTTTTTCTCACCCTCTTATCAGAAGTTATTACGCCTGGCCGACGATAGGAAAAAGTATATTTATTTACGGTATTTCGAAATCTCTCACATTCAGTTTCCTCGTCTCTCTTGTTTCTCCCGCTTTCCCTTGTTCGCTCCACCCCTACGCGAGAGAGACGAACGACAGAGACTTCCTTTGGCTGGTCGCATTCATATGGATTTTTTCTCTCCCTTTTAAGATAAGGAAAAAAAAACTCTCGATTGGCCAGGCAAGCAAACCCCCATGAGAGCACTCTTCATCTGACAGATGGCAGAGGTTTAAACTCAGCGATAAAGCTCGTACAAAGTAAAAGCAGAAAAGTGGATTGAACAAAACCAAGAGAGAGATTGATAGTGGGAGAGAAAGTAATACATGATATTTAAAAAAAAAAATTACTTCCACCATTTCCAGACTTCAGTGGTCATCACCACCGTTTTAAATTTCATGCGTAACGTGTTAGAAAGTGGGGCTGAAACAACCCCTAGATTATCCACTGGAGGCAGAGTGGATACCTCATTACATCCAGTTTTCACTATCACAATAATCAAAGACATCCCTTCTTTTATTCTACATCGCAAGCCCCTACAACTATTTCACGCAGTTCGTTGGAGTAAAGAGACAGGAAAAAGAGATGGAGGGAAATAATAGGAGAAAATATACCATTCGAATTCGTGTATCATGGGAATTCGATTTCACGAGAAAATTTGACCTATACTCTCTCTCTCTCTCTATCTCTCTCTTAATCCGAATACGTCTCTATATTTCATTTTTTTTTTCAACCTAAAATATTCATCTTACCTTTCTATAGACATGGCCGTCAGTGTCAACACCGAGCATATGGCCGAGACGCTTTGCATGTAATGTACCGATTTACAGAGAAAAAGTCCCATGGTCCAAGTGTACGAGAAGAGCTTGGCTATCTGAAAAACAATGAGAGAATAGGTAAGACGACAATATATACGTATACATATATAGTATACAAGTGGTTAAATTAAATAATAAAAGTACGAGCAATACTCTTGTTACGTATTGTACTCTTCGTTACTGAGCCTAATTAGATAAGAGCCTGAGGTACAATGAAGACAAATTTTAGCGAAACCTCCATGTAAATGTAAATACATTTGAGTTGAAAAAAAAAATTCAAAGAGAAAAAAATCAGTCCATGGACAAGAGTCGAGAAATTAAAAAGAAAAGGAACGCTTGTGCACCGAAATTTGTATTCATTTTTTTTTTCGATTCTGTGAAGCAAACGTTTTTAAGTTATACTCTCATTATGTGTATCCGTCGTCTGTCGTCGTCAAAGCCACGAAGAGTTACGATATTTTACGTTCGCGAAGCCTCGTCGTGAAATTTTCAAGAATAATGTAACGAGGGTCTCGTGCGATATGGGTGAAGTGCGAAAAAAAAAATAAAAAAAACCAGCAAAGAACAGAGTGCAGGAAGGTAGTATCAAAGGAGAGAAAAAAAATATAACTACGTGTATCATTAAAACGCGCACGAAATTGGGCTTGAACATCGAAGAGAAAGGGTTGAAATAAAAAAAAAATATCACTTAAACAAAAATGAGCAATTTAAAGATATTCATCTTAGCAGCATTATGTACAGATACATTGAGAAGTCGCCAAGACATTTCATCCTTCAATCCTTAAATGTCACAGATATTTTAGTGTATGAATTATGTAAAAAAAAAAAAAAAAAAAAAAATCCAACACGTACAAAAAATATATATTAATTCCTATAGGAATATAATAAAGAAAAGCCTTCTCCGCATACATTCCTACATAAACCCAGGCGCAAAATGTATGCCGCTCGTTATACCCATCTACGATCCCGTTTCAAGATCCCCCCCTATAGCTCGTCCGTCCGCTTCACTTTCTCTCTTTATCCCTCGCATCATTTTCCCATCATCTTTATCCTCCATCAAGTTTGCTTCGCGCTCGCCAACGCGAAAGAGCTTCGGTATTTTTTCTTTTTTTCCCCGTCCAAGAGCAACGCGGTTAACAGCTTTTCTTTTTCTTTTCTCCCTCTATCTCCGCCCCTCTCCAGACTTTATCCTATCATTTCATTTTTCCGAACTACCCGGCGCTCATTCGTTTTCGGCAACCGGCCAAACCGCTGTCTGCCGTAACATATGCAAACAGCTCGTCAAGCACGCGTCGTGCAGACGCTTAACGAGGATCGAGAGTGAAAAGGAGAAAAAAAAAAGATAAAAAATAAAAATAAGAAAAAATATAATGAACAATAAGAAGCCACTGAGTAAAAGTGAATCTTTTGTGGTTACGTATATTTTTATGTTTTTTTTTTTTAAATTTCCCGCCCACAAAGCCTCAATGAATTCATGAAAAAATTCAGACGGTTCGTCAGAGATCGAACGACTGACCGGATTCAAGGCCTTGGGCAATTCTGGCGACGCTGATAAAGAATTAAAAGTTATCGCCCATGCTTGCCTGAGCAATTAAGGCTTAGAGAAGGTTAAAGAAGCTCAATTTGGATGAACTTTAGTGACGCAAGAAACGGGCCCTGATGTCTACGAGAATTATAATCACGATGAGCCGTCGATGGCGCGAGAGGGGTAGCGAGGGGGCTGGAGAAGGGGAAGGCTCGACTTTGGAAGATTCCGTGTAATCAACGCAACAGATGAGGGCTGAAACAGAAAGAGGTGTCGGATGGACGATGATTTAAGAAGGGTAAGTCGCGATAAGATAAGACGGGATAGAGGATGCTCGTGATAATGAGATACGCAATGAGATAGTAACCGAGGCTGGGAGACGCGGTAAGAGGAAGTTCAGTAGGGATAGAAGGGCTGAGAGGGATTGAAGATTAAATAAACAAAAAGTTTGGCGAAGGGGTTAAAATTGAAAAAATAAATAAAAAATTCCCAGGCCTATCCTCATTCACTTTATGAGGGGTCTATATCGGGTTAATTAATTACGGATTAAAAAATTCGTCAAAAAAATTAATTTTACCCGCTAAACATCGTTGCTCCTATTGTTTATCGTGGTTCCGACGGTATGTCGTACGCGCATGCGCAAGGTCTCCTGTCAATTTTACGCAACGCGCGTTTCCACAATTTCGAGACTCAAATTCTTCAATCAAACGATCATTACACGCAGTCCTGAATTCACGGCACGCACTGTGTAACACGTACAGATATATGTATAACCTTATAGTCTCTGCCAGGTATAATGGAAAATCGAATAACAAGTTACGAATGAAATTTCAGTGGAACCAAAATGAATTAACCTCGTACACGTATTTGCGATAGTTTTGTATGTGAAAATTTGTTTTTTTTTTGCATTTTTTTACCCTTTCCCGTTGTCACCATTTTCATTCCACAATGAAACACTGAATCGGTTTCACGTTTAATCTGCATGCATATACAGGTATGGAATCACGTGGATTCCCGCAGAGTTTCGTGTCGACCTGATTCACTTTGCGTTTAGCTTCATTTAACGTGGGCTGAAATCGGCCCGAGCATATCGCGAGAATTTGTACATGGGAAATCAGCATTACGAAAAGAGCGGGAATTTCGAAATGATGACAAATTCAAATTAAGCTAGTGTAAATAAACAAACGCGTATACAGGGTGGTTGAAGAATTTGTGAAAACAGCAATGTGTACAAATTCAATTAGGAACATAGCCAGAGATTCGGACACGTGAATATATGTATACAGCGTATGTAAAGTACGAATAAACGAAACAAGCTGGATCGGGCTGAAGGAAAGGCGATTTAAAAATATAATAAAAAAGGTGGAGGGGGAAGAAAGCGCGGTAAATTCAATTGCCGTATAGCATGAGATCTACGGTCGGTCGTCATTCATGCCTTTATAATGCATAGCGCGTGTACATTTTGTGTATGCTATATAGTTATAACGACACAGCGAGGTCATATTGGATTTCGTATAGTAACGACATTGGGGTCTGTTCACACCGATTCTGGAAGGCAGAAGTGTATGCATATTCAAAGTCACGAGTCGAGCTCACAATCAGTAATAATGGGTCTGGTATAGCTGAGAAATCGATGTCGCGTGCTTAAGTGCTAAATTACGTGTAATATATATGTCTAGTGTACATTAATGACGTAGGAAAATTAAAATAATTTTTTCAAATATATTATTTTTTTTTATATCGAATTCTATATAAGGTAATTTACGAATTTATTCAATTGACTCGCAATCACTCCGAAGGAAATTATATTGAATTGAATTTTCATTACGGGCACATTGTGTAAATTGGCATCTTTGGCACTGAGAAATTTGTTGGGTCGATTGCCGAAGCTACGGTAACTTTGACACACGTTCCTACGACGTGGGAAGATAATACGTACAATTTTGAGATCACGTAAGAGAAATCTCTTGAGAATTCATAATTTTTTTTTTTCAGTTGCAGACTCTGGCACGTTCACTAGAATTTTTAATTGAACTCTCGGAATATTATTTTGAATTTGGTTAGGTATGTATTTTTTTTTTTAATTTACGATATCTTCCTTTACGAAATTTTGTATTTTTTTTTTTGTGTTTGCAGTAAGTATATTTCTCTGAGAACGTGATGGTAAGTAAATTAAGAAATGCGAGTTTAGATTTATGGATTATTTAAGTTGCTATATCTGCTGCGAGTGCGAAAGGGAGAGACCGAGAGAATCTTACGTACACAATAAAAGGACATGCATCTTTATATTGTGCTAATGACTAATTTTCGAAGTTGCTTTTCTACAGCTGCCACTTTCCATAGCCGTAAATATTAATTCGTCAGAATTTTGTTATTCAAATTTTTCTAAGGACCTCGACATTTTATTATACCATTCAGACGTAAACTATTTCATATATACAATTATTTTACGATATTTCAAGAAACACAACAAACATATACGAAAGATATATAAACGATATAGCAATTTCTCCTCTTCTGATACGTTTCCAGTACGAGCTTCCGGTTCAGAAGGCACTTTTAATTGAACCAAAAAAATCAATGAATCAACCGCGACATTCTACCGTCGCGACGTCGACGGCTTCAAAGATCAATAAAAAAAAACAGTGCCGAACATAACCCCAAAAATTGAATGTCAAAAATGAAAGCGTCGATTAAAGTCAGTCGAAGCCCCATTTTTCAAGGAACATCAATTCCAGAAGAAAAATAATGAAGTAATAAATTTTTCCAAAATTCAAAATGTCCACCGCCGACCAAAAAGCAAGAAAAAGAGACTATTAATCCTCGTGAATAAGAACCGTGAATTTTTCCATAAAGTCCGAGCAAAAAAATCCGACAGTACCCAGAGACAGTCGTCACAATTATTCCACGTGTACAGCCAGTAGCTAGAAAGTACACAGAGCGCGTGTACAAATAATAAAGAATGTGTATAGAGCTGCGAGGATTTCGAGTAAACAAGAGAGCGTCGGGCGAGTCAACAAAATCGTTCTGGAAAGCAAGGAGGTGGCTGGTACGTCGATCCCCGACGGTAGTTAAGTGCTGGAGATGGTAATAAAAATGAAGCAGCATCTATAAATGAATTAAAAGGAATCCGCGTGGTATATAACTTAACATAAACCTACGTGAAACCTTTTGCCTCAAAAGATTAAGTCTATCGGAGTGTAGAATTTAAATCTAACGAAAACTTGACGCGTAATAACAAATACGACGGTTAATATGAAGGAAAAAAAAAACGATCCTTTCACGATATATACATATACATATATGTATAGCTCAAAGAGTAAAACTTCCAAGAGCCAAAGTACAGCCTAATCCTATTTTATAGGCCGTACCAGATACCTCTTTAATCTATAGGCTGCTGCTCGATCTTGGAAAATATAGTCTGTCCAGCAGCGCAAAAGGAGTTAGGAATCTCTTGCGTATTTCTAGTGACGTAATACAACATGCACGGGGCAAGTGAGATTGTTTTTTATCACACGTCATAAAAGCTGTACGACTGACGTCTGATTGTCCGTCTATTGAAAAAAAAAGAAAATTTTTTTATCACATTTCAATTATGAACCGTCCGAAATTGTACTGTCGCTGTAAGGATGACGTAAGAATAATCAACCGGATGCTCGTAACCTTATCTATTGTCGCGACTAGCGTCACTTTAGTGAATGGACCCTTTTTTTTAATCCAGTAAACAGGCAAATTCGTACAGTGTGATGGTTTTTCGAGATTCAACGTTATCGCGATTATTGATACCGATAAGGATCAAGGTCGGAGGTTGTGGATATGTAGAAGGTGACAAAAATAAAAGTTATAGGAAGGACAGGTGGGTGGGTGAGAGAGGTGAGGGGGGGAGGGGCGGATGGAAGAAACGAAGAATTTTCTCAGGGATCAATCACGTGGCTTTCTATTTCTTTTTTTCCCCTCTCATTTGGACGTAATCTACGTGACCTTTTCCGAAAGTGCCGGGATTGTTATGATTGGGCCAAGCAAAATAATCGAAGACGAAAAAGAAAAAGTCGAGCAACACCCCCCCGACTCCTCTCTGCGTAATCAAGTGAGGTCGGTAATTGTAAAAAAAAAGTCAAAATTCCAAAAAAATTTACACATTCTTGAAGTGACGGATTAATTTTTTTTTGTCAAATAAAAATTTTTTTCACACCTTCCTACGTTAGCCGTTAAAACGTATACCCGATGCTACGTATGTACGAAGGAGTAAGATATAAGCAGTGAAAATATGCCTTTTCAATTTTCACACGTTAAAGTGCCATCCACACGTGCGAGCGACGAGTCATTAATCATTTTGTCAGACACACGGTAACGGGCCATTGCCAAGGAAAGATTTTCATTTTATTACGGAAAAAGGATCTGTGCGAAGCAATTTGACTGGGAAACAAGGCTGCAGCCTGAAAGCAACACTCTGACTTTGTCCGACGAGAACGAGGGACGGATCGAAGAATAGAGCAACCGACTATATGTATACGCATGAATGTGAAGGGGAGAGAGAGAGAGAGAGAGAGAGAGAGAGAGAAGGAGAGACACGGAACGACGGGATTTAGCGAGAGCTCAAGCTTTCAAGGGTAAAAAAAAGCGACTTCCTAGTGCTCCAACAGTAAAGATTTCGCTAGTGCACTGATATAAGGATCTCGTAAAAGTTCCAACCAAGATTAACGATATACGACGGTAGTTTCGCCAAGAACAGTCTTAAATGTCCGATAAGCATTTCTACTCTGAAATCCTCAGGTACCGGCTTGCAGCTTGGCACGGATAGACGTTGAGGAAAGCGTCGCTGCCATTGCCGGTAACAATTACTTAAAAAAAAAAAAAAAAAGTCAACAGGTGTACTGCGCGAGCTTTATAATTTCTCATTTCCGAAAGCAGGATTCGAGATGCTCAAATTTGATTTATCATTTCCAGGGCGAAGAAAGCCGTCGATATGAATAACACTGATTTTGAGTAATTTAGGGTTAAATTAAAGTAATCGGATAAAAATTATCATGACAATGGGGCCGCGTGCCAGGGTGGCAGGGTGTCCATTGTTATAAAACGGAGGATATAAACTGACAATTGTTAACGAGTAATGAGAGGAGAAAGCACAGCTAGTAGAGCATCTCGTTACCATAACCTGCACTTAATTAAGGGACATTTTGTACTTTGAACGTTAACGAGCAACTTGCGAACGTCATATTCCTGCCGACCTATTCTAACTTGTATATTCGCGGTATCTGTCCGTAGCATCTAGAACTATACGTATGCGAACTGCGAGTGAAATATTCAACGTGCAAACTTTCAGACTCAACGTGAATTCAAGCGAGTTGTCAGTTTCGGCTGAACAGTCTCAAGCTTCATTAAGCACAAACATCGTATAAAGCTTAGGAGGTATATTGCGTTGGCTCAAGATAAGAGACGGGTATTTTGGATTTTTTCGTCTTGAGATTTCTTGCATAAAAATCTTCTATAATAAAACAGAAGTCTGCAAATTTTTCACTGAAACATCAGATCGATCGACCAATTATCGGGGGTCTGGAGAGTTTTGAAATTTTTGAATTTTCTGTACCTGCTACGAGTGCGACATAGAGGGTCACGTCTAACTATAGTTACGGGTGATAACGATATCTTTTAGAATTTTTTTTTTTTTTTTTTAATATTGTGATAATTTTGAATTTTTATATAAATGTGATCTGACAGTGTTCTTTTCTTTAATAAAAATTATCTGACAGGACGATGACGATTAAGATTGAATTTTAGACTACGAATCTCAGGGTTATACTTATTGTGTGAAAATTAATTTCGAATCGATAGAAAATTTGTATTTAATTATTATCTCGAGCCTCTTAAAAGCTTCATTAAAATTTCCAAAACATTAACGTTTCTAGTTAATTCCAACGAATTAATCGTCCATTCTATATCATATGTAATCCCATGTACAACTTATAATGCCTGAGGCACATTCGATATAAATGGGCTTGGGTTTACGCGTATAATTACCATATTACGTGGCAACAATACAGAGCCCAAAGCAGACTCGCTTATATGTCACAATATCTTCTTAGCAATACCAATTAAGACTCAATAATATTCGCCGAAGAAATGCACGATTTAGACGTTGAATCAAACAAGACAGAATTAATGGAAATTCATTCAAGATTACCGAAAATATTATAACAATGTCAATAGCGCCTCAGTAGAGTCTTAGATACCAATGGTAAAGGAATTCGAAATGGGAAATTCCCTGAAGTTGTATTTCTATTAAGAAGATAATAAGGAGAAGGAAGTTTGAGAATGACGGGTGACAGCTGCAAGACTTGAATAATATCAGAGATTTGAGGTTACGTCGAAGTCGAGTAAGAAACCAACCCATTGTTGTAACAACACTAAAGTCAACGCTGCTTTCAGCTAATAATACGTAACAAAGTGACTTAAGCGACTAGAATTTCATAACAATGAGTTCAGGGGATAAGTTTGACATACGTACGAAATAACTTCGAAGCACAACTGACACTGCGAATGATATTACTACCAGATTACTATTGACGCCGCTAGATGGCACCGCTGCTTCTGCGCCATCCCGCGGGAACAATAACGACTAAAGTATTGCAACGATATATTGGAGAAGAGGGTATTCCCGGCTTTGATATCCTTAAATCTAATTGTAAGCTAGCGACTTTCTCGAAGATCACAGAACGTGCGTAGGCGACAACACGTGTACGTCTGGCTGCTGATTTACTAACGTTAAACACCCTTTACATAAGCAATTACTCTGTTTCGGGTGTCATTACTCAAAGTCACAAGGTACTCAGGAGAAGGGAAATAAATGGTGGACATAGGATATAGCCTTTAGATATGGGGACTATGGCAGGGACAAGGAATACAAAAGAATTGGATAAGAAACCTTTGGACTTGCAAAAAAATGGAAGCGATTTAATGAAAGAGAGAAGTGATAGTTTAAAGTCTGTGATAATTAAAGACAATCAACTGTGCCTTGTACCCTTCGAGTTCTCCTACGGGTACACAATCAATTTTGAGGAAACAAGAGCGAAAATGGTTATTCAGATCCTTTTTTTATTTTTTATCCATATTTTTGTATTTTCATGTTTTTTTTTCTGTACAGTTAAGAAAATTCATGAGCCAACTGAAACATGGCCCAGGTTACCGTTTTACGAGGCATGATGATTCGTCGTGGTGTAATGGCGCTGTAAGTTTTACAGATCCACTAGTTGCACCATTTGTTATTATGCAACACATATATCTCTGTACACGTGCTATAATTGTCATGTTATTTAAACGCGTTTTTTCTCTATCAGAAAATGAACTTGGTCAAGTCTGCAAATTAATTGACTTATTTTTCCCCTTTGTTTTCCCTTGCTCAGCGTTATATCTGAAAAACTCGTTAGAATTGCTTCGCGATTGGCGTCGTTAACGAAGAAAACAAAAATTCAACCATACAGTGTAATTAACTTCGTCCTATTATTGAAACTGTCACTGCCACTGAAACTGAGTACCACTGTCAATATCTCAATACAGAGTCCCGTATAAGGCTGTACTGAATAGGCAATTCGAGGGGTTGAAATAGACTAACAACGACAGAACCTAAAATTAAGTGAATTCTTTCAAAAAAAGAAATCCCCTAAAACTAATAGAGTTATCGGAAAATACCCTATGTATAACGTCCAAGAGAGATGAGATCCTTGTACAATAAAAATGCACGACGGCAAATCCTGCAGTTTGTCAAATTGACGTTTTGGCCAGCCAGACTATAAATTTATCGAACAGAAAAAAATCACGTAAATATTGAATAAACAAATTTCAAAAAAAAAAAAAATCAGCTCTCACTTTTCGTCAATTTCAATTACCGGGCCGCGAGAATTGATTTTTTGTCCTTTTCATCGGTAACCCTGTCTTCAATCTTTTCGTATTCTAGCACCCGTGTCGAGGTTCAGATCCATATGAACTGATATCTTATATAGGGTCGGCTCAAATCAACGCGAATGCTACCCCAACCTCGTAAACCACCAAAAACATCTCAGCTTGCTTAACATATATATTGGCCTAGTCGAGTTTAAAATTCCAAGTTCGAGATCAGACGCATCATCATTGTCTTTTTGGACCAGTTGGCAGACTTCGAGTTTGGTTCACGAAAATTTTCAAAAGCTTATTCGAAAATTGTTAAAGCTTATACGTAGACATATTGAGTATATGTATACCAGCCTCCCTCATCTCCTATTTAGATCGATGATACTCTCGTAAACTTATAACAAGATCAACTACGACCTTCTGTTTATTTTGGTACTGTCAAGAGAGGATGGTGAAGATAATAATAATAATAATAAATTATTCCAAAATTCAAGGGGAAAAAAAAAAAAATTACGTATGCCTGAGACTTGTTGCGCAAATTTTTTTCACAAGCCCCGTGGCTAAAAATTTTTAAACACTTTAAAGCTCATCCCTCAAAGCCAAATTATTCCTAATTCTCTCTTCATCCTCCTCCTCCCCCCCTCCCTCCCGCCCTCATAACACGGAACCATCCCTACAGGTAATTTCACAAAAGAGCAAACTCCATTCGAAAAGGGATATATTTTTTTTTTTCAACTGCCTAATTATTTTCTTTACTTTCATCCCTCTGATCCTCTCTCGGCCCCACCGCCAATCACTTGATTATCTTAACAGCTTCAAACTACGCCTGGTACAGACGAAATTAAAAACAATTTTCAAGAGTGTCCTTGTGCTTTTTTTGAGTTTTATTTCCTTTTGTATCCTCTTTAGGGAATTAAGCGCGGGAAGGGGGGGGGGTTCTCCCCCCTCTCTCTCTCTCTCTCTTTCACTCCCTGTTCTTCTACCCTTAAACGACTCATCATTAAGCTTGGTAATTCATCACTTTTTTAATTCCTTACAATTCACATGCACAGCAATACGAAAAATTATACCGCCGTGGTAAATATTGGCATTAATTTAAAAAAAGAAAAAAAAAAAATACAAGTAATTTTGACAAAGAGGATTTTCCATCAGACTTTCCATTTACTTTAGCTACCAGTATAATTTCATTTGATGTGAAATTTTCCTTTCACTCAAGTTAAACGATTCCACTGAATCTTCACTGATTAGAGGAACAATTTTCAATGGAAGTATCCCTTTTGATATTTTACATCTAATGGAAGACAATAAAGACTTTGAAGTTTCACTCGTCGCCGCTAAGAGGCCGTTAGATATATTAACTACAGGTTTACCTATGTCTATACATTGTACGTGATAATTATCATCTATTCAACGTTCAGATACATTCATAAAATGATTATATGTATATCTCATAAGAGAGTATACACATGGAAATCTACGTACATATAAACGCGTGTCGCATTTATACCGTGTAAACCGATGTGATAAACCGCAAGCCTCTTGAGAAAAGTTGTCAGGCCTGTTTGGTAATGAGGAGGGAAACAATTTGAAAAACAAATAACTAGCATAACCCGTACCTCGAATGAATGCGAGTTAAAAACCTAAAAAGAGCAAATTTCGTTCTTTAATTTAATAATTTTCTAAACGACCCAAGAAGTACAAAAAAAAGCCGAAATTCGGATAAAAAAAAAGTCGAACGTAAAATCCAACATGGCGCCATGTTTACGACACGGAGAACAATTCGCGTGAAATAACACAATGAGAAACAGTTTCGTAGCGCTTCTCGTTCCAATTTATTAAAAATACGTTAAAAGAGGCCTCCGGGTCTGGACGTGAGCTTGCACCGTCAATTAGACTAGAATCGAATTAAGACCAAGCACGTGAAACGTCGAGAGCGACGATACCAGAAGCGAATCTCCAGAAGGATGAAAGCGCTAATAAAGAATAGTAAAAAAAAAAGCAAATTAAAGCGTAATAAAAAAGAAAAATTGGAATAATAAAAAGTTTGTCAATTTCCTTAAAAAATCTCATGGCAAAGCTCGACGTCGCTCAACTAACGTGCAAACGGGACGCACGTGCCTTTCGCTGCAGCCTTTAGCGCTTCATTGGATTCAGCCAGTGGTAGAAGTGAAAGATCAAAGTGAAGGAGGACGGTAATAGGGGGAGCGACAGTGAGGAAACTATATTGAGATTGAGTGTGTGTGAGAGAGAAAGAAGGAAATAGAGAACCAGAGAGAAACACAAGAGTATAGTATGTATGAGCTAACTCCTATTTTCGTACACGATTACCTACTGATTTACGAGCTGGTCCAGAGAGGCCAATATTTAGCTGCAGTATGATGTGCATGGACTAGATGCGTCCATTCTGAGCTACTAGATGCACTAGATGCACTCGGTGCATTCTGTACGGTAAAACCAGTGATTAGGCTTGACAAGACGCAGACTGTTGAACAACGCATAGGAATTGCAATGCCACGTGTACTTATACGCATAGCTCAAAGCAAGATGACGTTAACGGTTGGATCATTAGACAGCTAAAACTCCACCTGCCGCGCATTGGGAGATAAGCGAAAGACAAGTTATGCCAAAACGCGAATAACCGTTGCGCAAGCGTCGTATATCTCGAATTGAATAATTCGAGGGAATAACTTTTTTTTTTCCACCACGTGGCAATACGGATCCATTCTGACGTAATGGATTCTCGGGATATCTTTATACATTACGTATTATCGATACCCCATCAATTTCCTATATATCGTCGGATATGACACTATGTTCACGTCGCGGGATTATTATCGTCATAATGGTCATCGATCGTGAAAATATTTGGAAAAAATAAGCTCTGGAAATTTTAGGGAAGCTTATCACGCGCGAATATAAATAACGCACTTGCGCGAGTGTGCATATTTCTTTTGAAGACTCCTGTAATCCGTGCTGAACAGTATTAGGGGTGAATTTGACTATCGTCTGTTATCGACCGAGGAACAAGCGAAATAAACTTATGAAAAACAATCCTAAAGTAAAGAGGGTAAAAGCACTATACATTTTAAGGCTTAATGGGTGATTAAGTTTAAAACAAAAAAAATTATCAGTTTTTTACTTTTCAAGCGATTCAACAGAGGTTGCGGGTTCTAAAGGTGGGGAAAAAGGGGAGATAGGACATTTATCTATAAAATCGTCCAAGAGCATGCAAGCAGCGCAACTCAAGGGCATAAAAGTACCTGTAGGGCAATCATGTTTACTGGGTATTTCACATAGTTTGCTCTGTCTATCTACACATATGTTTTATGGAACCATCGACGGTGCCGCTATCTATAGTGATTTTCATTTTTATACCTGCGGGATGCTTTTATGAAAATAACATATTTTTATGTGACAAGGACTTTGCGGTTTAAGGATCGACCAATTATTTTTGTTATTCTTGTTATTGCTGTTGAGACAGAGTGAACGTGATATCGTGATACTTCCGAGTTAACGATTCTACATTTCAAAAATGGTCAGGTTAGATTTTTCGAAGAAAAAGTCAAATTTCTTGCTGTATCTTGGAAATGTGATAAAACGCATCTACATTTATGTGATTTATGAAAATTTTCTTAACCACAATCTAAATTCGTATCACAAGTTTTTTGGGGGATTTTCTGCATCCGCGTTAAAAATCGTTAAGGTGAATTTGCACTAGTAAGTAAAACTGCCATTTTGACATTCATGCGAGGGTTCGGAAATAGGTGTGTAAATGTAAAGGGTTCCGATTTAACATTTTCACTATATACGTAGGGTCAAGCAATAAAAACTTTACGAGGGTTACTCTGAGTCTCTTTGAGCATTAAATGATTACTTACGTATACATTTTACAGTATAATCGAAGAGAAAGTACTCTTTACGATCAGCTACTAGTAGACAATAAGAATTACACTGAGAATCGTCGAAAAAAAGGCTATTTACATTATTGCTCGTAGAGAATTACGTATTATAGACATCATTTTCTAAGCCATTAAAAATTCCACGTTATTTACGTATACATTACCGTTAAACATTTTTTTATTTATAATTAACAATTTTTCACGGTTTGCGAGAATCAGCGCAACAGCAGCGCCGCCAGTGGCAGAAAGCGGCAGAGCACGTCCGCGCCAAGAAAAGAACGTCGGAATTGACTTTTACAGTCTCTTCTCGACCCCTTGAAACCCTATGATCCCGCGTATCAGTGTCTTTAATCTTGATGTAAATAGATGTCCCATGCCCAAAAATACATATCAAGATGTGCCAATTTTTCCAAAATACAGTCATTTCTAAGATATTTTCTCTCATTGACGTCCATAACGACTCGACTCCCGTAAGCGTAGCCTGACCGATTCTCGTCGTGTATTTGTCGCAATACTCTGTAATTTATCATATTTTTCTAGCTTTTATATAGCCGATAAATCCATCAAAATATTAATTATTAATACTTTAAGATTTATACGTCTTGTAACAATGTCACCATCTCGTATAACAAATTGAAAAAACACCGTTTATACCCTATCGCGCATTAGAAATCCAATACAACTATTCACAACACACGACCCATACAACATGCATGACCCACACCTTACTTTTTGTACTAGACTTTTTACACATACGCTGATTGGATACGCTGATTTATGACTAACCTGACAGTCGATACTGCATTCAAAATGATAATCGTCGCTTTAAACGCAATTTTCCTCGTTATCGCCAATTTCACGGACGATGATGAATCTTTTCCAGGCTATTATAGCCGCCTATAAAGAAACGATTGAAAGGAACCTCAAATATGTTTTAACAAATTGAATATACCGTATGTCCCATACCTGCCGTTTAACTACAGATTTACTAAATTATGACCCTTGACCCGTCTAGTGGACACGAGTCTACAGGACGAGGTGCGACAGGCGACTAACTTGTCGGATTGAGGATTACATCGTCGATACATGGATTGTCCGAAGTTGGCGATTAGTGATTATTATTCATCCTAATAAAATTGAGCGCAGACTTTCCCCGTACCCCCTACGTATTTCATCAAGGAAAATTTGCCAATTTTCCCTAATCCTCTGTCTCAGCCGACTAATTGCGGTAGTGGGCGACAAGAAGAAGAAAAAGAGATCCGGCAACGTCAGATGAGTTCGCAAAATAACAGGATCTTGAACGGTGAATCCGCTCGTTTAATTCGACGCCTCCCTTTTTGCCCCTCCTTCGCTCTTCTTCTCATATCACCGTCTTTTACGTTACCGATCGGCGGGGGGGGGGGGGGGGGGATCCCCCTTA